>CM035151.1:29646783-30039283 GCA_020205615.1 Panax quinquefolius
GAAATTGGTTATCCATTACTGACTTCCTTATCTCCTGCTTTAATTCAACAGTACATCATAGTATCATGTGTCTTGGTTTTACTGCTGTTGTTTATTATATTTGGCAAGAACGCAACTCTCGTATCCATACAAATCGCTCTACCCCTGTTAGGACCATTGTTCAAGACATCTTGCAAATGTTGAAATGTAAACTCCAATCTACTATTAGATTTCAGAGAGTTAAATCTCGGACATGGTTTAGCCATTTAGCCCTCTCTAGTTTCCTTAGTCTAGCTTCTTGTTTCTGCTGGTTGTTGTTTCATGTCTGATGCCCTTTTAGCTGCTGCTGGTTCCTGGTTGCTGTCATTTTGGGCTGCTTCCATTTGGTCTGTTGGGTGCTGCTGCTGTCCTTTCTCCACTGTTGGGTCCGTTGTTGCTGCTGCATTAAATTGGGCCTCTGTTCAGGTGGGGGATTTGCTGTTGCGTTCATGTTTGTTGCTGCTGCTGAGTTTTGGAGTGTGTAGCTTCTAAGGCTTTAGTATTTCAGCCTTATGCCTCTCTTTTGGTCTCTCTCTAATCTATAGTTTCTATAGATTAGAAATTAAGGCACTAAGCCATGGCAGTTTATTTCACTCACAACTGCAGGTTTGAAGCTCAAACACTACAAATCAAAAAATTTATGGTTTGATGTGTTTGGAGGATTAAATGTTGAAAATCTAGTTGCTATAGACAAAACCATAAGATATAAGAATTTGATGGATAAACAATTTACTTTTATTGTTTGGAAATCTTTCCCTTTTAGTGGTTTGCTATAGCTTTATTTGATTTTCACATTAAATAGGAGGAAAAGATTTTTTTTTATTTTCCCATTTTTCCATTGTCCTCTTATTATAAAGTGATTTCTCTTTTATTTTCCCATTTTTGTATTTTTCCCATTATAATTTTACTTTCTAATAAAGAATTTCCTTAAATCCTTCTTTAATTTAATATATTAAAATATGCACATCATGGGTATGGCTATGTATATGATACATTAATGGTGAATTGCTAGCATACATACTAATACTAATGCACTTGGGCATGATGCTTGACAATTAACAAGGCATTCACACATGAAATTATTATCATGATCCTCCTAACCCATGTGATGGAACGTATAACTGTTAAAAAGAAAAAGAATTATAAAACTATTATTCATTTGTTAAACTAAGTAATTGGGTTATACCTTTGTGTAATTCGGATAAGCTATGTTAGTTAGCAACAAATATTATTTTATTATTTATAATATACACTATAAAATGTACATATTTATAAATTATGCATGATGCTTAGAACCTTTTAATAAATTAATAAGATTTTTATTAATTTATTCTTTTGATTAGTTCAGAGAGAGAGAATTTAATGAGTTTTATTTAGAATTATTTGAATATTACATTGCTTAATCTTAACTGCCACATTATAATAAGAGGACAATAGAAAAAGTATACAATTACAAACATGACCAATAATAATCTGCATGAATTATATGCCATTCAGAGTACTTGCCATAGGGTTCGGTTCTTATCCGGACTCCCGCATTTTCTTTAAGTTACTGCTTTTTTTTTTTTTTTTTTGTTAATTATATGGCATCCAGAGTACTTGCCATAGTATATATTGAAGGATAATTATGAAACTAAAGTTTTTATTTGTCAATATTTTCACCGTAAAAAATTCCTTTATTTATTAATAACAGTAAAAATGACACAATTTTTACTAACATAATTATTTCAATATCATCTCATTACACTAAACTAATAAAATTATTATTTTTGAAAATATATATTGAATAAACAATAATTAATGTCTGGTCAAGGTAGATAATAAATTTTGAAGTGTAATATTAAAATTGTATATTCATTTTAATCAATCAAATAAATATTAATTAAATTTCTTAATATTTATGCTTTTCCTCAAATAAAAAAGAATACCAAATTAAGGAAAAAGACGTGATACCAAAGGAAAAACATAGCATATTCATGTTCACAAAGCTAAATTTCCTTTAACAAGTGCACAAGTAAATCTCAACTGTATTGAGCATGTTAATGATGAATGAGTTATTGTAAATAACCATGTTTAATCAAATGTAATAATTATTTTACCCTCTAATTTATTTTTTAACAAATTACATTTAATTTCTCCTTATATCTCCTCTCTCTTCTCTCTCCATTTATTTTTTATTTTAAGTTTTAATTGATATTAAAGATTTTAAAAATAATAATTAAATTAACATTCATTAGGTAATTATGTTCTCAATATTTATTTAATTTTACTTTCACTTAATTATTTTGAGTTTTGCGGGTTTCAAAATGTAGAAAATAATAATAATAATAACTCATGGATATTATTTCAAAAAAACATGAATATTGAAGTTATAATTCTTTTTAATGTTTTATTAATGGTAGAATAGTGATTTTTATGATAAAATATTGAAGCAATGTATTTTTTTTATAGGTTATATATATGTATATATACAACTTTGTATTACATAGTCGGGTTATAACGACATATTTTTTGGTTACGACTGTTCACCCGTCAACAGAAATTCAAAATAAATTTATGATTTACCAGCTTTCACCCATGATCGCTGTCTTACATGAGTTCATTACATATATATATTTTTTTATTTTATTTATGTTCATATTAGTATTTATAAATTATTTTAACTTATAAAGTCATTTCTAATAACAATAGTACTTGGATGACAAAAATAAAAATGATGTAGCTAATTGTAATTAATTATTATCACTAACATCACCTATATATATAGTATATCATTAACAAATTATATTTTATAAAATCATTTTATAAATTAATTTTTATAAAATTATTTTATCACTGTAACTTAGAAATCAAAGATAAGTTGAAAATGACTTATAATTCGTTCTTAAAATAAGTCATCGCCGAACGGGCAATTTCAATTTGGGATAATTTGCAGGGGAGTGAGATACAGTGACCATAGTTCCTTCGGGAGATTAGAGAGAGAAAGAGGATAATATATATAGATACAGATATAGATAGAGAGAATGAGTGGGAACAGGGACAAGATAAACTCGGTGTTTTACGCAGAGAATTACCATCCAATTCAAGCCGGAAGCATCGACGGAACGGACATTCTCCCTCACGATAACGCCGTTTACAGGGCTCACCTCTGTTCTTTAGCTGGCCTCTGTACGAATTTCTTCCTCTATATGATTCCCAATTCCCTCATCTGTACGTATTTCTAGTAATTCCTACTTTTTCCCCGTTCTAAATATTAAATTTTGCTGATGATCCGTTCGGCGATCCGAAGGTTAGTGGTGACCCGTATTGCACTCTCTTCGTTGGTCACCTCTCTCACCTCACTACTGAAGAAACTCTTCACAAGGTATCTGTTTGGTTTCTGTGAATTGGGAAATACCCCCCATTTTTATTTTATTTTTTTATATAAAATTTTTGTTGGTTTTCTATAATTTTTCTCATATATTGATGGTTGTACTGAATAGATGATGTGGGTTTTGTGTTTTCAGGCTATGAGCAAATATGGAAATGGGAAGAAACTGAGATTAGTCAGACACATTGGTAAATACCCCTACGTTTATTTTAAACATTCATTTATGTTTTTGTTTTTATTTTTATTTTTATGTATTTATTTGTTTGTTTTTTAAATGGCGGGTATTACAATGATCCTTTGGGCTGGTAGTTCTGGTTGTTTTGACATAGAGGCTGTTATTGATAACATAACAGTTGGTACTAAATGGACTTGTCAGAACTGGCTGTCCAACCACAAGTCAAGTTCATTCTTGGGTTAGGATTATACCAAAAAACAAAATAATCACTAAATAGTGGTGATAGAATTGAGGTTTCCTTTGGAGAAATAGGAGGAGGAATAGTTTCTTTCTGTTTATCCAAAACTTTGCCTTCATATTCAATGGATTCGACAAGCAACCAAATCGACTCTTCTTATAGTGTTCCTTCTACATGTTTAACTCCTCGTTGGAACGTCTTCTTGAACTTTAGAGGTGACGATACGCGCAAAAACTTTACTGGTCATCTCTACTCGGCTCTAGACAGGGCTGGAATCCAAACCTTTATGGATAATCCCGAGCTACCAAGAGGAGAGGACATATCATCGGGACTGCTAAAAGCCATCCAAGAATCAAAGCTTTCTATTGTTGTTTTCTCCAAAAATTATGCTTCTTCGACATGGTGCCTTACCGAGCTCGTAAAGATTTTGGAATGCAAGAGAACAACGAAACACCTTGTTCTTCCGGTATTTTACAATGTTCATCCTTCGGAGGTACGTAACCAAATTGGGAGTTTCGCAGAAGCTTTTGAAAAACATAAAAAATGTTACGTGGCTGATATGGATAAGGTGGATATGTGGCGAGTTGCGCTAGCTGAAGCTGGAAACTTATCAGGATACCATATTGATGAAAATGGGTAAAATATATATGAAAGCCTCGTTGATTGTGTTCTTTTTATATATATGAATGGACTTGATAAATAAACATTTTTCTTTCAACTGATCATATTGTTTTGTATGTCAAATAAAACTTTGCAGGCATGAAACAAAGATTATTCAGGATATAGTTAGTAAAGTTGTCCTTGAAGTGAACCCCAGATATTTGAATGTTGCCAAGCATCCGGTTGGAATAAAATCTCGCGTTGAACACATATATCCATTACTTAGTATTGGATCAAACAGTGTTCGTAGGATCGGGATCTCTGGTATGGGTGGTGCTGGCAAAAGTACCATGGCCAAAGCTGTCTATAATGACATTATTCATTGCTTTGAAGGCACCTGTTTTGTTGAAAATGTTAGAGAATTTTCGAAACAACATTATGGTCTAGTATCTTTACAAAAGCAACTTGTTTGGGATATTTTGAAAATAAAGGAAAATATTTCCAATGTTGATGAGGGAATCAGTTTAATTGAACAAAGACTTTGTTCTAAGAAAATTCTCATTGTTCTTGATGATGTGGATCATAGAACCCAAGCATATTCATTAGCAGGAGAATGGAACCGGTTTGCCCCAGGAAGTAGAATAATCATAACCACGAGGGATGCGGGTGTACTCAATCAAATCGGAGTAGATGAGAGGTACAACATTGAGGGACTAGAAAAGGACGAGTCATTGTTGCTCTTTAGTTGGCATGCCTTTAGAAAACCTACCCCATTGGAAAATTACAAGAAAATCTCGGAAGATATTGTACATTACACTGCAGGGCTTCCATTAGCTCTTGAGGTTTTGGGCTCATATTTGTATACAAGAACGTTGGAAGAATGGAGAGGTTCCTTTAAGAAATTGCAACAAATTCCTCGTAATGAGATTCGAGAAAAACTAATAATAAGCTTTGATGCATTAGGTGGTGGTAGCCTGAAAGATATTTTCCTCGATATTGCGTGTTTTTTCATTGGGATGGACAAATTTGAGGCAATTCATATATTAAATTCTTGTGGTTACGATTCAGAAAATGAAATTATCATTCTTGTAGAAAGATGTTTACTGTCAATTAATGATAAAAATGAGATCAGGATGCATGATCTGCTTCGGGACATGGGAAGAGAAATTGTTAATAACATGTTCCCCGAAGAGCCTGAAAAACGCAGTCGATTATGGTCCACCGGAGATATTTGCAATGTGTTAAAAAATGGGAAGGTAATTAATCGAATAGTCATCTTTTTACTAGTTCGCATGTGAAAGTTTAAGATGATAATTGTTAGTTTCATTTTATTTAAGATTAAGATATATCATGCAGCCATTTTCTTTTTCTCTCATACTTAAAACTACTCATCATTTTTTTTCTCAATCTATTTTAGGGAACAGAAGCAATTCAGGGCATCATCCCTGATAGCCCATACACAGGTGAATTACAAAAAGTTCCATTGAATACAGAAACATTTGAAAGGATGCCTAGATTAAGATTCCTTAACATCAACAGTGTAAATGTGGCTGGAAATTTTAGACAAATATTTGAAGAGTTAAGGTGGCTCTCGTGGCACAACTGTCCTTTACAGTGTTTACCGTCTGATTTTCATCCACAAAAACTAGTCAACCTCGACTTACGCTTTAGCAAATTCAGTATATTGTGGCACAGTATCTTGGTATGACATTACTCATTGCTGCACTCTATATTAGATTCAGAACATACATACATCAAGTACATATTATTCTTGGTTCAGCCTTTCCAAAAAAATGTTTGATTCCATATTTTTGTTGTTTTAACAGTTTCTTGAACAATTGAAGATCCTAAATCTCAGTCGTTGTGAATTCTTGAAGACAACCCCAGACTTCACAGGAGTACCATGCATCGAGAAGTTACTTCTTGGTGGTTGTAAAAGTTTGGTTGAGGTTCACCCATCAATCGGAAGTTTAGATAGCCTAGTTAACTTGGATTTGTGGGGCTGCGAAAATCTAAGATTCTTCCAAGCAGCATATGCAATCTGAGGAAACTTGAATGTTTTGATCTTCGAGGTTGCTCAAATCTAGAAGGATTGCCAGAGGAATTGGGGAACATTGAATCCTTAAGGGTGTTTAATGCAAGCAAAATAGGGATTAAGAAATTACCAGATTCAATCGGACGTCTGACTAAATTGAATAAGTTGGATCTAAGCTATTGTAGAAACTTAAGAACTCTTCCAAGCAGCATATGCAATTTGAAAGCACTGGAATGTTTATATCTCTATGGTTGCTCAGCTCTCAAGGAATTGCCAGAGGAATTGGGGAACATTGAGTCTTTAAGAGTACTTTGGGCAGCCCAAACATCAATTAAGAAACTACCAGATTCTATCGGACGTCTCACTGAAGTTGTTGAGTTGGTATTAAGTGATTGTAAGAATCTTAAAAATCTTCCGAGCAGCATTTACAACCTGAGAACTCTGGAAAGTTTATATCTCAGTCGTTGCTCAAATATGAAAGGATTGTCTGAGGAATTTGGGAACCTTGAATCCTTAAGGAAGTTTTTGGCACAACAAACAAAGATTAGGAAATTACCAGATTCCATTGGACGTCTTAATAAATTGTTTGAATTGAATCTACGCGACTGCAAGAACATCAAAAAACTTCCAAGCAGCATTTGCAACCTGAGAGCACTCGAGCGCTTAAATCTTGAGGGTTGCTCAAATCTAGAAGAATTGCCTAAGGAACTGGGGAAGATTGAATCCTTAAAGGAGCTTCGTGCAGGCAAAACCAACTTAACAAAAATTCCAGATTCTATTGGACATATGAAGAATCTTGAAATCTTAGCTCTGCCAGCACTGACGAGACGTTCGCTTCTATTACATTCTCCATTCCATGATGTTGCTGGATTCCTCCAAACTTCCATTTGTGGTTTGTGTAGTTTAAAAGAGTTGAATCTCAGAGACTGCTATATGTTCGACGGAGATATCCCTGATAATATTGGAAGTTTATCCTCACTAGAAATTTTGGATTTATCTGAAAATTATTTCTATTACTTACCATCCAGCCTTAGTCGGCTCTCAAATTTAAAACTCCTTTATTTGAGAAGCTGCCAGAATCTTCAGTCACTTTGGGAACTTCCTCCTAAACTGGAAAAATTAGTGGCAACAGGTTGTAGAGCAATGACAAAACTAGTAAATTTGTCAATGTTGAAAAACTTGAAACACTTGGATCTTACAAATTGCAGGAGCTTGGTTGAGATTCATGGCTTGGAGAATCTCAGTTCTATTCAAGAAATTCATATGGGAGACTGCAACAAGCTTACAAACACTTTCACAGAAAGTTTCTTTCATGTTAGTATCTCGCTTTTCTTTCTCCCTCTCTGTCTCTCATCATTACCTATTTCTTTTTTATTTATTTATGTATCAGATATTCTCTGAATTTGGGAAAGAAATCGACATATTCCTTCCACGGAGGAGGATTCCAAACTGGTTCAGTCATCAAAGATTTGGCTCTACAATCTATTTTCTTGCACCATGGAATATGCCAAATAGTTTCTTAGGGATGATTCTTTGGGTTGTTAGTCTTTCCTCCGGGACAGAGGCTGTTATTGAAAATAGAACAAATGGTACTAAATGGACACATTCTACATGGTCATGGAGCTCTGAAGTGCATTCATGGGTAAGCTTTATACCAAAAATGTTCTCAGTGAATAGTGCTGATAGAATTAAGGTTTCCGTCAGAGGAGATGATGCTATGGTGGAAAGGTGTGGGGTTCATCTGGTGTACAAATCCGATGATGCTACTCATGATGTTTAGAAAGTTGATGATTTTTTTCTCCTTTTAAAAGGTTGTAGCAATCTGGCTGCACATGGCTTAATTCAGGTTGGTTCTTTCTGGCTCTGTGATATTTACTCCTATCTAACAGTGGTAGACTAATCTTTTTAACAGTATCTAATTTTTCAGCCAAAGAGGGAGATGTAAGATTGGTTTGTTGATCAAAATTGAAAAAATTGTGTTGACATTCCAATGAAACATGGAGGCAGATTAGAAATTGAATTATATTTAGCAATCATTCTTAATGTCAAACTAGACAAACAATTACATTAAACCATGGTAACCATGGAGTGATAACTCTTGTGGAATAGACTACAAATTTACTGCATCTTATATTTGCAAAGATTATACTCGGATATGACTATTAATCTCAAATATCTTGTTTTTTTTTAAATTTATAATTGTGACTATTAGTCCAGCAATTATAAAATGACTTAATATGGGAGATTATTTAATATAATGTTCAACCAGGTATTATAAACCCATAATTATAATCTTAGGACTAATGGTCTTAGAATTATAGTCCATTGAATATCTGAATGCAACTGATTGCACATTAACGGAAAAATTACCAAATTTATCGAACCTGAATAGCTTGGAGGAGCTGTATCTTTCCAATTGCAGTAAACTGACTAATTTTCAAGGCTTGGAGAAACTCGATTCTATAAGCTTCATTAGCATCATAGGATGCAACAATGTGGCAAACACTTTTAAAGAGAGTTTCTTTAAGGTTGGTCTCTCTCTCTCAAAATATCTGATCATTTCAATTTATTTAATAAATCTTCTTCTTAATTTTTGTTAATTATTTGATTTGGGAAGAAAATTGAAATTTTCCTTCCAACTAGGGAGATTCCAGATAGTTTCAGTCATCAAAATACGGGTTGTTCGATCTGTTTTGATGTGCCACCGGATGAACGAAACAATCTAACAGGGATCAATAAGTAGTGGTGTAAAAAATGAGGTTTCTGTCAAAGGAAACAATTCGAATGTGGAGAGGTGTGAAGTTCATCTAGTTTACAAGCCAGACACTACAGAGATGGTCATGGATGCCGATACCGAGCCACAGCCTAAAAGGTTGAAGCTTCAATTTGAAAGTTTGTAAGAAGTGTTGCAAAACTCTTGAATCAGTTTGGCATAAGAATTTTTTTTATTTTAGAGTTTACAGGCAGAAACACATGGGACAATTATGTTCAGTAAAGTGAAAAAAGGTTAAAAGCTCTGGGTATTAATTTATATTTAAGCCAAGATCTAAGATTCATTTTTTTCTTTTTTCTTTTTTCTTTTTTAGAACCTATACAACTACAATTCAATTCTAGGATTTATTTCATCCTATGGCCTAGAGTGGAACCTGGTGAAGGGTCCAAGAGGGGATATTAATAACTAATGGATATTATTTCAAAAAAACATGAATATTGAAGTTATAATTCTTTTTAATGTTTTATTAATGTTAGAATAGTGATTTTTATAATAAAATATTGAATCAATGTATTTTTTATGGGTTATATGTATATATACAGTTTTGTATTACATAGTCAGACTATAACGACAAGTTTTTGCCCAAAATAGACCCGTCGTCATAACTCAAAAAACCGTCGTCTACATACATTTTTTCCTTTATTTATTTATGTTCTTTATATTAGTCTTTATAAATTATTTTAACTTATAAGTCATTACAGATACAATAGTACTTTAATACATCATTTTATAAATTAATTTTTATAAAATTATTTTATCACTGTAGTAATACTCTTACGGTGAAAGACGTTTTGTTTTTAACTTAACTTTTTGTTGGAAATGAGATTTGAATTGAATGAGAAAATTGATTTTAAAGTCCGGTCCTGTCCGGTCGGGTCGAGTCGTGACGGGCGGGTTCGTGATATATATTTTTTATCATCACA
Source organism: Panax quinquefolius (assembly GCA_020205615.1). Taxonomy (NCBI): domain Eukaryota; kingdom Viridiplantae; phylum Streptophyta; class Magnoliopsida; order Apiales; family Araliaceae; genus Panax; species Panax quinquefolius. The sequence continues at coordinate 29,656,916 of CM035151.1, forward strand.
ATACTACGTCGTTTTGACGACGGTTACATGCGAATTTTTCTTATAAATAAACGGTGTGGGAAAGCATTTAAAACATAACAAATTTTCCTTCCCGTTCTGAAAATTTCAGTCCCGTTCCGTTCTGTCAGAAAATTTCCGTTCTCCATTCTGTCAGTAAATTCCCGTTCCGTTCTTAAGTATATTCCCATTCCCGTTCTGCAAAATCCCGTTCTACGCAAAATTGAAAAGTGTTGCAGTAAGTTTTTCCCAATATTTTTCCATGCATACATCATTAACATTCATATTAAGTTCAGTACATAAACATTGAATTTGGTTCGATGAATTCTTAATTTTGTAATGCTACTAATTAAGAATTGAAATTGTTTTATCTTGAGAAGCGAATTATTCAATTAACCTCAAAGATCTGTGGGGAATAAATTCTTTTTAAGGAAACTTTGTGAATTCAAAGGACTCGGATTTATTGATTAATATTTTCTATGTTATATATATATATATATATATATATATATATATATATATATATATATATAATTATGTTTTGTTTTATCATATTTATATATATTAAATAATATTATATATTACAGATAACAATCTTAAAGCAAATTTACTTTGTTCTGTAATTATAGTTTTATTTAATATAATTCTGTAAATTTGGTTTTATAAAAGTTTAATTACAGAATTATATTTCAACACGAAATTGTTTTATAAAACAAATTTTATTTTGTATAAAACTGTATTTGTTTATTAAATTTCTTCAAATTTTGTTACACTGTTTTTATATGTTTTATAAAACAGAATACAAACTTCTGCATTAGTTTTTTACATGTTTGTTGAATATATATTTATTTGTTTATTACCTGTTGCATGCATATTATTAGAATTGCATGTTATATTAATGACCTGCATATTCTGCATATATTCTTTTACCTTGAGCACATGCATGTTCTGTTTTTATGATTACTAAGGAAGATATATATTATATAATAGTAATATATAAAGTAAGTCAGGATATTCTGTCATTGCATTCACTAATATTCGGTTAATATAATTATAATATTATATGAGTGCAGTTGGTATAAAGCATGTTTGTATGTTTGTTATGAGTGCATTTCGTAATTTTGTTATATGAGTGAGTTGGTACATTATATGCTTTTGTTTTATATTCGGTATTGCATATTTTATTTATCATCATATATAAGGTTTTGACATATTTGTCTTCTGAAAAAAAAAAAAAGAAGACTTGAGTTCAAACTTTTAAAATTGTTATTAAAATATTTACATGTGTTTAGTTGTGATTTTGAGTCAAACTGAAAACTTATATATTGGGAATTGTACTGTACTCCAACAGAAATTCTATAAATCGAATTTTTTACAAAATAAATTGTAAACTGAAAACTTATATATTGAGGACTGTCTTATTCTTGTTGAAGGAGAAATTGACAAGGAAAAGGTGGCTGCAGTTAATGCATGGAAACATGCTGATTTCCTTTGCAGAAATTATGTAATGAATGGATTAGACAATACTCTATACAATGTGTATTGTACAATTCAAACTGCAAAGGAACTTTGAGAATCTTTAGACAAGAAATATAAAGTGAAGATGCTGGCATGAAGAAATTCATAGTCGGTAGATTTCTTGATTATAAAATGTTAGATTCTAAAGCAGTCATCACACAGGTTCAAGAATTACAAGTAATTCTACATGATATTCATGCTGAAGGAATGTCATTAAGTGACTCATTACAAGTTGCTGCAATGATTAAGAAACTTCCACCGTCGTGGAATAACTTCAAGAATTATCTTAAGCATAAACGCAAAGAAATGAATCTTGAAGAACTGATTGTGCGACTTCGGATTGAAGAGGACAATCGAGTATCTGAAAAGAAGAGTGTAAAAAATTTATATGAGGCAAAGACAAATGTGGTTGAACAAAGGCCTAACAATAACAATAAAAGGAAGCGCGAAGGAAATTCAAATTTCAAAGCCAAGATGAAATTTAAAGGCAAGTGCTTCAACTGTGGCATTCCAGGACATAAATCAAATGAATGTCGAAAGCCAAAGAAGTTCAAGAGAGAACTAAAACCTCAAGCTAATGCGACAGAACTGAAAAAACTTTCTAAAAATGTTTCAGACATTAATCTTTCAGCAGTTGTATCTGAATGTAATTTGGTAGGAAACCCTAAAGAGTGGTACGTGGACACTGGAGCTATTCGCCACATATGTTCCAACAAATGGATGTTTTCTACTTACAAACCAGTAGAAAATGATGATCAACTCTTCACGGGAAACTCCTCAAGTTCAAAGGTTGAAGGACGTGGAAAGATTATACTGAAAATGACATCTGCAAAGAACCGACTTTGAATGAAGTTGCTTATGTGCCCAGATATTCGCAAGAATCTAGTTTCTGGGTCACTACTTAGCAAGAATGGCTTTAAGTTGGTGTTTGTGTCTGATAAGTTTGTACTTACAAAGAATGATATGTTTGTAGGAAAGGGCTACATGAATGATGGGCTCTTTAAAATGAATGTAATGGTTGTTGTACCGAAGTCTATTGATATTAATAAAATAAATTCTTCTGCTTACTTGTTGGAATCTTCAAATATTTGGCATGCTAGATTAGGACATGTTAATTATGATACATTGCGTAGATTAATTAATTTAGAATTCTTGCCTAAATTTGATATTAATCAAAAACATAAATGTGAAATTTATGTGAAATCAAAAATGACAAGATTACCCTTTCATTCTGTTGAAAGGAAAACTGAACCTCTAGATTTAATTCACACTGATATATGTGACTTAAAGTTTGTGCAAACTAGAGGTGGGAAAAAATATTTCATAACCTTTATTGATGATTGCACAAGATATTGTTATGTATATTTGCTAAGAAACAAAGATTAGTCAGAGAAATGTTTCAACTTTATAAAAATGAAGTTAAAAATCAACTTAGCAAAAAGATTAAAGCAATAAGAAGCGATAGAGGTGGGGAATATGAATCACCATTTGAAAAGATATGCTCTACTCATGGTATTATTCACCAAACTACTGCTCCTTATTCACCTCAATCTAATGGTATTGCTGAACGCAAGAACCGAACATTGAAAGAAATGTTGAATGCTATGTTAAACAGTTCTGGAGCACTCTAGAATTTGTGGGGGGAAGCTTTGCTTTCTGCCAATTATATTCTTAATAAAGTGCCTCATAAGAAAACTCACAAAACACCCTATGAACTATGGAAAGGTCATAAACCTAGCTATAAATACTTAAGAGTGTGGGGGTGTCTAACAAAGGTAATGGTTCCTAAACCTAAAAAGGTTAAGATAGGACCAAAAACAATTGATTGTGTTTTCATTGGTTATTCAAATAACAGCAGAGCTTATCGCTTTCTTGTTCATAAATCTGAAATTCCTGATGTAAGACCCAGAAATTTTTTAAATAAAAGGAATTTCCTTTATTTATTATTTTGAAATAGTAAGGGTTGATTTGATTAATGTGGATAGTTAAGGGTTAAATACGCAAATATTTCAAAATAAGCAAGTTGGTTATAAAATATTCATTTTTGCTTTGGAATATTCGTTTGGTCGTGGAATATTCGATCGTTTGGGAATATTCGCACGACTGACAAGTAAACCATGTGTGGGCCCCATAACGGAAAGCGATTGGATGAGGAAAACGATAAAGTTTGGGTGGTTATAAATAACTGTAGAAGTTGTTATCAAGTATCCGTTGAATACGGTGGTTAAAATACAAGAATACGCGTGGTTGCACAAGAGTAATACAGGTATCGCATTACAAGATTGTTGAATTATTGATTCGCACGTCGTAAGATGGCACTACTCAATAATTTTCACAAGAATTATCGTTCAATATTTTATTTTATTGATTCAATAATTCATTGCGTTGATATTTTATATTATTGTTGTTTCAATAATTATCACCGCACAAAGATTTCCCATTATCGCATCAATAATTCATATTATTTGAATAATATTATTAGATAGCATTATTGGCAATGTCTAGAAAGTTCATCTAAGGAGAGGTTTGGTCACCTAATTGCTACCAAAGAAGGAGAAATTCTTATCGAAAGCCCCTCTTCCCGGAGGGCACCGTCATTATAATTGTGATTCTCGTAATATTATTTGTGAATAATTAATTATTGATTCATATGATAAAGAAATATTTATTTTATGTGGATATAAATGATGGATTTATTTATGTGGTTATAAATGAAGAAATTATGTTGAGGTGTTTTATCGAAGATTTTATCGGATTGGAAGTATTAAAATTAAATCAGGGTTCAGATATATCAAGTAGGGGGTTATAATTTTTAATCCGAACCGTTGGATTGTGGTAATTTTTGGGTATGTTATACATACATAAGTTGAGTATATGTCCACAAATTTTGAACCGTTAAAAATTCACTTAATGATTTGTTATGAATTTTAAGAGGTGTCTGATTCTAAATCGGTTATAATTGATTTTGGTGGAAAATTCTAGAATTGAGTGGGCCCCACTTGTGGTTGGTGAAGAAAAACAAATAATTTTATTTCAAATGTGGTGGGTGGCAATAGTAGAGTGTAAAGCCATCGTGCAAATAGTGTCAAGTCTCTTTGCTGGCTAACCTTTTCCTATAAATAGGCTAAGTTAGAATTGAAAATCACACCGTAAACAAAGTTTTCTCTTTCTCTATATTATTGAGCAGCGTATTTTGTGAGTATTTAGATACTTTGAGAGTCATTGCTCAAGACAAGTTTCATTCAAAGATCACTTCCACCTTTCCTTCAAGCATCGATTCTTTGAGGTAAGGATGTTATTTTCTTCTCAAATGATATTAATTCTTCAATATCATTATGTCAAATATTGGTTGGTACTTTTTATCAAATTTGGAACTTTTTCATGTCGGGGTTACTATTCATGAGTTATTATTCACGAAGTTACTATTCATGAGTTCTTATTCACGAAGTTACTATTCACGAAAGTACTATTCATGAAGCGTGAAGATGTTTTTTTTGTGGAATTTCATCTTTGGGTGTTTGAGTTCTTTATTCACGATACTAAGACTATTCACGATATACTAAGACTATTCATTTATCACTAAGACTATTCAATAAAAAATGAAAATTTTCTTTTCGTCTCAAAATATCTATTCGGATACTAGCTTTGATCAGATCCATGTTTTTGATCATTCTGAATTTTACACCACTACGATTATTTTGAGGTATTGTTGGATATGGATAAAACAAAGTACTGAATCCTTAATCCTTAATCCTTGTCATTTTGTTTCAACCGGATCGCTTTTTAAAAAAATATTTTCATCATCCTCGGCCTTAAATGATGATATTATTGAATATCTTTGGCCTCAGTAGTAAGGCAAAGATGAACGATTTTCAAGAATATCTTTCGGGCTCGTAGTGCAAAGATGAAAGGTGTGTTTAAATGAATATGACCGATCGATGAATATCTTTGGCACAGAAGTGCAAAGATGAGCAGTGTTTAAATGAACATGACCGATCGATGAATATCTTTGGCCTTTAGTGCAAAGATGAACAGTGTTGAGATTAACACGACCGATTGATGAATATCTTTGGCCCATGAGTGCAAAAGATGAATATTTGATTGAGATGAATATTGATTGATGTTACTGTGGATAAAATATTGATGATGGATCGTTAAATTCATAGATTATAGTAGATTTCATTCTCTACGTAACTCTTCTATGAATTATTATTTCACCGCGAATATTGATCTGAAACTTGTTGTCTATTGTATTCTATCGATTTTTCCTCGTTGGAGACTAACGATAATTTGTTGTATATTATCTTAGTCATAACATTCTTTACGGGCTAGTTGAGCTCACCCTTTTCCTTGTTGTTCCATTTTTCTTCTCGGGAGGCGAGAATGTAGCGAAAGTACTTTAATGGTAATGGAATGAAGGTTCTAGAGAGAGTTGTTTAGTAGTCCTCACCATTATTGTAAAATAATGTATCAATAAATGTGATGAGGATTTATTTGAGTATAAATATTATTTGTAAGATAATATTTGTATTTAAACTCAAGTTTTATTGTTGTGATAATAAAGTTGTAGTTGTTTCATACACGTATTTGGCGCACTCGTGAATGGGTTGGATGGAATGGACCTTATTTTGGGGTCGTCGCAACTGATTGGTATCGTGATTTATAAGTAAAGAGCCCCAGCCTCTCATTTGGTGACTTCCTATTGATGGGGATGCACCAAGCCGCACTCTCCGTAGGGGACGCCTGCTCATGTGTGGCAAACCGATAGGTATCAATGTGAGGGTGACACAAGTTGGTGTCCAGAGTCACAGTTGGTATCGAGCTTAGGGATACGATCTGGCGGAGACCTGGGGAATAGAACTAGGAGGGGAGAGACGAGTAAATCCTTCGCTATAAGTGTGTCCTACCTAAGCTTATTTGTTAGTTAGTCAAGATATATGGGATATTATGTGATATATTGATTTCCTTAATTAACCCTTATTTTATGACAAGATTTGAGAATGTCGAATCGAGAATATTAATAGTGGAGTAAATGAGACCGTGGAGATGCCTCAGACTCACCAACGAGGAGAACGTGCAACAGCATCGACAATGTACCTCCCGTGAATAACACCAATCGAAGCAGATGATGAACGAGGGGATGTTTAGAAGTTTTTTGCAGCTCATGCAAAATCGACGAGGAGACTCGTGTTCAAAATATGAGGAGGAGATGATAAGAATTCACGGTGGTCACAACCAAGCGCTTCAAAGAGTTGGGACCACCGCATTCTGGGAAAGCCGATCCGATCACGGCGTAAAACATGGGTCAAGCAAATTACCAAGATATTCGATGTCTTGGGATGCACGGAGAACGAAGGTTCCATTTGCCACCTTTATGTTCGTGGCGAAGGTGATCATCGGTGGGAGTCTCTGTGAAGCTGCACTCCATCCACCAAGACTCAAAGATGTCTGGGAGACGCTTTCAGAACTATTTAATGACAAGTACTTCCGAAAGTATTCGGCTATATGAAGGAAGTGGAGTTTATTAGACTAGAGCAGAATAACAATGATTTGTCCCAAAGACGAGGCGTAAGTTCATGAGTTATCCGTGTTGCACCTCATTTGGTGGAGAATGAGGAACGATGACGCAGATGTTTCTTAGAGGTTTGAACCCGGCATACGTCGCAAGATCTCATTTCTCATAAATTTTCTCTATTCAGATGTTGTCAATGTGGCTCAATTGTTAGAGCGAGATAACGAGTAACGCTCAACCGAGGGACCATAACCAGGATCATACCAATGATAGAATAACGATAACCAAAGGAGAAAGAAGAATAATAACGAACCACTCCGGTGGTAATCGTGGCCACGAAAATAGAAGAAAGTCGGAGGAGAAAGAGGAGAATACGAAGACGCGTGGCCATGGGCAAAGGTTCCAAGGAGGAGAAAGACCATCTACTCAGACAAGGCGAAAGAGGATATATAAACGCCAACAAGGTACGCTACTGCGACTTTAAGGTATGCTATAATTGTGGAAAAGAAGGCGGACATATCGCCGAGATTGTAATTATATCGAAACAATTTAAATATGAACCCGGTAAAAGTGGATTATTCACGTTTATACTCATAATCAGGCTTCAATTCTTTATCGACCCGTTAAGGCCAACGCTTGAACTCATATAGAAAATTTTATCAATAAAGATTTAAATTTTGCGAAAAATAATTTTTAATATTATGGTGTGAATTTAAGATAATATTATAATCATGGTAGGGTAGATATTATAAATTTTGCAAAAGTATGCAAGTTGGTTATATATATATTGGCTCTGGGAATATCTTGCTTAGCAGTAGGAATATTCAGATAACTACCAATCATCAAGTGGACCCTATTAATGTAATTATCATTTGATCGAGAAAAACGACAAAAATATTTTATCAAATAACTCATTAGCTACAGGAAGTTTTACCAATCATGGTTACCGCTGAACTACTCTAAAAGTAAAAGTATTCAAAGAATACGTAAGGTCGTGTGATAATAGTAAAGCATACGCAGATTGATTATCGATGCTTATGCGTGATCGATTATTCATGCCATGTGATTCATGATTCCATTATCACGATTAATAATATGAATTATTATAATGATAACGACGCTTTTGTTTTATTCAGATTATTAACGTAATAAAAAATGTAAACATCTTTTTATATAAAATAGTAATACTTTATTAAAGTTATTCTATAAATGTAATATATTATATTTTATTACGATATGTCGATAAAGTTTCAGATAATGTTTCAGATAAGATTGCATAAGGTTCAGATAAGTAAAATGTTTTTATATAAATAGAATATATTATATTTTATTTAAAAGATTTTTCTTTTAAATATGGACCGCCGATTAAAGTAAATCAATCTGGACCGCTCATGGATTAGTTACTACGCATTCCATTTTCCTATAAATAAGCTCATTCCTTCATTATTTTCTTATTTAATTCATCAAACTCTGTAGAGAGAAATTATGTAGAGAAGTTTATAGAGAGAAAATTATAGAAAGAAGAAGAGTATTCTCGCTACTTCACTACTTCTATATTCAGCTTTTTTTTTACTAGTAGTGGGTGTTATTCTTTCTCTCAAGAGAACTCAAGAAGAGAACTTTTATTCCATTCATTATTATTCTCGCTGAATAACTCGTAAAAGTGGCATACCCTATACATAACCTCAGATACGCAGATACCCTATACTGTGAAACCTTATGTTATTCCATCGCTTATTATTCTCATTGAATAACTCAGATACGCCATTTACCCTATACTTGGTGACATTCTTATTATTATTATTATTCATTGAACATCCCGTCGTCAGTGTTTTACACCCGACCGGTTCCGCTTTTTTTATTATTCTCGCTGAACATCCCGCTCTGCAGTGTTTTACACCCGACCGGGTTCCGCCTTTTATCATTCTCGCTGAATATCCTATCTCGTGTGTTTTACACCGGATCCGGGTTCCATCTTTATTATTCTCGTTGAACATCCCGCTTGCGTGTGAATTTCACCGACCCGTTCCGTTATTATTATTCTCGTTGAATAACTCGCCTATGCCAAGCACCGCATGCACGGTGATTTCTTTTGTTATTCCATTCTTTATTATACCCAAATTGGTTAAAACTTTGACTTCTATACTCCATGAAATTAGTAGAATATCCTCGATATTCGCGCTTCATCCAAAGATCTTTCACGGAAATATTCTTCCGATCATTCTTGAATTTTACTCTATTAAACAAAGATCATGTCGATAATTGACGTTAATAATTCATGGATTAAATAATTTTGAACTTGTTTTATTGAATTATTATGTCATTGTCATCATCCCTCATGTTATATTATGTTATCTTCGCTTACGCATAGATGAACTTAGTATGATTACGACTGTGGATCATTCTAAGATAATCACGATTGATATAAATGATGTGACAAAAGTCCTCAAAGGTCTGTAATGCAGTTGATGGATAGTTTTTGGTATGATTATGACTGTGGGTGATTCTAAGATAGTCAGCCACTATCGATAATTTGATGAAAATCCTCGATCGTGGTATGTGGATGATTAGATGTGGTGGTTTATTTATTGTCGAGTCTCATGATAAAAATTGATGAAAACCTTTAAAACCTAAAAGATAGTAGATTTTATTCTCTACTGACTCTTTTAATGGATCGCTTATTCACCGCAGCTTAAACCGGGTTGTCTATTGTATTTTATCGCTTAACATCGTCAAGGCTAATGATAATTTATTCTCGCATTATCTTAGTCATAATATTTTTCATCGGGCTAGTTGAGCTCACCCTTTCTTTCACCGTTTCTTCGTGAAATGAGAACATACGGGACTTAGTCTGGGAACTAGAGTAATGGTCCAGAGGATAAGATTAGTAGTCCTCACTATTTCGTGAAATAAGGTGATAATAGTTGTAATGAGGACCTTTCGAAGTTCAGATAATATCTAGTAGACAATATTTGTATTCAAACTCACGCTTTATGTCGATTGCATACCTACGCTTATATTAGTAAGTCAGTATTTGAATTTATGTACCATGTAAGTGGCGACCCAAGACGGGTGACGATACCTAATTTTGGGGGCGCCACAATTGGTATCGTAGCTTAGGATACGATCCCCGCTAAGATGTGAGAATAGAACTAGAGGGGAGAGACGGGAAATTCTTCGCTAAGATGACCTACCTAAATTTATTTGGTATTTAATTGGCCTGGCCCGAGTATAGGATAATATGTGATATGTTAATTAACCCTTATTTTGTGGCAAAGTTTGAAAATGGCATCCGAGAATGTTGAGAATAAGAATGGAGCATGTGAGACCGCTGATTCTCCATGTATCAATAATCAGATAATGTGCAACAGATGGCGATAATCCTCCGTAAACAACAACACCGATCAATCGACTAACGACCAGACGCTTAAAAGGTTTTTAGAATTCATGCAACATCAAAGCAAAGCGACTTCTCGCCCAAAACGTAGTGGAAACACTTGAAAACTCTCAAGGCCACCGCTAAACAATTCAAGGAGTCGGGACCAACGGAGTTTAAGGGAGAGCCAAAACCACTTTCGCTAAGCATGGATAAAGCAGATTACCAAGATATTTGATGTCTGGGATGTCCGAGGAGCAAAAGGTTCTTTGCCGCTTTTACGTCGCGCGAGAGAGGCAGACATCGGTGGGAATTCCAGAAACGACTCAACTCGTCAGATCAAGATATCTCGGGAGAAGTTCCAGAGTCGTTTCAACGACAAATACTTTCCCGAAAGTATTCGCCACACGTAAGGAGGTGGAGTTTATCAAGTCGAACAAAACAATACGACCGTGTCGCAATACGAGGCAAAAATTTATGAGTTATCACGATTTAAGGCCCCACTCGGTGGATAATGAAGAGAGAATGACGCTAATGTTTTTAAGAGGTTCAAGTTGAGATACGCCAACATCTTATTTCTCATAAACCGTGTTTTTATTCAGATGTTGTAAATAGGCTCGCTTAGTGGAGCGCGATAACGAAAGTCAACGCTAACTAAAAAGAAAGAAAATTAACAAAAATTATAATACTCAATAGAGTAGTCATCAAGCGGTGACAACAAGCGTGAGGGAATCAACAAAGCCGATATGGTAACCACTTTGGTGGTAATCGTGGCCAAAATAATAAGAATGGACATTTCAAGAAAAGGAGATTCAACAATGATGGAAAGACGCCAAGACCAAAGACCGTTGTTAAGGAAGGAGAAGGACCACCTATCATATGCTTCAAATGCGAGAGAGGGACACATCATCCGAATCGCGCCATGCCATCCAAAGCATGTTATAATTGTGGAAGAGAAGGTCACTTAGCTCGATTTTGTCGCCATCAAGACAAATTCAACTAGGATGGAGGCACCAAAGGTCGCCCTGCATAAACCAAAGCCAGTAGTTTAAGAGATTTTTTTTTTTTCTCATGACGAGGAACCCCAATAAAATTATCACTTGTAAGTTAATCATAAGCTCATAAGTCTATACCGTGTTAGATACCGCCTACCCACTCTTTTATTTCACCTAGTTGCATTCAACGCTTAAATTTGACCAAGAAGTTAAACTTGACTTATTGGTTGAAACTTCGCTAAGTAGGAGCCTTTCTATCGCTTACTATTTTTAAATCTTGTTTGATTCAAATAAACATTTTCACGCTAATTCGTCGATCTTATCTCTTTTGAAAATATTTGCCTTTGATGTGATTTTTAGGAATCAATTGGTTAACTACTCATCATGCTTTTCGTAAGGTTGTTAGCTTTTATATTTATAACCAACCCGTTATACCTAATTCAAAGTAACCAAACCCTAAAGTTAATCATCATTATATCAAGCCATAAGTAAAGAGCCCGAACCTTTCGTTGTTGACTTCCTGTGTGGAATGCACCAAGCCCACTTTTCAGAGGCTTACATCGTGAATGAAGATGGCAAGTTTATAGGTATCATTGTGAGGTGCTATCTCAGTTAAGGGATGTAAGTCACATTGGTATCAATGTGACGACTATCCAAGTCTTCGACGAGAGTAACAGCTTTGAATGATATTTCTATCATTAATAAATTTCTTGACGATTCTTGAAGACTTTCTAGCCTACCCTAGAGCGTGAAATCGAATTTTGTATCGACCCCAAAGATAAAAACCCATTTCTTAAACCTCAAATATTTCTTCAACTAAAATGAACAGCTTTACGTGGTTTATGATGAAAGTCATAATAAAAGCATAGGACTAATGAAAATCATGGGTATATGAGGTATTAGTAAGTTTTATGATGAGTTATGTTGGTTATTATGTGAAAACATGAAAGTTTTTAGAAATCACAAAGAGTTGAAAATCGATTTTGGTGAAAAAACGAATATGAAATTCAATTGACCATATCTCCTATTATATTTTGAATTTTTGAATGTGGTCAAGTCCTAGAGTTAGATCTATGAGTTACCTAACTAATCCAAGTGGAATTACTGGAAAAGGTGTTGTAGATTTTGTGTGGACTGATTTTAGCAAAGGAGGCCAAAGCTGTAAATTTCAAAATGCTATCGCCCAGAAACTTTAAGGACTGTTTTCGGCCACTTAAATTATGAGAAAATTCTGGCCTTTTTGGGACATGAAAGTATATGGTATAAAGTACCTCCTGTCCAAAAAATGAGCTCATTCTCGACTTTAAATGAGCAAGTTATGACTATTTCAATATTTAGGTTTTTCCGATTTTAAAAACGCTTATAACCGAGTTCTATAACTCCGATGACCATGAAATTTAAACTAGAAGCTCACGTTAACATGTGTAAGGTCCTGCCAAGATTTGGGAATTTTTGGAGTTAAACTTGAGGTAGCTAATTTCTTAAGGAATTAATTGGAAATTAATTTTTAAAAATAGTAAATGAATTTTAAAAATTCGAGAAAAATATATTTTCATTATGGGACTATATTATGCTAAATCCCAAAAGAAATATTTTGGGACTGATTTGGTATTTTCATGAAAATAGTTTAGTTACTTAACATATGAGTTAAATATGTTATGTGAAGTAACAAAGTTGAAAATAGGATTTTATGGCTAGAGAATCCTATATGTAGTATATATGCATATTTTTGATGAGGATTTGATAATTGGTGATGATATTTTATGAGTATGGCATTTTGAATGATTAAATGCATTATATGGTAAAGTCGTAAACAATTAAGATAAATTGTTTATAAATTTAAGAAGTGATTAAAATATTGTTATAATATTAATGATATTAGATTATGAGATTATTAATGATTGATAACATGGGGATATTCTTGAACTCGGATAAATTATATTATAAATGTTTAATATTTATCCTTTATCTCATTTGATCGATTCTTTATATCATTATCCTCACGTTTATATTACGTTGAAAGTCATCTCGTGTATTCAGAAGTAGATAGATGGACTTGGTATGATTATGACTGTGGATTGTTCTAAGATAATCATAACCAGATGAAAAATCATATGGATAATTTTGGTCATGATATATATTTAATGGAAATGAATACATGGAATTATCTTCGTATTAATTCATGGATGTATTCAAATCTTCGCCGTAGATGCATGGATAATTTGTGGTCGTGATACTAATGAATACACAATTATCTTTCGTCAGTAGTGTATGGATAATTTGTGGTAAAGAATGATATTAATGAATACACAATTATCTTCGGGCCGTAGTGGTATGCATGGATAATTTGTGGTCGGATACTAATGAATACACAATTATCTTTCGTCAGAAAGGTATGGATAATTTGTGGTCGTGATACTAATGAATGAATACATGGATAATTTGTGGTCGTGGATATTAATGAATTCGATTATCTTCGTGAAGGTATGGATAATTTGTGGTCGGATACTAATGAATACACAATTATCTTCGTCAGTAGTGCATGGATAATTTGTGGTCGGATATAATAATGAATACACGATTATCTTCGGTCAGAAGGTATGGATAATTTGTGGTCGTGATACTAATGAATACACAATTATCTTCGTCAGTAGTAATGGATAATTTGTGGTCGTGATACTAATGAATACACGATTATCTTCGCCAGAAGTAGTATGGATAATTCGTGGTCGTGATACTAATGAATATCCTCGCCTCGTAAAAGGTGGATGATTCATGATATGGATTAATTATCGAATGAGTCTCAAAGAATGAAATATTAATTCATGGATGTGGTAAAAGTCATCTTCGTCAGAAGTGTATCGATAGACTTGGTATGATTACGATTAAGGATTATTTAAGATAATCACGATCAGATTGAAAACACGAATATCCTTAGCCAAGAAGGTAATGGATAATTCATGGTCGTGATACTATTGATAAGTCTCAAAGATTATTGGTTTTACTATTATATATCTTTAGTCTCAAGATTAAAAGATGAATTTTAATAAATATCTTCGGCCCCAGAAGGCAAAAAGATGAATTGTTAAATGAATATCTTCGCCTGGATTGCAAAGATGAATTTAATATTTTCAACGATAAAGGTATTCAAGGTATCCTCACCTCTTTATCATATCAGTATCGCATTCTAATTTTCGAGGGCTTAAATTCCATAAGGAGGGAGATTGTGAGACCCTGATTTTATCAATAAAGATTTAAATTTTGTTGAAATATTTTTTAATATTATGGTGTGAATTTAAGATAATATTATAGTCAGGTAGATTTATAAATTTTGCAAAGTATGCAAGTGGTTATATTATATTCGATTGGCTCTGGGAATATTTGCTTGAAGCAGGAATATTCGCATAACTACCAATCATGGTGGACCCCATAATGTAATTATCATTTTGATCGAGAAAACGACAAAAATATTTTATTGAAATAACTATGAAGTTTTACCGTGGTTACCGCTGAACTACTCTAAGTAGTAAAAGTACAAAGAATACGTGTGGTCGCATAAGAAGATTACACCTGTAGATTGATTATCGATGCTTATGTGAGAAGTCACCAGCTTTGATTCCATTATCACGATTAATAATATGAATTATTATAATGATAACGACGCTTTTGTTTTATTCAGATTATTAACGTAATAAAATGTAAACATCTTTTTATATAAAATGTAATACTTTATTAAAGTTATTCTATAAATGTAATATATTATATTTTATTACGATAGCATATATAGTGTTTTCATATAAATGTTTTTGATAAGATGTATGTTGTTTATAGTAAAATGTTTTTATATAAATAGAATATATTATATTTTATTTAAAAGATTTTTCTTTAAATATGGACCGCCGATTAAAGTAAATCAACTGGACCGCTCATGGATTAGTTACTATGCATTCCATTTTCCTATAAATAAGCTCATTCCTTCATTATTTTCTTTTAATTCATCAAACTCTGAGAGAGAAATTATAGAGAAGTTTATAGAGAGAAAATTATAGAAAAAGAAGAGTATTCTCGCTACTTCACTACTTCTATATTCAGCTTTTTTTACTAGAAGTGGGTGTTATTCTTTCTTCTTCAAGAGAACTTCGTTATTCCATTCATTATTATTCGCTGAATAACTCGTAAAAAAGTGGCATACCCTATACATAACCTCAGATACGCCAGATACCCTATACTTGGTGAAATCCTTATGTTATTCCATCGCTTATTATTCGCGTTGAATAACTCAGATACGCCATTTACCCTATACTTGGTGACATTCTTCTATTATTCGCTGGAACATCCCGTCGTCAGTGTTTTACACCCGACCGGTTCCGCTTTTTTTTATTATTCTCGCTGAACATCCCGTCTCATGTGTTTTACACCGACCGGTTTTTTTTTATCATTCTCGCTGAATATCCTATCTCTGTGTTTTACACCGGACCGGTTCCATCTTTATTATTTCGTTGAACATCCCGTTTGTGTGAATTTCACCGACCGTTCCGTTATTATTATTCTCGTTGAATAACCGCCTCATGCCAAGTACCGCATGCACGGTGATTTCTTTTGTTATTCCATTCTTTATTATACCCAAATTGGTTAAAACTTTGACTTCTATACTCCATGAAATTAGTAGAATATCCTCGATATTTCAGCGTTTCATCCAAAGATCTTTTCATGGAAATATTCTTCCGATCATTCTTGAATTTTACTCATTTAAACAAAGATTATGTCGACAATTGGACGTTAATAATTCATGGATTAAATAATTTTGAACTTGTTTTATTGAATTATTATGTCATGTCATCATCCTCATGTTATATTATGTTATCTTCGCTTACGCGCATAGATGAACTTAGTATGATTATGACACCGTGGATCATTCTAAGATAATCACGACTTGATATAAATGATGTGACAAAAGTCCTCAAGGGTCAGAATGCAGTTGATGGATAGTTTTTGGTATGATTATGACTGTGGGTGATTCTAAGATAGTCGCACGACTATCGATAATTTGATGAAAATCCTCGACCGCGGGTATGTGGATGATTAGATGTGGTGGTTTATTTATTGTCGAGTCTCAAATGATAAAAATTGATGAAAACTTTAAAACCTAAAAGATAGTAGATTTTATTCTCTACTGACTTTTTAATGGATCGATATTCCACCGCAGCTTAAACCGGTTGTCTATCAGATTTTATCGCTTAACATCGTCAAGGCTAATGATAATTTATTCTCGCATTATCTTAGTCATAATATTTCTTATCGGGCTAGTTGAGCTCACCTTTCTTTCACCGTTTTCTTCGTGAAATGAGAACATAGTAAGTCCGGGAGGATAGCATTTAGCTATTCTGGGATAATAGTTGTAAGTAATGGTCCAGAGGATAAGATTAGTAGTCCTCACTATTCTCGTGAAATGTACCAGGTGATAATAGTTGTAATGAGGACTCCTTTCGAAGTTCAGATAATATCTAGTAAACATAATATTTGTATTCAAACTCGGACAAGTTTTATGTCAGATTGCATACTACGCTTATATTAGTAAGTCAGATTTGAATTTATGTACCATGTAACCCGTAGACAAAACTCATTTCTAAAATCTCACATCAAGATGGGTGACGATACCTAATTTTTCTCGAATCGCTATTCCATTAACGTAGCTGACTCATAGAGATACAAAATTGAATGGAGCAAGGAATGTGGGAAGAGCTTCAAGAACTCAAGAGAGACTCATTTCAAAGACATGTTCAACCATGCCATCCTCGAAAAGCGAACGTGGTAGTGGCGACGGTTGAGTAGAAGATCGTATACAAGTACAAGTACGATGTATGTCAAAGACTAATTTCATATAATATACAAATAATAGAGATGGAGATGAAAACTCTAGGTACCCACGTGATGATATACGCGATGATACGAATGATGATGATATACGAGTATAATCGATTTTAATCGATAAAGTTAAAGCTGCTCAAGCCACACAATCGGAAATGATGAATTTGAAGAAGGAGGTGCAAGAAGTTGTTATTTTAAAAGCGAGAATCGGTGAGGTGAGGAAAGCTCAAACCTTCGATTTATTAATCCATTTGAAATTCTCGATCGAATAGGAACCGTGGGCCTATAGACTGCTTTTTACCACCAAGTATGACGCGTGTTCATAACGCTTTTCACGATCGATGTTACGTAAATATGTGGACTAACCAAACACGTTATCGAAAGTTAGAACCCGGACGAGATAGCCAAGACTTAACGTATGAGAGAGGTACCGCACAAGATTTTGGATAGGAAGGAGCATGTCCACTGCAAGAAAGGTCATACCACAAGTTAAAGTTTTGTGGAGGAATCATGCTATAAAGGAAATGACCGGGAATTGGAAACGGAAATGAAAGCGAGGTATCCTCATCTTTCGAAACACCAGTATCGTGACGCCAATTTCGAGGACTAAATTTCATAAGGAGGGAGGTCAGTAAGACCCGAAATTTTTTTAAATAAAAAGGAATTTCCTTTATTTATTATTTTGAAATAGTAAGGGTTGATTTGATTAATGTGGATAGTTAAGGGTTAAATACGCAAATATTTCAAAATAAGCAAGTGGTTATAAAATATTCATTTTGTTGGGAATATTCGTTTGGTCGTGGAATATTCGCATCGCTTGGGGAATATTCGCATTTGACGCAGCCTTGACCATGTGTGGGCCCCATAACTGAAAGCTTATTGGATGAGGAAAACGACAAAGTTTGGGTGGTTATAAATAACCATGCGTAAGTTATTCTGAATTAAGATCGTTGGAATACCTTATGGTTAAAATACAAGAATACGCGCGTGGTTAAAGACGATATACCAGTATTGCACAAGATTGTTGAATTATTGATTAAATCACGTAAGATGGCACTACTCAATAATTTTCACAAGAATTACCGCTCAATATTTTATTTTATCGATTCAATAATTGTCTTTGCGTTGATATTTTATATTATTGTTGTTTCAATAATTATCACCGCACGAAGATTTCCCATTATCGCATCAATAATTCATATTATTTGAATAATATTATTAGAAGCATTATTGGCAATGTCTAGAAAGTTACGTCAAGGAGAGGTTTGGTCACCTAATTGCGCCGCCAATAAGGAGAAATTCTTATCGAAAGCCCCTCTTTCCCGGAAACGGCATTGGTTGTCATAAATGTGATTCGTAATATTATTTGTGAATAATTAATTATTGATTCATATGATAAAGAAATATTTATTTTATGTGGATATAAATGATGGATTTATTTATGTGGTTATAAATGAAGAAATTATGTTGAGGTGTTTTATCAAGATTTTATCTGATTGGAGGTATTAAAATTAAATCGTGGTTTTGAGATATATCATGGGGTTATAATTTTTAATCCGACAGATTGATTGTGGTAATTTTGGGTATGTTATACATACATAAGTTGAGTATATGTCCACAAATTTTGAACCGTTAAAATTCACGAATGATTTGTTATGAATTTTAAGAGGTGTCCTGATTCTAAATTAGGGTTATAATTGATTTTGGTGGAAAATTCTAGAATTGAGTGGGCCCCACTTGTGGTTGGTGAAGAAATGTGCTGAATTTTATTTCAAATGTGGTGGGTGGCAATAGTAGCGGTGTAAAGCCATCGTGTAAAGTAGCAGTCAAGTCCGCTTGGTACGGCTAACATTTTCCTATAAATGAAGGCTAAGTTAGAATTGAAAATCACACCGTAAACAAAGTTTTCTCTTTCTCTCTATATTATTGAGCGTATTTTGTGAGTATTTAGATACTTTGAGAGTTGTTGCTCAAGATAAGTTTCATTCAAAGATCACTTCCGACCTTTCCTTCCGGGCATCGATTCTTCGAGGTAAGGATGTTATTTTCTTCTCAAATGATATTAATTCTTCAATATCATTATCTTTGAAATATTGGTTGGTACTTTTTATCAAATTTGGAACTTTTTCATGCCTGGGGTTACTATTCATGAGTTACTATTCACGAAGTTACTATTCATGAGTTACTATTCACGAGTTACTATTCACTTAGTACTATTCATGAAGCGTGAAGATGTTTTTTGTGGAATTTCTATCTTTGGGTGTCTGAGTTACTATTCACGATACGGCAAGACTATTCACGATATCTGACTATTCACTTATCACTAAGACTATTCAATTTAAAATGAAATTTTTTTTTTCGTCTAAAATATCTATTCGGATACTAGCTTTGATCAGTATCCATGTTTTGATCATTCTCAAATTTTACACCACTATGATTATTTTTGAGGTATTGTTGGACATGGATAAAACAAAGTACTAATCCTTAATCCTTAATCCTTGTCATTTTGTTTCTTTGGATTCGTTTCTTTAAAAATATTTTTCATCATCCTCGCCTTAAATGATGATATTATTGAATATCTTTGGCCTGTAGTGCAAAAGATGAACGATTTTTTGAAGAATATCTTTGGCCTCGTAGTGCAAAGATGAGTAGGTGTTTAAATGAACATGACCGGTCGATGAATATCTTTGGCCTGAAGAGAAAAGATGAGAAGGTGTTTAAATGAAATACGACCGATCGATGAATATCTTTGGCCTTTAGTGCAAAGATGAACAGTGTTGAGATGAACACGACCGATTGATGAATATCTTTGGCCTGTAGTGCAAAAAGATGAATATTTGATTTGAGAAGAATATTGATTGATGTTACAGGATAAAATATTGATGATGGACTCATTAAATTCATAGATTATAGTAGATTTCATTCTACGTAACTCTTCTATGAATTATTATTTCCATTTGCGAATATTGATCTGAAACTTGTTGTCTCATTCAGATTCTATCGATTTTTTCCTCGTTGGAGACTAACGATAATTTGTTGTATATTATCTTAGTCATAACATTCTTTTTCGGGCTAGTTGAGCTCACCCTTTTCCTTGTTGTTCCATTTTCTTCTCGTGAGGCGAGAATGTAGCGAGAGTACTAGTCGGGGGTAATGGAATGAAGGTTCTAGAGAGAGTTGTTTAGTAGTCCTCACCATTATTGTAAAATAATGTATCAATAAATGTGATGAGGATTTATTTGAGTATAAATATTTCTCAGAAGATAATATTTGTATTTAAACTCACATTTTTTATTGTTGTGATAATAAAGTCAGTAGTTGCTTTTACATACCATGTATTTGGCGAATTCTGAATGGGTTGGATGGAATGGACCTATTTTGGGGTCGTCACTTTGATATTCATGTTAATACATTTATTGAATATAGAGATGCATCGTTTTTTGAGAATATATTTCCATATAATAGAAATAAAGATATAAATTCATACAAAAGACCTTTGGATGCTACTGGTATTAATCCTGAAAATATAGACAAAGAGTCTGTATTGGATGAACCTAGACGTAACAAAAGGGTAAGGACTTCAACGACTTTTGGTCCGAATTTTCTAACATTTTTGTTAGAAAACGATCCTCGAACGTACAAGGAAGCAGTATCCTCTCCAGATGCTTCTCATTGGAAAGAAGCAATAAATAGCGAAATTGAGTCCATTATGCAAAATCATACATGGGAACTGGTGGACCTTCCACCGGTTCAAACCCTTAGGGTATAAATAGATCTCAAAAAAGAAGATGAAAGGCGATGGCTCAATTGATAAATATAAAACAAGGCTTGTTGTTAAAGGCTATAGATAAAAGGAAGGATTGGATTATTTGACACTTGTTCACCTGTTACAAGAATTACATCTATTCGAATGCTAATAGCAATAAGATCTTTAAATAGACTTGAAATACATCAAATGGATGTAAAGACCGCATTCTTAAATGGTGAATTAGATGAAGAAATATATATAGAACAAACTGAAGGTTTCACCGCTCACGGAGAAGAGAGAGAAAGTATCTGCAAACTTGTTAAATCCTTGTATGGATTAAAACAAGCACCAAAACAATGGCATGAGAAATTTGATAATGCTATGTTATCAAATGGATTTAAAATCAACGAGTGTAACAAATGTGTTTATGTCAAAAGCACTCAAAAGGAATATGTCATTGTTTGTCTTTATGTGGATGATATGTTAATCATGGGTAGCAACAATGAAGTTATCAACTCAACAAAATGTATGTTGTCAAATAGGTTTGATATGAAAGACTTGGGGGTTGCAGATATAATTTTAGGAATCAAAATTTCTAGAACCTCTGATGGAATTATAATATCTCAATCTCATTACATTGAGAAAATACTTGAAAATTTTAACAAGTATAATATAATTCTAAATAAGACCCCAGTTGATATAAATCTTCATCTAGCTAAAAATGAAGGATATAAAGATATCTCAATTAGAATATTCTCGTTATAATAAAGGTTTAATGTATGTCATGAATCATATTTAGACCGAGATATAGCTTATTCGGTAAGTAAGCTAAGTAGGTATACGAATAATCCAGGTAAAGATCACTGGAAAACAATTTTGAGAGTTTTAGGATATTTAAAACATACTCAAAAATATGGGTTGCACTATACAAGATATCCAGCAGTGTTGGAAGGATATAGTGATGCTAATTGGATATCTGATAATAAAGACTCAAAATCCACAAGTGGATATGTCTTTACCCTTGGAGGTGCAGCGGTATCTTGGAAATTCTCAAAAAAAACATGTATTGCTAGGTCTACAATGGAATCAGAATTCATTGCTTTAGACAAAGCAGAAGAAGAAGCTGAGTTGTAAAACCCCAACTTTTTGAATAAAGATGAATTTTCTATAAATATTATTTTTGAATATTATGGAGTGAAATTGATATAATAGTTGTGGGTAATATTTATAAATTTTGCAAAGTACGCAAGTTGTTATATAATATTCGATTGGTCGGGGAATATTCGTTTTAACAAGGAATATTAGTACAACGGCACAATCATTGGTGGACTCCCATAATGGAATTATTAGCCGGATTGAAAAAACGACAAAAATACTTTTATGAAAATAACGCGGAAGTTTTACCGTTAACTCTGTTGAAACACCGGTGTTAAAAGTACGAATAATGGCGTGGTTGCATAGTAGTAGTATACCAGATTAATTATTGATGTTTAAGTGATAAGTCACTCGGTTTTGTTGGTATTATTAATGTAATAATACAGAAAATCTTTTTATATAAAACAGAATACTTTTATAAAGTTATTCTATAAATATAATATATTATATTCTATTATGCATAGTGTTGCATAGTGTTTTTGCATAGTAAAATCTTTTTTATATAAAAATGTAATACTTTTATAAAGCTATATCATTTTATTAGACAATAATTAGAATATATTATATTTTAATACGCATTAGTGTTTGATATAGTACTCGATAGTGTTTGCGATAGTAAAATCTTTTATAAAGTTATTCGTTTTATTAGATTATAAATAGAATATATTATATTTTATTTTGCTTTAAATATGGACCGTCGATTAAAGTAAATCAATCTCAACTGCTCATGATGAGTTAGTTACTACGCATTCCATTTTTCTATAAATAGAAGTTCATTCATTCATTATTTTCACTTAATTCAATGAAACTCCAGAGAGATAAACTATAGAGAGAAAGAAGAAAGTATTCGCTACTTCACTACTTATATATCCAAAGACTTTTTCTTCTTAAGGTAGGGAATATTATTTGTTGTATTCGTAAGGGTGTTACTCTTTCTTATTCATGAAGGAAACTGTTGTTATTCCATTAATTATTATTCGTTGGAATAACTCAGATACGCTGTGATCTACCCTATACTTGGTGACATTCTTTTAATATTCATCTTTATTATTATTACATTGGAATATCCCGTTCGGCAATGCGTTTTACGCCTGGACTGGTTCCGCTTTTTATTATTATTTTGTTGAATATATCGTCCGTGCGTTTTTTACGGGACCGATTCCTTCCTTATTAGTATTCTCATTGGAATAACTCGCTCACGCCAAATCGCATGCATGGTGATTTCATTGTTATTCCATTCTTTATTATTCGTTGGAACATCCCGCTTGTCTTAATTTACCTAATTTGACCGTTCCGTTATTTAGTATTCTCATTTGAATAACCTCGTCATGGCGCGGGCACCGCATGCATGGTGATTTCTTTTGTTATTCCATTTTTTATTATACTCGGTTGGTTAAATTTTGACTTCTATACTCCATGAAATTAGTAGAATATCCTCGATATTTGCGCTTTCATCCAAAGATCTTTTCATGGAAATATTCTTCAATCATTCTTGAATTTTACTCTACAAAGCAAAGTATCATGTTGACAATTTGGACATTAGTAGTTCTTGGATAAATTAATTTTTGAACTTGTTTTATTGAATTCTTATATCATTGTCATCATCCTCATGTTTATATTATGTTAAAAGTCATCTATGGCTCAGTAGTGTATGATGGACTTGGTATGATTATGACCGAGATTATTCGGTATAATCATGACCGTAATGTTACAAATGATGTGGTAAAAGTCCTCATTGGTTAAGTAATGCATTGATGGATGGTTGTTGGCATGATCATGACCATTAATGAATACACAAATATTCTTGGCCCGTAGTGCATGGATAATTGTGGTCGCGATACTAAAGAATATCCTTGGGCAGTAGTGTAGGGGTGATTCGATGATGATGGAATATTTATAAAGTCGAGTCTTGGCGATAATAGTTGATGAAAACCTTTTAAATCATAAAAGATAGTAGATTTTATTTTCTACTTGACTCTTTTAATGAATTGCTTGTTCAACTTGCAGTTAAACTTGATGTCTATTATATTTTATCGGTTTAACATTGTTGGAGACTAATGATAATTTATTCGCATTATCTTAGTCATAATATTTCTTCTTGGGCTAGTTGAGCTCACCCTTTCTTTCTTTCCTGCTCTCTCTTGAAATGAGAATTTAGTTTGGGACAAGTCTGGGAATGGAGTGATGGTGGGAGGATAGCATTAGTAGTCCTCACTATTCTCGTGAAATAGTGTGATAATAATTGTAATGAGGACTCCTTTTGAGTTTGTATAATCTCTAGTAGATAATATTTGTATTCAAACTCATAGTTTATGTTTGTCGTATTATACACGACATGTTGTATTAGTAAGTTGTATTTGATTTACATACCATGTATATCGACGACCCAAGATGGGTGATGTATACCTAATTTTTAGGGGCGTCACGATTTGGTATCAAAGCTAAGGGATATGATCCCGGCTAAGATGTGAGACTAGAATTAGGAGGGGAGAGATGGGGAATTCTTTCGCTAGTATGACCTACTTAAATTTATTTGTATTTAAATTGATTGGTCATAGTTTAGAGATATTATGTTACATGTCAATTAACCTTTGTTTTGTGGCAAGATTCAAAATGACATCCGAAAAATATTGAGAATAGTAATGGAGCACAAGAGACCGTTGAGTCTCCACATATCAATAATCGGGAGAATGTGCATCGGAAGGCGACATAATCCTCATGCAAAACAACAACACCGACCAAATCTTTGAATGATGGATTGTTCAGAGGCTTTATGCAATTCACGCAACAATGAAAGCGAGAGCGGCTCCGTCCAAAATGTAGGTGGAAAAACATGTTCAGAGCTATGAAACTCTCGGCGAGAAGGTCACCGCTAAGCAGTTTAAGGAGCTGGGACCACCGGAGTTTAAAGGAGAGCCAAAACCACTTATGGCGTAAGCATGGATAAAGCGAGATCACCAAGATATTTGATGTCTTGGGATGCTCCGAGGAACAAAAGGTTCCTTTCACGCCTTTTATATTGCGGAGGCGATGACATGGTGGGAATCCAGTAAAACGTACTCAACTTCGCAGTATCTTAAAGATGTCTTGGGAGAAATTCCAAGAGTTGTTCAACGACAAATACTTTCCCGAAAGTATTCGTCATACATGAAGGAGGTGAAGTTTATCAAATTGGAGCAAAACAATATGACCATGTCGCATCACGAGGCAAAATTTCATGAGTTATCCGGGTTCGTCCCACTCTGGTGGATAATAAGAGAGAATGGCTCGAATGTTTTTAAGAGGTTTGAAGTCGGAAATACGCCAACATCTTATTTCTCATAAACCGTGTTTGTATTCAGATGTTGTAAATAGGGCTCATTGGTGGAGCGCGATAACGAGTCAACGCAACCAAAAAGAAGCAATCGACAAAATGATAATACCGGTGGAGAAGCGATCATCAAAGCTATGACAACAAGCGTGGAGGGAATCAACAAAGGCGAAATGGTAACCACTTTGGTAATCAGGCCAAAACAATAAGAATGGACATTTCAAGAAGAGGAGATTCAACAATGATGGAAAGACGTCAACACCAAAAGACGCCGTTGTTAAGGAAAGAGAAAGACCACCTATCATATGCTTCAAATGCGGAGGGGAAGGACACATCAGTCCAAATTGCGCGATGCCGTCCAAAGCATGTTATAATTGTGGAAGAGAAGGTCACTTAGCCCGATTTTTGTCGCTCATCAAGATAAATTCACTAGGATGGAGGCACCAAAGGTCGTCCCCAAAAAGTCAAAGCCCAGAGTTCAAGGGAGACCGCTTCTTGTTGTGACCTCCCAGAGAGCAAGGAACCCGAATGAGGTCATCACGGTAAGCTTATCATAAACTCTAATAAGTCTACACTTTATTTGATACCTGGGTTCTACCCATTTTTTATTTCTCCTACTTGCGCCAACGATTAAATTTGACTCAGGAGAAATTAGACTTTGACTTATCTGTGGAAACTCCGTTGGGAGAAACCTTCATTACATCCACGGTTTATAAGTCTTGTTTGGTTCAAGTTGGTACCCACACATTACCGTCGATCTTATTGCATTAAAAATACTTGCATTTGATGTAATTCTAGGGATTGATTGGTTAACTACTCATCATGTAAAAATTGATTGTTTTCGTAAGGTTGTTAGTTTTCATATTCCTAATCGACCTATTATGTGAATTCAAGCAACCAAACCATTAAAATCAATCACTGTCATCTCAAGCCATAAAGCTATTCGTTTATTGAAAAACGGATGTCAATCTTTCTTAGCTCATGTCACAGATCAAAACAAAAATACATCAGTTTTGAATAATATTTCTATTGTTAATGAATTTCCTGACGTATTCCCTGAAGAACTTCCTAGCCTACCCCCAGAGCGTGAAATTGAATTTTGTATCGACCTTGAACCCGGACAAAACCCATTTCCAAAGCCCCATATCGAATGGCTCTATTGAACTTTCGGAGTTAAAGACTCAACTGCGCAGGAATTGTTAGACATTGGCTTTATTCGTCCTAGTACTTCTCCTTGGGGTGCTCCCTGTTTCTATTCGTGAAGAAGAAATATGGGAGTATGCGACTTTGTATTGATTATCTGGAGTTGAATCATGTCACCATCAAAAATAGGTACCCATTGCCACGTATTGATGACTGTTTGACCAATTGCAAGGAGCCAAATTCTTTTCAAAGATTGATCTTCGTTAGGATATCACCAATTGAAGATTAGAACCGATGATATTCCAAAGACGGCTTGAGAACTCCCCAGACGGGCATTATGAATTCCTAGTCATGTCCTTTGGATCGACTAATGCTCCCGCCGCCTTCATGGATATGATGAACCGAGTATTCAAGGAATATTTGGATCATTTTGTGGTCGTCTTTATTGATGACATCCTCATATATTCCAAAAGCCGTGAAGATCATGAGGAACACTTGAGGTCGATACTCCAAAAGCTTCGTGAATACAAGCTTTATGCCAAGTTCAAGAAATGCGAGTTCGGCGAGGAAGTAGCATTCCTTGGGCACGTGGTATCAAGTCATGGAATATCCATTGACCCAAAGAAAGATTAAAGCTATTCAAAGTCGGGAGCAACCTAAATCAAATGATCAAGTACGTAGCTTTTTCGGCTTAGCTAGTTATTATCGGAGATTTGTAGACGGGTTTTCTCGAATCGCTACTCCACTAACTCAGCTGACTCGAAAAGATACAAAGTTTGGTTGGAGCGAGAAATGTGAGAAGAGTTTTCAAGAACTCAAGAGGAGACTCATTTCAGCACCTATTCTGACAATACCATCCGGTTCGGAGGATTTATCATCTACAAGTGATGCTTGGGCAAAGGGTTAGGATGTGTTCTCATGCAACATGGGAAAGTCATAGCCTATGCCTCACGATAACTCAAAGAATATGAGAGGAATTATCCTACTCACGACCTAGGGAGTTAGCAAATTTGTTGTCTTTCTTGACTTAAAATTTGGAGGCATTACTTGTATGGGGAGAAAGTGGAGATCTTCTACGGATCATAAAAGCCTCAAATATTTCTTCACTCAAAAGGAACTCAACACGCGACAACGACATTGGCTTGAACTATTGAAAGATTATGATCATACCATCCAATACCATCCCGAAAAGCGAACGTGGTAGGGTGACGCATTGATCGAAAGTAAGATCATACGCGGCACGAAAAGTGCAATATTGTCATATGAAAGGCCCATTTTGTATTACTTGCAAAGGATGGAGATAGAGATAAAGACTCAGGACCCACGTGATGATGACAAATATACGAGTAGAACCGACTTTAATTGATAAAATTAAAGTCGCTTTCAAATTACGATCCGGAGTCGATGCGTATGAGGAAGAAAGAGCTAAGAAGGTGCGATCTGGGAAAGCAAAAATCGATGAGAAGAAGGAATACCGTGTCAACTCCAGACTTTGTGTTCCTAACGACCCTGATTTAAAGTATAAAATCATGATGGAGGCGCACAACACACCGTTTGCAATCCATCTTTGGAGTACCAAAATGTATCATGATCTTCGATATACATTTTGGTGGGGCAATATGAAGAGAGAGATAGCACTGTTTATCTCAAGGTGTCTAACGTGTCAACGAGTCAAGGCGGAGCATCAAGTACCAAAAGGTCTATTACAACCACTTGAAATTCCAGAATGGAAGTGGGAGCACATTACCATGGATTTCGTTACTGGTCTTCCCAAAGTTTCTCAAGGCATAGATGCGATTTGGGTCATTGTTGATAGATTGACCAAGTCTGCTCATTTCTTACCGATACCAGAGACTTATACACTTGAACGTCTTGCTCGTATGTACATAAACGAGATTGTAAGACTGCATGGTATGCTGGTATCCATAGTTTCTGATCGAGACCCAAGATTCACTTCACAATTTTGGGTTAGTTTACAAAAAGCTATGGGCACAGATTTACGATTTAGCTTCTAAGATATCATCCTCGACGTTCGGACGATCGGAGAGGACTATTCAAACTCTTCAAGATCTATTAAGACTCGTGTGTCCTTGATTTCAAGGAAAGTTGGGACAAGTTCTTACCATTAGTGGAGTTTTCCCACAACAATAGTTATCAAGCAAGTATTGGCATGGCTCCATTCAAGGTTGTATGGAAGAAAGTGTCGTTTCTCAAGTATATTGGGATGAGGTGGGTGAAGCAACGTTGTTGGGACCGGAGTTGGTACGTATGACTACGGAAAAGATTCAAACGATCCGACAACGTATAAAAACCTCACAAGATCGACAAAAGAGTTATGCTGATCTTCATCGAAAGGACGTGGAATTCGATATAGGAGATCATGTGTTGTTGCGTGTTGCTCCATGGAAAGGAGTTACGAGATTTGAAAAAAGAGAGAAAACTCAATCCTCGATTCATCTACCCATTTTAATCCTCGATCGAGTAGAAGCGTGGCCTATATAGACTCGCTTTTACCGCCAAGTATGTCTCGTGTTCATAACGTTTTTCACATATCCATGTTACGTAAATATGTGGAAGACCGGAACCACATTATTGAGTTGGAACCGAAGCGAAATAGCGGAATATTTGACGTATGAAGAGGTTCTGTTCAAATCTTGGATAAGAAGGAACATATTCTACGCACTCAAGGTTATACCTCAAGTCAAGTTTTGTGGAGAAACCACGATGTTGAGGAAATGACTTGGGAGTTAGAATCTGAAATGAAATCAAGGTATCCTTACCTCTTCGACATACCAGTATCGCACTTCTAATTTCGAGGGCTTAAATTTCATAAGAAGGGAGATTGTAAAACCCCAACTTTTGAATAAAGATGAATTTTCTATAAATATTATTTTTTGAATATTATGGAGTGAAATTGATATAATAGTTGTGGGTAATATTTATAAATTTTGCAAAGTACGCAAGTTGTTATATAATATTCGATTGGTGGGGAATATTCGTTTTAACGGGGAATATTAGTACAACAAGACAATCATTAGTGGACCCACAATGAAATTATTGTCGGATTGAGAAAATGACAAAAATATTTTTATGAAAATAACGGTAGGAAGTTTTATTGTTAATCGTTGAAACACCGGTGTTAAAAAGTACGAAGAATACGCGTGGTCGCATAAGAAGTAGCACACAATATTAATTATTGATGCTTAAGTGATAAGTCACTCAGTTTTGTTGGTATTATTAATGTAATAATACGAGAAAATCTTTTATATATAAAATGAATACTTTTATAAAATTATTCTATAAATAGAATATATTATATTCTATTATGCATAGTGTAGTGCGCATAGTGTTCGTGATAGTGTTTTGATAGTAAAATCTTTTTATATAAAATGTAATATTTTTATAAAGCTATCATTTTATTAGACAATAATTAGAATATATTATATTTTATTATGCATAGTATTATTTGATAAGTGCTGCATAGTGTTTTCACAGATAGTAAAATCTTTTATAAAGTTATTCATTTTATTAGATTATAAATAGAATATATATATTTTATTTTGCTTTAAATATGGACCGTCAGATTAAAGTAAATCAATCTCTACTGTTCATGAGTTAGTTACTTATGCATTCCATTTTTCTTTAAATAGAAGCTCATTCATTCATTATTTTCTTATTTAATTCTTTGAAACTCTGAGAGATAAACTATATAGAGAGAAAGAAGAAAGTATTCTCGCTACTTCACTACTTATATATCCAACTCTTTTCTTCTTAAGGTAGGGAATATTATTTGTTGTATTCGTAAGGGTGTTACTCTTTCTTATTCATGAAGAAACCGTTGTTATTCCATTAATTATTATTCATTGGAATAACTCAGATACGTGATCTCATCCTATACTTGGTGACATTCTTTAATATTCCGCCTTTATTATTATTCATTTTGAATATATCACATCATGCGTTTTACGCGGACCGGTTAAAATCTTTATTATTATTACGTTGAATATCCATCGTAATGCGCTTTTACAGGACTTCGATTCCGTCCTTATTAGTATTCTCGTTGATTGGAATAACTTTCATCATCTTAAGTACCGCATGCATGGTGATTTTTGTTGTTATTCCATTCTTTATTATTCTCGTTGGAACATCCGCTTGCATGTAATTTTACCGACCGGGTTCCGTTATTTAGTATTCGTTGGAATAACTCGCCTGGCATGCAAGCACCGCATGCATGGTGATTTCTTTTGTTATTCCATTCTTTATTATACTCGGTTGGTTAAAGTTTTGACTTTATACTCCATGAAATTAGTAGAATATCCTTGATATTTGCGCTTCATCCAAAGATCTTTCATGGAAATATCTTTACGATCATTCTTGAATTTTACTCTACAAAGCAAAGATCATGTTGACAATTTGGACATTAGTAGTTCTTGGACAAATTAATTCTTGAACTTATTTTATTGAATTCTTATATCACCGTCATCATCCTCATGTTTATATTATGTTAAAAGTCATCGTATGTGGCTGAAGTAGTGCATAGATGGACTTGGTATGATTATTATGACAGGATTATTCGGTGTAATCATGGTACCGTAATGTTACAAATGATGTGGTAAAACTCCTCATTGACCCGAAGTAGTGCATTGATGGACGACGTTGTTGGCATGATCATGACCATTAATGAATACACAAATATTCTCGCCCGTAGGTATGGGTAATTGTGGTCGTGATACTAAAGAATATCCTCGTCAGTAGTAGTGCGAGGGTGATTCGATGATGTGGAATATTTATAAGTCGAGTCTCAATGATAATGATGATGAAAAACCTTTAAATCATAAAAGATAGTAGATTTTATTTTCTACTTGACTCTTTTAATGGATTGTTTGTTCAATGCTAGCTTAAACTTGATGTCTATTATATTTTATCGGTTTAACATTGTTGGAGACTAATGATAATTTATTCGCATTATCTTAGTCATAATATTTCTTCTTGGGCTAGTTGAGCTCACCCTTTCTTTCACTATTCTCTCTTCAGAAATGAGAATATATATTTGGGATAAGTCGGGAGCGGAGTGATGGTCCTGGGAGGATATCATTAGTAGTCCTCACTATTCGTGAAATAGTGTGATAATAATTGTAATGAGGACTCCTTTTTGAGTTTGTATAATCTCTAGTAGATAATATTTGTATTCAAACTCACAGTTTATGTTTGTTTTATTGATTGCATACATTGTATTAGTAAGTTGTATTTGAATTTCATATTATGTATCTGACGACCCAAGATGGGTGATGTATACCTAATTTTGGGGGCGTCACATGAGTGGCTTTGTAATTTCTTAGAGAATATTCCAAATTGGTCAAGATATGTGCCAGCTATATGTATACACTGTGATAGCCAATCAGCAATTGGAAGAGCACAGAGTCATTTATATAACGGTAAGTCACGCCATATAAGACGAAGACATAATACCGTTAGACAATTGCTCTCAAATGGAATTATCTCAATTGACTATGTAAAGTCAAAAGATAATATTGCGGATCCGCTTACGAAAGGTTTAACAAGAGAGCAAGTGGAAAAATCATCGAAAGGAATGGGTTTAAAGCCTCATTGTTTAAATAAGAGTCGCCGTAGTGGAAACCCAACTAGGCCGCCCGGAGATCCCAAGATCTAGGTTCAATGGGCAAACCAAACTATGTAGTACTCAAGAAAGTTACCGAGGAGATATTAATTCCTAACCATTCCTATTATGAGACAAAGGCAACATCCGCCGCGAGAATTAGGATAAGTTACGCTTTTAATGACTTTTTATATCTTGAAATACGTTCAAGTGGAGTATTCGCAGATACTCTTCATGAAGCCACCTACGTGAGTGAGAAGAAGGGGCCACTTCGTGAGAATTTTGAAGGTCAATTCTCTAATATACTCACGGAAATCAAGAGGTGTTTCAAGGCCAAAATGAACACAAACGTGAGAACCAATTATGTCTCAAGAGATATTTTGTGAATTCTATTGTCTTGGTTTACACAAAAGTCGCGATTCAAAGACATCAAGTTCATCGATTAGCCAAGTAAATCCGATAGATTTTACTAGAGCAAGTTCAAAGCCACTAAAGCTACTTAACACGATGAAATATCTTTTTTTATGTACTCGAACTAGTGTCCGCATATTCATAACATGTTTTTTGCATATTGTAAAGCCAATTTTACATTCATGTGGGGATTGTTGGAAATGAGATTTGAATTGAATGAGAAAATTGACTTCAAAGTCCGGTGAATGCCGGGTTATGGTCGTGACGGGCGGGTTCGTGATATATATTTTTAATCATCACAATACTACGTCGTTTTGACGACGGTTACATCTTAATTTTTCTATAAATAAGCGGTGTGGGAAAGCATTTAAAACATAACAAATTTTTCTTCCTGCTCGAAAATTTCGGTCCCATTCAGCTGCGCAGAAAATTCTCTGCCCCGCAATTACGTCAAGAAATTCGCTTACGTTTTAAGTATATTCTCGTTCCTGCTTCTGCAAAAATCCTGCTCACAAGCAAAATTGAAAAGTGTTGCGTAAGTTTTTTCCCAATGTTTTTCCATGCATACATCATT
This sequence comes from Panax quinquefolius, assembly GCA_020205615.1. NCBI lineage: Eukaryota > Viridiplantae > Streptophyta > Magnoliopsida > Apiales > Araliaceae > Panax > Panax quinquefolius. The sequence goes on from CM035151.1 coordinate 29,690,140, forward strand.
AACATTCATATTAAGTTCAAGACATAAACATTGAATTTGGTTCGATGAATTCTTAATTTTGTAATGCTACTTAATTAAGAATGAAACTGCTTTTATCTTGGGAAACAATTATTCAATTAACCTTTAAAGATCGTGGGAGAATAAATTTGCTTTTAAAGAGACTTTTGTGAATTGAAAATGACTGAATTTATTGATTAATATTTTCATGTTATATATATATATATATATATATATATATATATATATATATATTAAATAATACTATATATTATAGATAACACTTTTAACTTAGAAATCAAAGATAAGTTGAAAATGACTTTATAATTCGTTCTTAAAATAAGTCATCGCCGAACGGGCAATTTCAATTTGGGATAATTTGCAGGGGAGTGAGATACAGTGACCATAGTTCCTTCGGGAGATTAGAGAGAGAAAGAGGATAATATATATAGATACAGATATAGATAGAGAGAATGAGTGGGAACAGGGACAAGATAAACTCGGTGTTTTACGCAGAGAATTACCATCCAATTCAAGCCGGAAGCATCGACGGAACGGACATTCTCCCTCACGATAACGCCGTTTACAGGGCTCACCTCTGTTCTTTAGCTGGCCTCTGTACGAATTTCTTCCTCTATATGATTCCCAATTCCCTCATCTGTACGTATTTCTAGTAATTCCTACTTTTTCCCCGTTCTAAATATTCAATTTTGCAGATGATCCGTTCGGCGATCCGAAGGTTAGTGGTGACCCGTATTGCACTCTCTTCGTTGGTCACCTCTCTCACCTCACTACTGAAGAAACTCTTCACAAGGTATCTGTTTGGTTTCTGTGAATTGGGAAATACCCCCCATTTTTATTTTATTTTTTTATATAAAATTTTTGTTGGTTTTCTATAATTTTTCTCATATATTGATGGTTGTACTGAATAGATGATGTGGGTTTTGTGTTTTCAGTCTATGAGCAAATATGGAAATGTGAAGAAACTGAGATTAGTCAGACACATTGGTAAATACCCCTACGTTTATTTTTATGTTTTTTGCTTTGTTTATAGTTGTTTGGGCATTGGAACTCTGCAATAATGGCCAACAACATAGTCTTGTGGTCTCAGTTTTACATTCCTTGCTAACTATCTCTTTCGGAATGTTGCTGATCTAAGATATGGTTCTCCCTTCTGCCAAGAACATAGTTTTTTGGTCTAAGTTATACATTCCTTGCTAACATATCTTTTTCAACATTGTTGATATAAGATATGTTTGTTTTTGTGCAAACTACTTGCTTCAATTTAGCACAAATGTAATTACTCTGCTTATTAATTTGGTTGGTGCCCGGTTTGCAGTGACTGGAGCCTCATGTGGTTATGCTTTTGTTGAGTATGAGACTGAGAGGGAGATGCGACGAGCATATGAGGTATTATAGATGTGTCAATTGCTTTAAGATTGATATGCTCTTTTCATATCACTTTCTCCCCCATTCTATCTCTACCACATTGTTTATTCTATGCCTCTATGGCTATCATATTCCATTCGTCATGGGATGCTCATTTGCATTTTGTGGGAGCAAAGTCTTTTCTTGGTCTCTTATAGTCTTATTATGTAATGCACATCTTGGCTGGATTTATTTTGTATTGCCTCCCTAACCAAGAGTAAAAATATAGAATATAAATCCATTTGAAAAATTTGACCACTGGATCAAATTACCTCAATTATCTTTTTTCTTTGGTACATAAAACTTTTCCCAAAAGTAAGGGCCTGGGGTCACAACCCATGTGCACGTGATATACCAAACGAAGAAACCCCCCTGGACAACCAACCATAAAACCTGACACGAAACCGTGGGAGTCCTGCCGAAGGAAGCCAACAAAAAAAATGATTAGGTAAACAAAGAAACCCCCATGGACAACAACCATAAAACCCCGACACAAAACAGTGGGAGTCCTGCCGAAGGAAGCCAACAAAGAAATGATTAGGTGCAAATTTATACATTAAAATAATTGTTCATCAGTTTATTATTAATACTAGCTCGTGTGGCACACACGTTGCGTGTGTAATTTATGTTAGATTATTGATTTAAAAGTTTAACTTTTAGGATGAAGGAAAAATTAGAAAGATATTTAAATTTAGTGGGTGAAAGAAGAAATTTAATAAAAGTTGGAGATCTTTATTAGAAATTCATTTACAGGGTAAAATTGGTTGGGGGGCTTTTTGGAAATCCCATTTCAAGACTGAGCCTTAACCATGGCGGCATTATATATATCTTGGCTGGATTTATTTTGTATTGCCTCCCTAACCAATAGGAAAAAATATAGAATATAAAATCCATTTGGAAAATTTGCCCGTAAACTGGATCAAATTACCTCAGTTATCTTTTTTACTTTGGTACATAAAACTTTTCCCAAAAGTAAGTGCCTGGGGTCACAACACATGTGCACGTGATATACCAAGCAAAGAAACCCCCATGGACAACCACCATAAAACCCCGAACACGAAACAGTGGGAGTCCTGCCGAAGGAAGCCAACAAAAAAATGATTAGGTGCAAATTTATGAATTAAAAGAATTGTTCGTCAGTTTATTATTAATATTAGCCCGTGTGGCACACGCGTTGCGTGTATAATTTTTGTTAGATTATTGATTTAAAAGTTTAACTTTAAGGATGAAGGACAAATTAAAAAGATATTTAAATTTAGTGGGTGAAACAGAAATTTATGAAAAGTTGAAGATCTTTATTAGAAATTCATTTACAGGGTAAAATTGGGAGTGTTTAAATTTGGGGGGCTTTTTTGGAAATCCCATTTCGGGACTGAGCCTCAACCATGGAGGAATTATATATAGATAATTATTTTCATAACAAATATGGCAGCCAGACCTCTCTCTCTCTCTCTCTCTCTCTCTCTCCCCCCCCCCCTCCCCCACCCCACCCACCCACCCCCACCCCCCCCCACCCCACTTTTTTAATAGGTAAATTTTGCTACAAGTATGGGGATAGGAATCAGTGACCTTGAGCTAATATACCTCTAGGCCTCAAGCCATTTAAAATTTGTTTTCTTTCAAAGGCAAAACATATCAAAGACATGTTTTCTATTTTAGTGCTGCCAAACACCACCTTAATGTTCATAGTGGAAGCATTATTGACAGGAGCATGATTCTCAATTGGTTAACTAGAGTCCTACTGTATCACCATTTAGGACTGCATGTACCTTCCCCACTTACAATATTAAAGTAACCAATGTCCAAGGGGAATTAGATTTGATCAAATAGTATAGCAAATTAAAATAGTCAATGGCATAGTAGAGAATCTAAATTTAAAGAAACTGAAGTTACTATTTATAAAGAGATATAAGATTGAGAATGAAGCTCAAGGTTCATCAAATCCTTGGTGACCGTGGATACATTTCCTAAAGCTTTACAAAACTTCTAGTTTAGCCGTTTAGGTTTCTTAATAGGAATCTACTTTAGATATTCAATGATGTTTGGGTCTTAGGACCATAATTATGATGCAATATCGATATGAGGGAGGTGATAAAAAGATCCCTAATCATTTATAGTTGTTCTTGGGCTTCCTAATTTGAGCTGTAGATTATTCTTTCTTGAATATATAAACAAATTTTGCAAATAAATTTATGAAGTACATTAAAATGAAAAGGTTACACTTTAAGCTTTTTTATGAGTTGTCGTTCCCACGCATAAATGTAAATATTCTTTTAATCTTGATTGTTATCATAATGTCATTCTTCTTCTGATCAGTTCAAATATGCTAGTTTGTTGCATCTAGTCCCTATAACGCTATTTTGGTTACTTTTCTTGATTTTAAATTATACAGTAATGAGTAATCTAAAGTCTTCAGTTAGCATACTATATTTCCCATACTTGAACTGGTAGTAGCATTTGACTTGATATTGCAATGACGCTATTCCAATCTCTTCTTTCTTTTGTACACACTGTTTCAATCTTCTTTCTCCCAGCTTTGATTTATGTGTGTGTGTATATATATATATATATCAGCATTATTTTAACCATGGTAAAACATGAGCCTATCTCTATTCTGATAATCAAATAGGCATGGGCCTGAGGCCTTGTCAGGGACATATAATCAGGTCATACCACATTCTTGTTTATTTGCAAAGTATTTGATGTAAACGATAAAGTTACACCTGCTTTTAATTACTCTGCAATGCAGGATGCTCACCATTCGTTTATTGATGATTCTGAAATTACAGTCGATTACAATAGGCAGCAGTTAATGCCGGGGTGGATACCAAGAAGGTTAGGTTAGTCAAAATTTCTCTTTCGTTGGAGATTTTGTTGCTTAGCAAGATCAGAATTAAGAATTTAAATGTGGCAGGAGGAGGACTTGGTGGTAAGAAGGAATCTGGGCAGCTCCGTTTTGGAGGACGAGAAAGACCATTTCGAGCTCCACTGTATGTATTCATTTTTCACTGTGTTACATTTGACTTTCATATGATTGCTTTCTTAAATCCCTATGTTGTTCTAGATGATTCTCTTTTACACCCTTTGATCTAAAAACTTCCCCTTGCTTATTACATTTTTGATCAACCACATTCATTCTTTGGCCGAACTATTTAAGAGAAGTAATATCATAATTTTTATTAGCTGCAAAATTTGATGTTTCTCTTGCTAAACTTTTTAGGTTGGTTGATTAGAGTATGATCTCTTAGTGATTTGCATATAAACAATCAGTCTGCCAATTTGTCTTCCAACCACTTGGTGATACTGGATTTCTTTTTCTGGAGTCTCTTAATTTCCTTGACTATGTTTTCAAACATAACAAGCTATGAAGGGATCCCATTCAGATTTAGGTATTTAGAAAGTAATAAGGCTGGGAGTACCATTGCCAACCTGCCACTAGCTTTCTAGATAGTTTTTCTTTTATATTTTTGTTTTATATCTAATGAGTTTTTCTTTCCTGTATTATCTATCAACTTCCTGGTTTATTGGTTGAATCCCTTGCATGAGATCATTTTTATTTGTTGTGCTCCACCCCCAGGAAGGATTCATGTATTTTACGATGTTTCGAATATACATTTAAAATTGTTTTCGATAAATTTATATTTTCAGTAAATTTATATGTTATATTTTTCAACTATATTAAAAGATTCATAAAAATACGTAATCGTGTTTATGCACGTCTTAAATCCATGTAACACCCAAAAGGGGAAAAAACTAAAATGGGACAGGAGTAGAAAGCTACTTTATATAAACGTGAATTACTATCAAAATAAGATAGTAATGCATGTAATTTTGGTCTGCAATAAACTAAGTGTCTATCTTCTTCTTGACAACAGACGACCAATCCCCTTTGATGATTTAAAAAGGCTTGGTATTCCACCACCCCCTGAAGGAAGATACATGTCACGCTTTCAGGTATGTCTTCTCAATATTAGTGTTCTGACAAGTTTGCCTGCAAGTTGTTTATGCTCATTCAGCTAAGTTACTTTTAATGCGTAAGGCCCAACTTAGTGCTTGAGATATTTGCTAAGAAATGACCTGAACTATCTATAAAGTCGATAGGGTTGAGCTCTGATAATTCATTCATGCTTATCTATGTTCTGGGCTTGAAATTTGCAGAGTTATCTTCATTTTTATTTTATTTTTCATGTACACGCACATGTGTATATATATATATATATATATATATATATATATATATATATATATGAGTACGGATCTAAAGCATACCTCTTAAATATAGCATACTTTTATTAAAACTACGTCGTTTTAGAGATTTTTTTAAAAATAAGTGGAGCCGCGGGTGATATTTTTGTAAATAAAAGGAAAGCAAGTGGGACCACTCTTTTTTAATATTATTTTGTTTTTTAAAATAATCTTTCCAAAACAATGTAGTTTTAATAAATATATGCTATTTAAGAGAGGTATGTTATTTAAGAGAGATGTTTTAGATTCGTTCGATATATATATATATATATATATATATATATATATATATATATATATATATATATACATGCGCTTTATGGCGATAATTTTTTTGGGCTAAAACGACGGTTCACCCGTCGCCATAGACCAGAATAGCTATAGCGACGAGTGAACTGTCACTATAGCCCCAAAAAATCGTCGCCATAGGCGATTGTGTACTACACAGTTGTGTATATACATTTTTATATATATATATATATTTCCTACAATTCCTGGACAACTTGTATCCTTTTCTGAAACTCCTGTCTGCCATTAATGGATTGTAGGTTCCATCACCACCTCGAAGAAAAAGGAGTTCTGTGTACAGAGAAGATCGGTCTCAAAAAAGCCACAAGCAAAGTAAACATTCTCACCGACATGAGAGGTCTTCAAGTCGCGATCGCTCATTGGATAAAAGAATTTCTGTGGACAGAGAAGACCGCTCTGACAAGCGCTACAAACTTAGTAAACATTCTCATAGACACGAGAGTCGGTCATCTAGTTGGGATCAGACATCTGATGCTAGGTTGTAGCTAGCAAGTGTTTACTGTATTAGACATGATGTGAAATTGAATTAGAGCACTAAGCCAATTTAGTCTTATATGCCAGTTTAGTCTTTATAGTGCTGTAGTAGCAGCAACTTATTATTTAACTAAGTTTTTTACTTTGTTATGCACGTTTTATTGTTTTTTTACTTTAGTTGAGAAAGAGTCATGGACAATCTAGACCTTTTATGTCAAATTTTCCAATTAGTTTAGTTGTAAATATAAATTTTGCCCTCCTCCCTAATTTAATTTGGAAATTGATATTTTCAAAATATTTTTTTGATATTTTCACATAAAAAGTGTCGCTATAGATGTATAGTGACGGTGAAAATCGCCAACATAGGATCTATAACAACGATTTTCACGTGAAAATATCATTTTATGTTGTGAATTTATCAATTTCTTTTAATTTTCTCTACATATTTTGACGGTTTATGTTTTTTGTCCACACAACTTAATTAGAGTATTTATACATCCTTTTCTAATATGCTCCATAAATATTTGTTAATAACAAGTTTAACTTTAATTTTTTTCAATAACAAAATTTAAATTTTAAAATTTTATTTTACAAAAACTCATTTAAAAACAAGTGCATCATAAACAAACCTTAGTTTGCATAACATTAAAACCCAAAGGTAGAATTTGAAAAGTTTATTTTTTGTTATAAATATTACCAAGAACAAGGACCTTGATATGGAAGTTGTGTATCATACCTATTTGGCCATGATTCTAACCTACACAATTCATATTAAAAATAAGTAATATAAATTTAATTCTTAAATGAAACTATAACCAAATTTTGTAAATTAAAATCAACCCATAACTATATTTTGCGAGAAGTGTATGACCCTGATACTCGCAACTTCCACAGGTGCCCTCTAGGCCCAGCTGTTGTCAAAACACCATATACAAACAGATGAGACTTCCACAGGTGCCCTCTAGGCCTAGCTGTTGTCAAAACTCCATATACAAACAGCACGACTGACCCAGTCTTGATGCATATAAGTTTATAGGAAAAGAAAGTCGGGACATTAATTACCAATAATAATACAGTTCTTGCTAAGCTGGCAGCCTATCATTGGCCAACAAACACACTGATCATCCAAATAAAAATAACCACATCTAAAAACTAATTCATGAATATCAACTAAGGAAAATTTCTTACCAAATTAGTGCAGCAAATAACACCCTACCCCAGTAGTTACAGATAATCTGCATAAGCAAGGTTTATGCTATTTCCATGAATTGATCAAGTTGAGAAACATATCCAGAGTTACAGTTGCATAAAGTACTACTACAACCTTTTACATTTAATTGCTCCCACTTTTGGAGGTGAGACGGATTTTAAGACTCGCAAGAAACCCATTAAACTTTAGATTCCAAACATGTTTCTCAAGTTCCAGCATTTCTTATGGATGCTGCTGTAATAGGGATTAGGGAGTGCTATACGGGATGAGCAGCAAGTCCCAGTTAATTTTTTGTAGCTTCAAAATCAAGGTCTTGTGTCAATAATGCTTGGTATGACGTCCTTCCAACGTCAATTCATGTAGAACACGGTATATAGGAGACATATGAGACCCAAACTGAGAAGTGTTGCACCCCCTTAAATGGGTGCAAGTACATCACACATACGGTGGTTGCCAAAGCTCCGAGTGAACCCAAAATAGGCCATGGACTTGGATCTACCAAATGATAAGAATGCCTCCGAGATTCAATCATAAACTACTTTGCCTCGGTTGTATGTGAACCCCTCTATAGAATTGCAATATGAACACGCTATAATTTTGAGAGTTGAGACATCTTTGGCACCAAACGAACCACGAGTGTAATGACCTCCCTGCCTCTCCACCTTGGATCTGATCAGACTACATTATCATCCTATGAGGTTAAAATTTTCATTCTTTCAAGATTGGCAAATAATTGAAGAAGCTATTAAACCTCATATCATTACACCACAAAGGAGTCGAGTACCAAGGAATAAGGAGGCCTCATGGTATAGTTGCTTACCTTTAAGTGTTAATATTAGAACTAATTTGCCAAGTTTTTTTTCTCTCAAACACGTCGCCTTAATTCCAGCTGTTCTCATAGTGCTGCCACCACATTTGAAACCTGATAAAGTTTGGAATTATATCTTAAAAGTATTAGCCATTGGACCAAAGTAGACCACGTAAATTAGGGGGGAAAGAAGGGAAAAAAGTATATAGTTATTTACCATGCTGTCCACACAACCAAGGAAATTAAATTAACAGTCTTCAATTGGACAAATATTAGGACATTTACTGAAAGAAAAAATAACAAAATCTCGTAACAAAGCTTAGAAAAATGTAAGTGGAAAACTTGAGAAATGCACTAATGTAACAATTTGAGCTTGAGCTAAAAAAAATTGCATATTGAAGACAGGAAAACTGACTTATACAGAAACCGATAATAATATGGCTGTAAATGAGTAGGGTTTAGTAGAGCTGAGCCTGACTCACTTAATAATCTATCGAGCTTATCGAGCTCAAGTCTGCTTAGATCCAGCCTACACAACTGAGTAGGGATTAGTAGCGCTAAGCCTGACTCACTTAACGATCTATCGAGCTTATTGAGCTCAATTCTGTCTAGACCCCAGCCTGCATAACTGCTGCTAAGCTACATCATTCAATACTCTAGCTACTCGCAAGCCTTCTGTTCTTGCAGCACATTTTTTTTATCATTTAATTTTATTCCATTAAAGAGAAGTGTGGACAACCAAAAATTTCTCATAGTTGATGGTCTAATTCATTTGTTTGTTTTGGAGCGTCAAACCAAATTCAGGTCCAGAAAACATTACCTCTCACTCTTGGATATAACCATGAGAATATTCTTCTTGTTATTAATTATACTAATCAAAACAAAAAAATAAATGATAAAAACTCTCTCAAATTAATTAAAAACTTGATTAGAAAATTGTGTACACGCACATATATATATATATATATATATATATATATATATATATATATATATATATATATATGTACTTTTTTTTTTGATAAAAAAAGAATTTTTCTTAATACATTAAATGAGGGACAAGAAGTCCATCCTCAGCAAACTAAAAGATCAAAAACAAGAAAGCACTTAAAAAAGTGCAACCCTCCAATCTCTACATAAATCAATAACAGAGATACCTCTTAAAAGCCCCATAACGGAAGCCCAAAGAGACACGAGAAAAATAACCCTATTATTCAATAGTTTTAAGCATTATGCTCATTCCAAATTCCCCACAAGGTAGAAAAGAAGACGCACTTCCATAAAATTTTGACATCCCTTTTACTTCCAAATCCTTTAAAACAAATTAATAACACATCTTCCACCGTAGCAGAACACACCCACTCCTCCCCTAACACTTCAAAGAGAGAGCTCCACAATCCCCAAGCAACAATACAATGCAGAAATAAATGAGCATTCTACTTGCACATAAAATAAATGTCCGGAGATAGAACTTTATAAGGCATGCAACCTTGATAAAAATTATTAGTATTTAATCTTTTATAAAATCACAGACCACACGAAAGCATTTAAGGGACCTTGGCTTTCCAAATGTACGAAGACAATGAAATGGAATAATAGACCGAGTCAAAAAAGAGAAGTAACTCTTACAAAAAAAGGAACCGATTTAATCTAAAGTCTAGATACGCTTATCAGAATAAATGAACCGAATCAAACAATGTTAGCAAAGATTTAATCTCATTCGATTCCAAATCCATGAGATTCCTAAAGAAATGAAAATCCCAAGAAAGTGAGTTCCCATCTGAAATTAGAAATGGGAGCATCGTAAAGTGAAGGAATACGATAAAAACAATTAAAAACAAGAGAAAAATAGTTATCTTCCAACCAATAATCCTCCCAGAATCGAATTCGATGACCATTCTCAACTCCATATTTCAATTGTCGAATAAATGAAGTATAACCTTGGGAGATGAATTTCCAAGGACTTACATGAGTAACATAAATCCCGGGTCTAGCATCCCAACCATTCAAATACATGCCAAATTTGCTCCTAATAACCTTATGTCAAAGGAAATGAGATTCCAAATACCAACCAGAGCAACATTCTTGAGGACAAAATTACCCAGCCCCAAACCTCCCTCCTGCTTAGAAAGACACTGTTTTTCACCCAACCAAATGATCCTATGATACTTCCTCTCATCACTAGCTCCGAACCAAACAAAATCTCCCATTAACTTTATAGTGTTAGTTACACTAACTATGATCCTAAAAAGAGAGATAATATAGGGGTATTCTAGACAAGCAAGCCTGAATCAAAATAATCCCCCCCCCCCCCAAAGGCAAAATACGCACATTTCCACCTATCTAAATGTTGACTCACTCTTTCAATTACCGAATCTCAAAACGAGACTGACCTTGGATTCCCACCAAGTGGGCCCAAGGTAAGTAAGCGGAAATTCTTCAATTCTACAACCAACCAAAGACGAATACGCTAAAATCTCCCCCTTATCTATGTTGATCCCATCTACACTACATTTAGAAAAATTAACCTTCAAAAACTTTAAGAATAGTTAACACATTTTTAAAACCTTAGAGCCCCTCTGAAAGGAAGAGAATAGTATCCTCAGCAAATTGGAGGTGAGAAACCTTCACCTCCTCATGCCCAACTACACAACCTGCGATGATACCACGCTCCCCGGCTGAGCATACTGTAAACAAGATAGGTGATAAAGGGCCTCCCTACCTTAAACCTCGGGAAGACTTAGACCAAGACTTGGGCTCCTCATTAACAATCACAGGGCAGACTTAGACCAAGACTTGGGCTCCTCATCAACAATCACAAAAAAATGAGAAAAGACAAAACACTCTTTCATCCAAGAGCGTCATCTAACTCCAAAACCATTTGTCTCCAACACCTTATCCAAGAAGCCACAACCAACCCTATCATAAGTTTTTTCAAAATCCAGTTTAAACACGAGACCCTTTCTCACTCTCCTATGTACATCCTCCACTTCATTAGGTACTAAAGTTGATCAATAATATGTCTGCCACTCACAAAAGCACTCTGAGAACTCGAAATTGTACCCCCAATAACATTACCCAATCTCTTAGAGAGAACTTTAGTAAGAATTTTATACACACTAGTCACACGACTAATGTGTCTAAAATTCATCACATCAACAAATTGATCCTTCTTAGGCACTAGGGTAATGAAGGTAGAATTAATATTTTTCCCAATAATACTTATAGAAAAAAAATTCCTGAAAAACTCTAATGAGATCATCTTTCACCACATCCCAATTTGTATGATAGTAAGTCATTGTAAACCCATCAGGACCAGGAGCTTTCTCTCTGTCCGTTTCAAAAACAACCCTCTTGATTACCACCTTCCGTTTCAAAAACAACCCTCTTGATTACCACCTTCGTAAACAACTCTTCCAACCAAAAACTCTTTTATCTCAAAATAGGACACCAATCTAAACGCTCTACAATAGGCTTTTCCTCGACCTCCTCCCACCTCCCTCCAAGAGTTTTCTATAAAAATAGGTAATCTCGTTAGCAATCAAATAAGAATTTCTCACCATCTCATCCGATTCAAGCTCTAACTCCCTAATAAAATTTCTACGATTTCTACCACTCGCAACCTTGTGAAACAGTCTTGAATTACAAACTCTGTCCTTCACCCAAGCAAACCTAGCTTTCTGCCTCCAACTAGCTTCCTCACGCAAAGTCATCTCCTCAAACTCATTACACAGCTGAGCTCGTCTACCAATCAAATCCTAAAAAATATCACTACTTTTCTCGATCCTATCAATCTCTTCTATCTCTTTCAAAATTGTTCTTATTATCTCTCACATCGCCAAACATCTCTTTATCCGCTCTTTGAACTTACATTTAACATACCCCAACTTTTTCAAAAAAACAAAACCTCTCCAACCCACACAACCACTCTCACTCAACCATTGCTTATCAACTTAGATAAATTGGGATGAGAAATCCACATATTCTCAAAACGAAAAAGGTGTGGGCCCCATTTGAGAGGGCTAGATTCTAAGACAATAGGAAAATGATCAGAAACTACTCACGAAAGAATTTCTTGCCCCAAACTCAGGAAAAACATCCTCCCAATCATTACTAAACAAAAATCGATCAATACGAGTTGCCTTTGTACGTTCATCAAAAACTAACCAAGTGAATTGGGCATTCGAAAGAACAATATCTCTTAAATTGCAATCTCTAATAAATTTATCAAACCCCCTCATACTCGCAGTAGTTCTTGACCCGCCAATTTTTTCAGAAGAAACCCTAATAACATTTAAATCTCCACCAATACACCAACGAGGAGAACGCAGCCCATACAGATCATAAAGCTCCTCTCAGAAAGCACATCTATCCCTAGGCCGATTAGGCTCATACACCAAAGAAAACCACCAACGCACATGCCCTCTAATCTCTAAATGAACAGAAACTGAATAAATGTCCAAAACAGACTCAAGATGAGTCGAACACCAAGTATCCCAAATGATAATACGTCCAGAAGCCCCACAAGCATAGTTGTTACGGAGTCGCCTAGGCAACGCCAAGGCGTCCTTTCGCTGCTACCGCACCAAGTCGAGTGGTTGCCTAGCTGCATTAGAGAAAGTCGAAGGTCTAAGTCGCAATAAGTCATCGGCAACATCAGAACAATGAAAGAAGAACAAACAGATTTAAACCTCTATAACATCACACAGCAGCAGTAGCCATGAACACACATGATGTCACGCGCAGCAACAGCGTCGCCCATTGTCCATTGAGGGTCACGCCACACGCCGACAATTCTCAACTCCTTTGCCTCTCGCAACTCCTCTTCCTCACGACATCGCGACTACTCTTCCTCACAACTCCAGTTGCGCCTCCCCCATCGGCGCCTCCCCCAGTCACATAGTTGGACTTCTCTCCAAATCGCGACAACCTTGCTATTTAGTTTTTTCCCTCCGTGATACTTTGTGCAAGTGTGAAGTCTCTAGCTGTTGATTTCTTTTGTGCATATTATTAGAAAATAACTTTCAATTTATTTGTATGTTGCACCCAACTAAATATCTTCTTGAAAATTACAGTTAGGGAACCCAACGTTTTAAATTTCTTTTATTTTTGACCCTTCAGTTTTGCCAAAAGTTTTAAACTACCCCCTGAACTTTATTTTTTATGTGGTGTTTGTTGAATTCTTCATTTCTTCTACTAATTTTTAATATCAAGTGTTTTATTTTTAGATTGTTATTGCTAAGTATTTACATAATTGTGTTTTCAATGTTATTCCATAGTGTTATGTTTAGAGTTTTAATATATATGAAATTTTATTACCAATATACTTGTTAAGTAAAATAAATAATATATAAATTGCATATTGTAAACGACTTGTCGTCATACTGACACCATCGCCTTATCGCCTAGGAGTCCTGGCAGTCGGCTACCACCATGACTCGTTGTGGCGCCGTGACAACTATACTCACAAGATGGAAGAAAAACCCAATCTTTAAACCTCGAATCCCAAAATATTCCTAGTCATCCTACTGGTAACCAGCACCAATTTAGAATCTTGAAGAAAGATTGCATCCTTAGAAATTAACTCCCTAATCAACCTCCACTTACGCCTCTTCCCTAGACCTCACGTTCCAACTTACAATCTTCATAAGACCGCCTCTCCTTCCCAAGACCTACCCACGGTTCACTAATGACTGAAGCCGATGCAACTTTTTACTCCACTTTTTCTTCTTAGAACCACTCTCAATAGACTTGGACTTACTTGCACCCTAACATCATTTCCCGTCATACTAACCAACCTAATCCCCCCATCCTATCCAACACTCCTTGAGGATCCCTATCCGTTGTATAGGATTAATGACCAAGACTTCTCCCTTATCCCCTCCTTCCCTTTGACAATTCGATATCGAAAAGACAAGTTTAGCATCCAAAGGAATCGGTAAAATTCCCTTCCCTGAATTTTTGCTCCTCACAGCTAGGGGTGAGCATTCGGTTATAACCGAACCGAAATGTCTATTCGGTTATAACCGAAAACCGAAATATCGACAAAACAACTATCCGAAATGCTAACCGAATTTTAGAACTAACCGAATAACCGAATACTAGAATTAAAGAATGCACAATTCGGTAATTCGGATAATAACCGAATAGACATTTGATTAAAATTAAGCATGAAGCAACATCCAACATAAACATTAAAAAAAAAACGGGCAAAATAATTAATAATTAATAATTATTTTTTTAAAATATTACAATTCGGTTATTCGGACCGAATAGTCTGTTTTTGAAAACCGAACCAAACCGAATATTGAATAATAATTCGGATATAACCAAAATCAAAAAAAAAAACCGAAAACCAAAATAATTCGGTTAAAATGGTTCGGTTCGGTTCGGTAGTTCGGTTTTAACCGAATTGTGCTCACTCCTACTCACAGTCACAGCAGGCCCTAAAGAATCATCCACCATTAAATTATAACCATTAAAATGGGAGAGAAGAATCATAAGCATGTGAAGGAATAGAAGGATTAGGAACCTCAAAAGGCAAAGGAGATTGTACAGAAGAAGGCACAAAAGACCCTTTTTCATCTGTTGGTAGTCTCTGAATCCAGATCCTGCATATTTTCCTCCGCTTGAGTCCACAATATATTAGTTTTTATTTTTACTTTTACTTTTGACATAAATATCAATTCTTGTAGATTTTTACTTTTACGTAATACACTCATGTGACATCAAGTTCCACCCTCATAATTTAGTCCCTAAACTAATTGGCCTAATTATTTGGCCCCTAAACTACTTAATTTTACACAATGTCTTCCCAAATTCAATTTCCGACTAAAATTGGTCAGAATACCAGACTCGGCCGACAACCCAATTGATTTTATACAGTTTGACCGTATTCAAATAAGGCTCGACTTCATTAAAAAATTAAAATATTTCTAAGTACAATGTCCCCCCCAAAAAAAAAAAAAAAAAAAAAATCACGTTCAACCCAATTGATTTTATACGGTTTGACCGAATTCAGATAAAGGTTCAACTTCATTAAAAAATTAAAATATTTTTAAGTACAATTATTCAACAACTATTTCGTATTAATAAATTTGAGTCATTAAGGTTTTCTATTGAAACAACTTAAATGAGTGAAATTTATGTACTAGTGTGTCAATACAAACCTTACTATTTGGAAAATAAAGTCTAACATGAGATACTCTTTTCCACGTGGTGGGAGAAGATAATAACAAAGTCATTGAAAAATAGGTGGAGCAACAGTCAAACCAACTCTAAATAAAATGAATTTGTTCTCCTTTGAGCCTCTAATTACTAGTTGTGTACACTAACATATATAGAGAAATAAAATGACCAAAAATAGAAAAGAAAAAAGAAAAAAATAATTGTCAAGTGAATTACATGTGTATATATTAAATATCAAAATAAACCTGTCAGGCAAATAGATGAGAAAGCTTATTCTATCAACTTGAGCATTATTTCAAGTTGTAAATATTTAGTTTGCTTTATAATCATGTCCTTGACATCTGACAATCTACTACTAACACAAAATTAAAATCATGCAGAGTAGATAAATGAATTCCTCAAACCACAGAAAGATAAAGAAATTATATGAATACTCGCTTTATAATCATGTCCTGTTCCATATAGAGAAATTCAAGCCTTGACATCTTTTTTTTTATTTATAAACATGCCTTGACATCTGACAATATACTAATAACACAAAATTAAAATCATGCGGAGATAAATGAATTGCTTAAACTCTAGAAAGATATAGAAATATATTGAATAGCAGATCATTTAGAAAGACAAACCTAGTCATCCAACAGATAATGCCAAAGTTTTAAGGAATATGATATATGTCGACAAATCTCATGACGAAGTTGGATTGCAACTTGCGTATAAGTCATAAGATAGAATAATAATGTGTGGGTCCCTTCTTAATTCCTTCCTATCCCATTTATGTGGGTCCCTTCTTAATTCCTTCCTATCCCATTTATCCACATACGTCGACATTTAATATCATCATAAATTTGTCGTCATATGTATTAGAACTCGATTTTTAATGACAATGAATGTGGCGAATAAAGTACTTCCAATCAGCAATTCATTAAGACAACCTGCATTAAAAAATAAAGTACCTTCCATTCAAGCAGTGAATGTGGTGAATAAAGTACCTATTCAAGAAGAGATTCCAATCAGCAATTCATTAAGACGACCTGGCATTAAAAAATAAAATTAATGCACTTATGCTATGTTTTCACTAATCAAAATTACCAAATATAGTAATTTCACACCAAATGATGCATATAAAGAATAAATTTTACTACATCAACCAGCTGCTTGTGAGGTTAGCTAATAAGTATAAATTGAATAAAAATTGGGAAACCAAGTGCAGATATCCACCAGAAAGATGCTATATGTAGGAAAGTCACAAAAACTACCAAAATCCCAAACAAACAAAAAGATTTTGGGAGAATCAAACTTTATGGAAATTCAACATCCATCCAATAACTCGGTCTGATTTGAATTTTAGACAGTGTCCAACCCAAAAACACAATAAATCCTTTTTCGCCTTAATGAATTTATTGTGTCAATATTTTTATGTAGGTCAACGGTAGATTTTGGGTGGTTTTTGCTGAAATAAAGGGTGATTAAGTTACTCAACCAAATACAATTGTTACCTACTTCATAACTAATCCATGGACAAACTCTAAATGGAGAAACTCCAAAGTATCTTCTTACACCCGATTCAATGATTTTTTAGTTTATTCCCACTTTCTTTATCTATTGAGCATTAAATTTGAATGTGGCCCTATCCGTAAGTACTATGTTACCCTTAAGTTCCTTCTATATTTGCATAAATCTTGGGATTAGAAAAATATAGACAAGATGCATAAATGCGAATTAGTTAGTATTTTCTGTAAATGATTATAAGCGTTAAGAGGAATAAATCAATTTATATGAAGATGCTAAATTAGTTAATATATCTGGCATATATGGAAGATACACAATTAGCAGGTAATGACATTTATTTTTTCCCCATTCTTGTAGGTAACTTAGTACCTTAAAGATAAGTTATTAAGTTGTATTTTGGACTTTTATAGCAAGGTTCGCCAAAAGGAGAAAGATATTCAACTGAAAGGCAAAAGATGCAACCCAAAATTTAATCATACGGTTCAGCAAAGCCTCCCTCCATCCGTGAGGCCTTAAATTTGATTTTATCATGCAACATCTTGAAATAATATGAAATCCACAAAGCCTAATCACATTAGTTATCAATTTAACATGCTTGAAACAAATTAAAAATATAGAATTTTATAAGCATAACTGGTTTTCCCCCTTTTGGTGAATCTCACTGAATAGAATATCAGCAAGGACCCCTTTTTCACCTTTTTATGCGCTAAAAATTATATAATTTATGACGAATGTTTAATGTATCTGAAATTTTCCTTTATCCTGATTATAAATTATATTATTTCCTAATATATTTAAGCTTAAATAGATAAGAAGAGTGGATAAGTCTGTAAAAATACTTGCACCCTAGAAAATCTAGTACTTAATGCTGATATAATGTCTCCAATAAGCCATCATCATTAAAGAAAATAACTTTTTTAAGTAAAACAATAATGTTAAGTTTGGAACCAACAAAACATGATGGATACAAAGGAAAATGAAAAGAAAAAAATCTAAAATAATTCTAGAGATTTATCAAGTGTCCATCGACTTAAATTTTAAGATTGCATTCGATATTAAATTTATTAGGATGACTTTTCCTTTTTTTCACTTTTTATATTTGATATCTCACTTTCATTTCCCTCGAGTTTTCCAAGTTGCAAACATAGACTAAAGGATTTTCTTTCATCTCAAACATTTTTCTTTAAGATAACCTAAAGTTGGGAAATACTGATAACATCTTCATAGTTTTGCAGCACATGGCCAAGGTGTAGGGTTTAGCATGCTAAAATTAGCGCAAAGACCAATATTGAAACTTCATGTAAAACTTAAATGGCCCCTATATTGCCTCTTCAGGGCCTGTCAAAACTTAATGAGAGCATTTATTATTTCAGCATCAGATTTTTATAATTAAAACTGCAAAAATGCAACTTCTGGTCCTACACCCAATATATATATATATATATATATATATATATATATATATCATGTATTTTTTTAAGTTTTAGATTTCTTTATGGCTTACCTATCAAAAAAAAACCTTTCACCTTGATATTTTCTTCGGGAATCATTTATAACTCTTTTTACCATTTCTGTATGTTCTCTTATTGGTTTTAAATTTGTGTTTATATTTTCTCGTTAAATACATCAACCTGTATCAACAAAAGGAAAGAGATTTTATTACCAATTTATACATGGACTGGTCCACTGGAAGGTTTTTTATTTCCACATTGTTTGCAACACTTCATTTAGAGTGTGAAAGATGTTAAGATGTACTGAAGGTAACACTTGAAATATATTAGAATTTTTGTAAAATACCTAAACATATAACATTTGAACATATTGAAATATATACAAATGCCATATTTAAATATGCGTTTGACACACCTTAAAAAATATGTACCACAAGCACTAAAAAAAGTGTTGCCAACAATGTGAGATGGAGTTTTTTTTTTTTGAATAAAATTTTGGTTAAATCATTATAAAGCCAGCTAGACCACCACTTCTCATCTTATTTATTGACTGAAGAAAATAAAAAAATTATGTACACAGCAGTCAGTATAGTCATACAATGATGGTATTGGGAGATCACTAAAGAGGTATGGGCGTTATCATTTATACTTTTCAGGGTTGTTTGGTTGATGACTAGAACAAAACATAATTTGTCAAATGCTTGGAAGGGAGAAAGAGCCCCCAAGAGGAGCAGAAAGCATAGAGATATGTTGCACATTGTTTATGCTAGGTTATTTAGAGGGAGAGGAACTGTAGATATTGTGTAGAGGAGCGACAATGACGATATTAGTTTATTGTTCTTGAACCTCCTTATGGCAGAATGAATCATATTCATTTTATGACGACTACAATATTACTCCCATTTATGTAGCAAACAGTTTGTTTCTTACCTGATTGTAGAACAGTAAAAATGAAGTCGGTTGTTAGGTCCTTTCTCTACGAACGCCACTTCTTTTTTAGACATCCTTTATTAATACCGACACGATAGACAAACTAATTTATTCCTTCTGAAGCTATCAATGTAGCTTTAAGCACCTAGGGTCAAGTTGTTTAGCATCCGAGCAAGGTTTCAAAACTCATGCTGGGTATTAAGTATAAGCATAGCTCATAACAGCTAAACGAAGGCATTTGAGCCACAAAATTCTACTACTTGACTCACTTTGCCCATCTGCAAGCGCAGTCATGTTATAAGTATGGTCGTATATCTCCCAGTAGAGCTTAAAAGGGAAGCAGTCTGCTTGCTTAGGGTTTATGGTTATTTATAGCAGACAAAAACAATCATGAATCCACCAGTAAATGATTAAAGAATTATAGCTTCCATAGATGGGTAAACTAAGTGATATATCCATGGGCTTAGCCTCCATTTCTTTGTCTAACATATTTAATTTACATTTAACCAGCTTTCAACTTGGTATATTTTATCATATAATAATAAGAATCTTACACGAAAGAAAGAGTACAGAATGAACAACAAATCTACAAAGAAAATAATGTGGAAGAAGATGCAAAATCCTTTCTCAAGCATTTGTTAAATGTGACGAAAGCACATTTGACTACCACATAAATCTCCTTCACCGCCTTGCTAGTAATTCCTAGTGCATTAATCAAGTAAACCAATTATCTTATTTTATAAAAGAAGTGATATCAAAAGAATTCATTAAAAATTTAATGGATCCAATTTTTTGTCTGGAACCATGGAAAAAATCAATTCATTGCTTTTTGCAACCAAAGGATATAAACTTTAGGAGATAGGACAAGTACCATTTATCAGTTAAAAATTCATGGAGTCGGTTGATAGTCCACATTTTAAGTTTGAAATCCTTTTGAAATGAAAAGCGAAGTTGTTTTATTAATTGTTTTGGAAACTCAAATGTTGGAAGAAGCAAGTTTATTCAAAATGAAGCATTCACAAGCCAGCCACTGCTTCAGATCTTAGTAACGGGAAGAGTGCCAGTTTAAAAGATGGAACTTCTTCCTATTACCATGCCTATATAGATTTTTTTTCTATTTTAGACAAAAATAAATAAATAGTAAAGCTCATACTGCTGCCAACAAAGAATTTTTTATAACCATACACCTAGAAACAGGAGCATATTTAAAGAACCAAATCCTGGAAGCAAAATCTTCATAATCCTAGATAACTCTTTTCTCAAATACCTTTCGGGCAATCCACATACGAATAATACAAAGTAACATAGATACCTAGCAGGTCCAGCTATTCCTTATATGCTGCAAAGACCACAATACCAATAAGGGTAGTAGCAATATCAAAGATAGCTAAGGAGTGAGATGAGATGAATCTCCATTGCATCACCTCAATTTTTGCTATTATGTTTCTAACTTCTAAGCACAGAGTTTAGCCTACCAGAATATGAAGCACTAGTTTCATCAGCAAAGCTGTTCAAGGAACTCCTCGCAGTGCTTACTCACATGCAAGAGCAAGGATATACTACATAGTCTATATTCAAAGACTCCTTTTTTTGTTCTTAGCCTTTCCTTCATAGTATTTTTTATATTTCTGAGTTCTCCACAGCATTTTTTTTAATTATTCCAACATTATCTTCTGTAACTTTTTTTTAGAAAAATTCTTAGCAAGAACATAAAACTCTTAAAAACCAGCATGACTCGTAAACTTGTACAGTGTACACTAGTAGAACATTCTAGTTAACCAAATAAGGAAAGCTAGTACTCTTTTGATACCTTAAGTAAGTCCACATTATACTTCCAGGATTAGTCCATTACTCAATTTCATCATTTGCTTCATTCATCATGAAATTTCCAAACATCTGGCATTTTATAACTTTGTCTACTCTGCTCATATATTCCAGATCAAATCTGCAATCATTAGAAGGCTTTCAGCTACCACTTTCGTTCTTAGCCAACCCCTTCTTTCTATTTGCCTTCTTTGCAGCCTTCCTTTTGCTTTGAATTTCACGTACATATTCGGCCACAAGGACATGGAGTTTGGGAGTAACAACATCAGTGGAGGAGACGTTTAGACCAGTTTTCCTCAGGGCTCGGTTGAGATGATTTTGGGCCTTCTGCGTATGAGTATTGCAGAGAGAAGGAACAGTGGAGCGCAATATTGGCTTTCCACAAGTTATAGCACCTGCCAGAGCACTAGATATAAAAATTTTAATTAACAATCCTCCAAAGGAATTTTCTAGCACAGTGGATCTCAGTATTTAGCAGAAACCATATATTAGGAAAAATAGAAAAGATAAAAATAAAATAAGACAAAATGATGTAGGAAAACAAAATCTTTTGCAAAGGTGTTTTACATAAGTTTGTTTTTGTTTTTTTCTTCTTACAAGTATAGCAAAAGAGGGTGATAATAAGACTCCTAGTTGGGTTCACCACCAAACATGTATAAGGGATAACAAAACAAATACATGAATTTAAAACAATCAAAGTTTAGAATTACTAACCTTTTTAATAAAATAAAGATTTATTAGATAAGAGAGATTTAAAAATGATAAGAAGTAAAAATGATAAGCCGAGGATGAGCAATCCTCCTAAATCAGAAAAGTGGAATATATAAATCCCTTAAAAGAGACTTCTCTCCCTTCTCTATGAAAAAATCTAAACACAAAGTCCATTACTGAAGTCCGCAAAGAAGGCAGAAAAGTAATATTTCCCTAAGGAGATGAAAGACATGAATTGATAGTAAAATATCTGAATATTCCACTCCATCCAAATACCCCAAGGTTTGGTAAAGCAACCACACTGCAAGAGCACCTTACCATCTCTTTCAACTAAAGCCCTGAAACCTGGTAAGAAGCAACTCTTCGAGTTCCACTGCACAGAGCTCAATATCCACCAAAAAAACACAAACAATGAACAGCACAATTTCCACACCTCGGGGCAGTGGAGACACAAATAAGAGTTACCCTCGCTAGGTTTTACACATTGACATGATAAAAAAGAAAAAATTTAAAACATGCATTAAAAAAGATAATACATCATACAACTATGTGAATTTTGACTTTTTGTTATTCTATTAACCATGGCTTTGAAACAACTACATTGCCATGGTTGCAGTGACTTATTCGGGATGCAAATCCAGTCGACTATAACAGTCACAATTATTTGAAGTATAAACTAATATTTGGGTCACTCCTCACCTAAGTCAGGTAATATGTACTTTCTAAATTCTATTCCATTGCGAAGATAATGTTAGTATAACTAGTGGCGAAGTCAGGATTTTTTGTCAGTGGGGTCGAAATTATTACCGAGTTATAAATAATTTGGCTTCGGGGCCAGCGCTCCTGAGCCAATTTTTTTTAATACTTTATACTTTCGAGTATATATATATATACTATATTATAATAAAAATATAATGAGTGATAATATATGGTATATATACACTATATTAACTCATACTATTTTTCTAATCACAATTGTTCATAAGTAAGTAATTCATTATTTATTTTTAAAAATAATATAAATTAGATTATTATTTAGTTTAAAATATTATAGAGAGATACATATATTAAGAGGATATGAGTCATATGTGATTAAAATTTGATTGACAAAGTTATAAATTTTCAATTTCACCCCGTATAATAGAAAATTTATAAAATTTTAGTGGGGTCAATTTATATATAATACTTAAAAAATTTAAAATTTACCTTACATTATAAAACAATTTTTTTTTTCAGTGAGGGCGACCCCACAGAATTGTATGTGGCTTCGCCACTGAGTATTACTAGATAAGTAAATAAATACATTATAAGAGCCAAAGGGGTAAATCAAAAATACAAATGCAGTATAAATTGAATAGAGAAAATAAAAGGCACACCTATGCCCCAAGAAAATCAAAACCCCACCCCTAAACAAGTGAAACTCAAAAATAAATTACCAACTCTAGGCGTCAACCACTCCATGTCAGCAATTCGAAATCGACTTCGACATAACCCAAGAACTACCGCACAAAGAGAGCATAAAAATCCACAAACTCCTCTGCATATGGAAATGTAGAAGTGATCAATAGTCTCTTCATGGTTCAAAGTTGTAGTAGCGGTCTAGATTGCGAAAGGAGATATTTTAACTCGATTTCGGGTGATAGGCACCATTATGCTAGTTAGGAGCTTTAAGAAAAATGGAAACTTATGAAAAAAAAATTACATTGTAAGAGCAACAAGATGTATCAATTTGATAAATACAAAAACACCAACTAGTACACATAGCACTCTCTGAATGATAATACAGACATCTCACATATTTGTCTAATGTTATACCTATTTTGCCTTGATTTCTTAGTTACGCTTTTTTTTCTCCTAAAATTTTTATTATTCACTGTTATTTATCCATGTTACGACAAAATTTTGCCTGTACACATCCTTGCCGTGATAATGTTTGAAAATACGATTCGTAACTCGTTAAAGAAGCGGTGCCTAAAAAACAAACCAAGTCTCCAATATTTTGGCAACTCGACCATTTCTTTGAAGTGACCAGAGTTACCAGATACTCTCATTGACCTGAAAAATTTCCTTGTTGTTTTACTTATAATTGCACAAATATCAATATCAATATTGGAAATATTACATTTCTCCTAAATTATTTATAAAACAACCAACTTGTTGATTCAACTAAAAAATTTCTATAAAACTTAGGTTTATTTCATTTAGGTTCTAAGAGAATTTCTAACTATAAGAACTTATATAAAAATACCCTAGTGTATCGTGTTTTAGTTATGTAGCGTACCGCATACCCGTATTCGTACCGCATACCAAAATGAACTACACTCCAGTTAACACTACTTTGAACCATGTCGCTGCAACACAAGACACACCTACTCGCAAGCCAATGGTCAGTCTATAGATAATAAATAGTGAAGATCAGTTGTTCCATGTATATGAAGTATGAACAATAATTAGTGTTCGGGAGCATTTTACCGACCTTCTTGTGGGCTGAAGGCCTGGCACCCTAAGGGGTTGATGGGCCCATTAGGCCGAAGCCATCAGTGATGTTGAAGGTGTTCTGGTTCGGGCATCCGAGTCCTCTGGGCCGGAGCCTTGTTCTGGTTAATTGTGTTCGGGGTCGGGCGTCCAAGTCCCTTGGGCCAGAGCCCAGACAAGTCTATATGGAATCAGTTGGGTTGGGCCTGTACAGTGGGTTGGCCCTCGTATAGAGTCCGGAGTCATAAGGGCTTTAAGTGGTTAAGGATCCTAATCCTAACCATGTTCGAATAATTAACTCCAAAGGTAGTATTTGGATTGGATCCAACTTGCACCTTTTAAGTAGATTGTGTTGGATCCAAATAATGGTAACTACCATATTTAGAAGTCCTAATCCGACTCGGAGATGGATTCTGAGGTAGTGAGAATGGCTATAAATACAAGGCTTGGTTTCAATTAACAGGTAATACACTTTTGAGCACTAAACACTAAAACCTCCATTGTTAAACCTTGTAACGGTCTGTACTCATTCTCACACCGGAGTTATCCCCCAACGACACAAGCCGTCAAGCTTCGGGTGTGGTCTGTTACTGTGCAGGATTCAGCGCGTGAATTTGGTGATTGGACGCGCCGGCGAAACTTGGCGTTAACAATTTGAGTTTGGGCACTTTAAAGCTACGACGTTTGGGGATTGAAAAGGGAATAATTTGGACTTTATGATGTGTGATGTTAAAGGCTGAGCATGGGAGTTTTAGGTCTGACTATATAAATATAAGAAGCAGAAAATAAATATTAAAAAAAACAATAAGAAGGAAGATAAATAAAGGTAAAACTTTGACTCTCACCAAGGCCTCCTAAGAATCACCTAAAATTTCATTGTAGTTTCGCCATTATAGAGAGAGAGGAGAAAAAAAAAATTAACATGCTGACAATTACCACTAAGCATCTTAATTTAACTGTCAAATAGAAAGCTTGCATACATAGAAGTAAAGAACCCTACCTATAAAGGAAAGGATTTTAAAATGTAACATAAAGGAGTTCTGAACTAATAAATACTTCTTAATCCAGATCAACTGTCAACGTGGGTCTATATATACACATCACCCAAAAAAAAAGACTTATAGACTAACAATATCAACATTAAATAAAATCATAAGTACTAAAATATACCCACTCCACCTCACTTAACTCTAAAACATGAAACGATCTATGACAATGCTAATCTGAATAAATATGAAAAGAAGAATCTAGTATCCTGAAATATAAGTCTTCTTCATCCACATAAGTTCTGCCTTGAAAGCTACATTTTAGCAATTTTATAATTTTCAATGAACTTTTTTGTGGAATGCACCACAAGCCTATGTAGAAACATAGTTCTAATTAAGCTCCATGATTGATCTACTGTCTAGCTTGTAATCTACATCACACCCTCATTCCTCTTGTTTCAACTTTCATGTGAAGTACACAACTTAGTAATTATGTTGTGATACGATGTACTTAGATAATTTATGTTGTTTCTTTTAGTGGGTTACAAGTACACATGTATGATATACTTTCATAACCGTATAATATTTGTTAAATTACAAGTTTAAATAAACTTTTTTATTTAAAATAAAAAACAGATTTAGCAGTGTAATTTCATGCTAATAATTACCTAATTAAGTAAAAAAATAGTTCATAAAACAATTCCACAAGCTTGTGGAGATGTGTAACACCCCAATCCCACTTGGAACATGTGAGACAATTTGGTATGTATATAAAGCCCAAGTTACTAGTGATAGTATCTTCAATCATGACTCAAAAGGGTGAACCTATAGTAAGCTAAGATGACCCAAAAATATACTATTGGACTAGCGGTTTAAGATTTTGTTTGGATAAATTATTCAATTCGCAC
Organism: Panax quinquefolius; assembly: GCA_020205615.1. Lineage (NCBI taxonomy): Eukaryota > Viridiplantae > Streptophyta > Magnoliopsida > Apiales > Araliaceae > Panax > Panax quinquefolius. Next base: position 29,716,596 of record CM035151.1, read on the forward strand.
TCGGGATTTGACCCAGAATAATTATTCCGGACTCAGAATTTGACCCGGGTTGTTACAAGAAACATGGGTTGTGGTCTCTCCTATGGTGCAAGAAAGGGAAAAGAGAGTGAGAGAGAGCTCAATAAACTCTTTTCCAGGCGATAAGTGAATGTTGGCTTACTTTGGGATAGAATGTCCTTTTATACATCACTAGGGGCTTTCTCAATGAGAGCTTGGAATTTCATTCATCACATTTACATAGGGACTGACTAGCTGTGATACACTTGTTTCTTGTTTTAATTTTACTACTTTTTGGAAGGACTTCTCTTTTCTAATCTAATATTCTTCTTTTACCTAAAAAAAATGTTCAGTAAATTATGATTGGAGAACAAGTATAGGGGCTGGAGGCTACATCACAGAGGGTTAGAGACTTTGAGACTTTTTTGCTTTCTAGTTTCTCTCCCACACCCACCCGCCACCCCCCCCACCCCAAAAAAAAGGGACTTCTTGTCCTCCAATTTATTCTCTCCTCTTCTACTGAAAGAATTCTTCTTTTTCCTAAAAAAATCAGCATATTACATCATACTTGTGATCCATCACATATCCTCTCTTTTCTTGTGGATAAGTTACAGATATCCTCCATTTGTTAGTTAATTATACTTTTTCTTTTTCTGTAAGTAAATTAAGTATTCCTTTTGTGTTTGTTTTTAAAATGAAATAATATTAGTACTTACAGGGATTTAGAAGTAGTGGGTAGTGGCTAGTGATTCTTTTACTTTTGAATCATAGGGTATTTTGTTCTCATGGAATTGTGTCGGAGCTTCAAAAAAAGGTAACACCAAACTCCTCCTCTCGCTTAATTAGTAGTATAAAGAAAACGTCATTAGGAACTATCAATATTCCAAATTTCTACGGTTATAAATGATGTAGGACAAAATTGGAGATGAACAATAAATAATTGGAAAATCAAAGGAAAAACTAACTTGAGTGCTGCTTCGCACACCACTACCCCAAGGATTTCTCAACTGCAGAATAGAGACAATTTGATCGCAGTCAAAAAATAAAGTAAATGAACTCGTACTTCCAAAAGTAGAATAGCACGCTTATTTGTACGTAACTATGTATGGCTCTTCAGAAAAGAGAAGCGTTTCTTTCCTTTTTGTTTTTTTGGTGGAGGGGGTTGTTGCACCCAAAAACCAAAAAGATCCACATCAGTTGATCAGTTAAAATACCAATAGGCTGCAAGAAAGTTCTCATAAACTGACAAAGCTAACTCTTCTTTACATGCACACAGGAATTTGCTAATGAGAATTCCCCTTAACGGTCACGAACCAGCTGCAACTGTTTTTAGTTTTGATAAAATAATAACGGTCACGCACCAACTGAAACAAATAAGGTAAAAGCGACACTCTGATTTGGGCAAGTTAATAGAAGATATGATCTTCAGTGTCACACCATAAGTAATAAAAGCTATTACACCTAACAATCATATCTTCAGATTTTCATTAACTCATGCATTTCAAAAATGGGAAAACCACTTGCATTTCCTAATAGCATATATTATACAGTGTAACCTTCTTTTACTTTTTACTTTTCTACTATTAGCTAACATGCTAATTTTTGAATCACCAAACAAGACAAATAATTGCCATCAAAACCACAAAATTCAGTATAAAAAAAAACAGAACACGTCAAATAAATTTATGGGATCATGTAGTGGTAAATTCAAAGGAAAAAATATAATGTTCATCAGTAATAGGAATCCCTTGATGTGTTTCAATTAAAAAAGTAAAAATTTTACACTCTAAATTCATAGAATACTTAACCTAGTCCAAAAGAAACACACTAATTAAAATGAACAAATGATAAACCCCATAACTAAACCCATCATTCCTACTGACCTACATACAAGCATACAACAATAAACCAAACATAGAATATAATCTATTAAAACTACCAAAAGTATGCACCAATTAAATACTAATACTCATTACCAAACAAAACATATAAGCCCAATTCATCAATTATCAAAAAAAAAAAAAGCAGTGTTATAAAAATGAAACCTTTTGATGACATAGTCGCAGGGCTTATAAAGCTGCTGCTTTTTGTCCGATAAGATATGCAGCTTGCAGTAGGTAGTTAATGCCATTGCTTTGAGCTTGCATCCATTAAAAGCACAAAGCTGGTTTCCACCATAATTACCATTGTTGTATACATTTGTTTCACCGCTTCCTTCGCAAATGCCGCCTCCGCCACCATCTGCGTTGATTTCTTTGCTCTCCTTTACATCATTCTTATTACCTTCCTGAAAGGGGTTCAACCCAAACTTCCAAACGTAATCTCTGTGCTCAACCCTAAGATCCTCCATTAATTTCCAGTAATGGTCAGTGTAGACCTTGGCCAGTTCCTTCAGATTGTGAGACCGGCGTCTCATAACTTCCTGGGACGTTAGGTGGCTCGAGTTGGTGAGAACGACGTCTTCCTCCGAGGGAGAAATTAGGGCTTTTCCCTTGTCATCGTCGGCGATGTCGGCGGCGGAAGAGGCTGGGTTAGGGATAGTGTTTTTGAGAGAAACTGAAGGTTGTGGTAGCGATGGAGGAGGAGGAGGAGGGAGAAATCCCGTATTGGGGCGTTTGGAAGAGAAGGGCTGGTGGTGCGAGGAGGAAGCCATTGCAGAGATATAGAGAGAGAAAGTGAATGTATTCTAGAGAGAGAGTGACCGAGTATATTTTACTCCATTAGATAGAGAAGCAGTGAAGTCACGCGCTAGGTGAGAGAGTAGTTATGTTGGAATATTGGTCGAGGTGGGAAAGATAACTTCGGGGGTCTCATCCCCTGTTTTAAATTTTAATGGCCCCAGAGTTCATCTAATTCAAAACAATTAATAAATTGATATTTTTATATAAAAATAAAATAAATTCATAATTTTTTGTATAAATAATAAATAAATTTTATATTCATGAAACTAATATCTTGTGGAAATATCGCATTTCTCTCACTAAAATAATAATTTTTATAAAATTTCACTCAAATGAATTAGATTTTATTTACTATTTATATTTTACAAAAATATCAGTTCATTAATATTTGGGATATTTAATAATTAAAATTTATATGAAACTTTATCACTATCCAGTTAAAAACTACAAATAGAAGAGAGAAAATTTTTGGAGACAATAATAAAAGTTAGACGTCAAATAAATTGAAATAAATTTTATTTTTTAAGTTAATTATTATGAAATAGAGGTAACACAACATCAATGACGTAAAAATTTGGTGATTAACAATTTTAATTCTTACTTATTTTGATATAATTATTATTGATATTATAATTGTGATTATTTACTTAATTATAATAATATATTATGAGACCTTTAAATCTTAGGATCCATTTTCATTTTAATATGAGTTTGTTTTCTCTATTTATATTAAATTTAATTTTTTTATATGAAATTTGATTTATTATTAATATTATAACTTGATTATAAAAATCCATTTGTGCCAATACAAATGGTGTCACTCTAAAACGGTCGAGTCTTCCTCTCGGTCTTTAGAATATAGATAATGGGCCTTCATCCACGTGAATCGGTTGTTGGGGAAAGAATTTATTTTTGGCTAAAATACCGCCATGCTCTCTGGGCTTAAAAAAAAAAAAAAATGTCCAAGGTAGAGGTAAAGCTTGTAGTAATTTTGGCCGAAATGGGTAGTTCTTTCAACAACCTATTCGCGATGGATGGAGGCCATACATAATAATCTTATAGATAATATTAGGGAAAAGGGTGAAAAAAAGTCTCGATAAGCCATGTGAATGTCACACTTGCACCTTAAATTATTTTTTTTTTCAAAAGTATCCTTAACGTTATAATTTTTGGTCATCAGGTGCTCGCTTAGTTGACAAAAGACAAGCAGAGTTAAAATGTGATAGCATTAATAGAGCTTAAATATAAAATATATTCTAAATAAAATAATATATATCATTTAATCAAAACAAAAATACTAAAATTCAAAATAAAAAAGTATAACATATTTACATCTTTTAATCAAAATACTTAAATTACTAAAATCATAATACTAAATAATATTTTTAAAATTTAAAAGCTGAGTATTATGATTATTTTAGTAATTTTAATATTAATTTTAAAATCATATCAATTTAAAAAATATTATGATGTAATTTGAATTTTTAATACATTTTTTAAAATATTATTACATCATCAAATTATTTATATTATTTATAACATATATAGATTATGTATAGATTATTACATCATCAAATTTTATATATTTAAAAATATTATTTAGTATTATGATTTTAGTAATTTAAAATTTTTATATCAATTAGTATTTAGTATTTTTTTTAATTTGATTTTTTTTAGTATTTTAGTATTTTTTTAAATTAGTATCTTAGTATTTTTTTTAAATTAGTATTTGATGTAAATATGTTATATTTTAAATTTTAGTATTTTGATTAAATGATGTAAATATGTTATACAACTTATTTTATTTAATTAGTTGTTTTGATTAGTTAACAAAATAATTTAAATTTTATTATTTTGAATAAATGATGTAAATATGTTATGTTTTTTTTTTTTTGAATTTTAGTATTTTTTTTGTCTTGATTAAATAATATATATTATTTTATTTAAAATATATTTTATATTTAAGTCTGCGTCACGTCATCACATTTTAATTCCGTTTGTCTTTTGTTAACGGCAGGAGCACGGATGACCCAAAAATATAACGTTAAGGGTACTTGAAAAAAAAAATAATTTAGGGTGCAAGTGGGACATTGCGGTAAACATCAGGGGTTTTTTTTGACCCTTTGCCCGATAATATTATGCTCTTTCTCTCGCATTAGAATATAGATAGTTATAAATAGGTCTAAATATAGATTAATATCCTGAAATTTTAATTATTATTTTTTTTATTTTGAAAATTGTCTTCTTAAGTTTTTTAATTGGGGGATTAAATTTTTAATTTTTTTTCACTTTGGCAATTGTCTTCTCAATTTTTTTAATTAAGGGATTAAATTTTTAATTTTTTTCACTTTGGGGATTGTTTTCTCAATTTTTTCTATTAGGGGATTAAACTTTTAATTTTTTTTATGATTACGTCTAATTGATAGTGTCACGTCGGAAAATTGATGACATGACAGCGACACATGACTAGAAAATACTTATGTGTAATATTGAGTCTCATTTTAATATTTATTCAATTAAATTTTTATATCAAAAAGGGTAAATATAGGACCATTATTAATTTTAAAGTAAATTATTATTATTTTAATATAAAACAATTACTAATTTTTTAATGATAATTTTACCCTTTTGGCAAATTATTAATTTTAAAATTTATTTTTTTTGTAAATTTAATTTTTTAAAGTAAATTTAATGACAATATTTTAAAGTAAATTTAAGAATGGTCTTATATTTATCTTTTTTTGCACAAAAAATTAATAAAATAAATGTTAAAATGAGACTTAATATTATACATAAGACTTATTTGTTAGTCACGTGTTGCTATCATGTCATCAATTTTCTAATGTAGCACTATCAATTTAGACATAATCAAAAATTAAAATTTTAATCCTCTAATAAAAAAAATTGAGAAACAATCCCAAAGTAGAAAAAATTAAAAGTTTAATCACGTAATTGAAAAAATTGAGAAGACAAATCCCTAAAGTGAAAAAAATTAAAAATTAATCCCCTAATGTAAAAAATTGAAAAGACAATTTTCAAAGTGGAAAAATATTTAAAGTTCAGAGTATTAATTTATATTTAGGTCTTATAAATAATACTCAATTTGTTTTAAAATATAAAATTATTAGTAATTACTGTGACGCCCCAAAATAGGTATACATCACCCATTCCGGGTTACAATATACGTGATGCGAAACAACTACAACTTTATTATTACAACAAGAAACTATGAGTTTGAATACAAATATTATCTTCTGATAATATCTATACTCAAATAAATCTTCATCACATTTATTGATACATTATTTTATAAAAATGGTGAGGACTACTAAACAATTCTTTCTAAAACCTTCATTCCATACCTCGACTGCATACTTCTTATATTCTCGCCTCCCGAGAAGAAAAATGGAACAAAAAGGAAAAGGGTGAGCTCAACTATCCCAAGTAAATAATATTATGACTAAGATAATATACAACAAATTACTCATTAGTCTTCAACAGGAAAAATCTAATAGAATACAATAGACAACAAATTTTAAATCAATATTCAAGAAATGAAATAATAATTCATTAGAAGAGTTAAGTAGAGAATGCAAACTACTATCTTCTATGTATGAATTTAAAAGTTCATCGTCTATCTTTTATCCTCGTAACATCAATCAATATACATCCGAAATCAAATATTCATCTTTGCACCACAGCCAAAGATATTCATCGATTCGGTCGTGTTCATCTAAACACCTATTCATCTTTGCACTACTACCAAAGATATTCTTCAGAAATCATTCATCTTCAGACTACTGTGCCAAAGATATTTAATAATATCATCATTTAAACCGAGGATGATGAAAAAATATTTTAAAGAAACGAATTCGGTGAAACAAAATGACAAGAGATTAAGGATTAAGGATTAAGGATTAAATGCTTTTGTTTTATCCGTGTTCAAAAATACCTCAAAAATAATCATAGTGGTGTAAAATTCAAGAATGATCAAAACATGGATACAATCAAAGCTAGTATCCGAATAGATATTTTAGACAAAAAGAAGAAATTTTATTTTTCTATTGAATAATGTCAGATATCGTGAATAGTCCGTATACGTGAATAGTAACTCAGACACCAAAAGATAGAAATTTCCCAAAAAACATCTTCACGCTTCTTGAATAGTACTCGTGAATAAGAATCGTGAATAGTAACTTCGTGAATAGTAACTCGTGAATGAAACTTCATGAATAGTAACCCGAGCATGAAAAAATTCTAAATTTGATAAAAGTTCCAACCATTATTTCAAAGATAATGATATTGAAGAAATAATATCATCCGAGAAGAAAATAACATCCCTTACCTCGAAAGATTAAGATTTCTATTTGGAATGGAATCTAGGGTATAGTCTTTGAAGGAACTTCTTGACCGTCTAACAATACTCAAAGTATACTCACAAGAATACGCTCAATATATCGAGAGAAAAATGAGAGAAACTTCGGTTTACGGTGTGTTTTTCAATTCTAACCCAAGACCCTATTTATAGGAAAACGCTTAGAAACAAAGCAGTAAAATTGAATATAATATTAATATATTTTCACATTTTCTTTAGCCCACCTTTAGACAACTGATCTCAGCCCATTTGAATCACATGTGAGGCCAACTTAGTTACAAAAACGTTTTTCTCAAAATAATTAACTAAAACTCCAAAAATTAATTATTTTAACTTGAACTTCAATAATTCATAATAAATAGCCTTTTATCAGAAAATTCAAATCTCATGAGTTTTTATAGGAAATTCAATTTCTACAACTTTGCAGGAGAAAGTTTTTCCGAATTCCAAACAGAAATTGACCGAAATCCACAAGCAGGCGATTTTTCATGTTTATAATCAAATTTCAAATAATAAATGGGGTCCAACAGACATGTTTAACATGTTTTAAATATTTATTCAAGAAAAAAAATACTCTTCCTCCTCAGATACTCATATATCCCACATTCGTTGTAAAAATATCACCATTATTATATTATTATAATATAATAATATATTTAAATAAAATATTTTATCGTAAAAAGATAAAATTTCAATTTTCAACAATTGTCACATTAAAAATTTTCTCCATCTATATCCACATAAAATCAATATTTTCCTTATCATATGAATCAATAATTAATTATTCACAAATAATATTACAAAATCACAATATCGACAACCAGGTAGCTCCAAGGAAAGAGGCTTTCAATAAAATTTCTCTTCTTTGCGCCGCAATTAGGTGACCAAACCTCTCCGTAGATGTAACTTTCTAGACATTGCCAATAATGTTATCTAATAATATTATTCAGGATAATATGAATTATTAGCTTCGATAATGAAAAATAATCGTGTAATGACAATTATGAAACAACAAAGAATATAAAATATCAACGCCGCAATTATTAAATCAATAAAATCTTGAGCAAGTAATTCATGTAACCATTATTGAGTAGTGCCTTTTACGTAAGAATCAATAATTGGTGCAATACACTGGTGTCTTCTTGTGTTTTAACCAATCGAAGTATTTTAACAAAGATTATGTGTAATAACTACAATCGTTATTTTTAAACAACTTATATTCACGCTTTCTTCATCCAATCGCCGTTATGGGGCCCACACATGATGCTAGGCTCGTCAGCACGAATATTCCCCGAAAAAGATTTAATATTCCATTTAGCACCAAACGAATATTACACAACAATGAATATTTTATAACCACTTGCTTATTTTGAAATATTTGCATATTTTACCCTAACTATCCACATTAATCAAATCAACCCTTACTATTTCAAAATAATAAATAGAGAAAATTAAATTTCATTAATAATAAGTTGGTCTTACAATTACTACTATAATTTTTATCACACTCATATATTTATTACGTAGTTTGAAGATTTTCTTAATCTAACTTTTAAGAAATAACTACTCATTGCATTGTGTCAAAAGTGTTACTTACCAAAAACAAATCGTACTAATATATAACTAATTAATTAATTAAAATAATATTAATTACTTTAGTGTATTATATTGAATTAAATGCACTTATTCCCTGCAACTCCCCATATATTTAAGCTGGAATTTAGTTATACCAATTTTATTTTAATGAATCAGTTTTGACAATTTATTAAATGGTACTAGTTGTTAGAAATAAAGTAATCAGAAGATAGCAATCAAAATAAATGGTGAAGTCTTAAAAGGCTTTAAGTTGTTTTAATGCAACTTTAAATGGTGGAGCTTTAAGTTGGTTTAATGCATAAGCTTACCTTGTGATATATATATCATATATAGAGAGGTGTGGATAATAAGCTTGTAAACACATCCTATCCGAGGGTTTTATTTGATATCAAAGAATTGTGGATGACTAATTGAATGCAATAGATTATTAATATATATATTGTTTTCTTCTTAATTTATTTTATCTATCATTTCACAACATAATAATCGATTTTTTATGGGTCTTATTCCACAGCTAACGTTAGTTATCGACACTATTCTAGCTAATAAATTTGTAGCCGTTCATTCGATGCCTGGCCTCACCTACTAGGTGCAACCAGTGCAACTCCTTACGATCAGGTTAATGGCCAAAATTAATCTCACCTCTCAATTAATCGAATGAACGACAACAAATTTGTTTGTTGGAATAGTGTTGATAGCTAACGTTGGCTGTGAAATATGATCCTTTTTTATAGTCATGAAAAGCCATGTTACATCATTTGGCATTTTTAATATCGGTTGACCTCATTTAATAGGAAAATGATATTAACATAGTTTAAAATTTTAGGTAGTCTTGCATACGAACCAAATCGATCCAAACTTTATCAAACTCGAACATTGTTAATCGAATTTGAACATGTTCGAGTATTTACATGGGCGAGTTCGATTGTTAACTGTTCGCAAACATGATTCAGTTCGCGATCATGAACAGTTCGTGAATGTTCACAAACACATGCTCGTTTGTGAACGTGATCAAATTCGTGAACATTTTGACAAACCACGTCGGCTAATTATATTTCTAACTTTCAAGTCGGTTAATAAATTTCATATATAAGAAATCAAACCACCTGAACTACTCGAACTTCTTAAATTGAATCGAACTGTTCACGAACACAGGAGAAACAAACCACATGGTTCGCGAACATGTTTAATCGAGCAATCGAACATAAAACCATGTGCGAACTTGACTTGATAAGACATTGAACTCGAACTCGAATCGAACCAAATAGGTTCGCGAATGATTGGTTTCGTTTGCAAGCCTAATGTTTGGTGTAGGGTAATTAATTTTAATTGAACAAATATATATGTCCTTACTAATTATTTTAACCAATCAAATATCTCTTCCTCTGTTCCGACTCACAAATAAATTAAAATACCAATTGGAATTATATATTCTCCAGAAAATAAAATAAAATTCCGATAATTTGATTTCCAACCAATTGAATTATTTGGAAGGTAACAAAAATGTTGAAATGTCATATTTTAGCGTTCTTTAAAACTAATACTCCTAATAAGAATAATATGTACCGATTTATGTATAGATTGATGGGTTGCATTTTTTTAAGATTATCAAATTTAGAAACGTACCATTGATTATGTATTTGAAGAGTTACAAATATAGATTGTTGTAGGGGACTGATATTTTCACATATATTTTTGATATTTTTACATGATTTTCTCTCACACGAGTATACAGTGGGTCCCGTCTTAATGTGAGAAAGAACCATATAAAAATATCAAAAACATATGTGGAAACAGTGCTCTCCTTATTGTAATCTTATTTTCTAGTAATTTTTTTTATTCATTATATTACTCAAAAGAATAACAAGATAATAAGGGAAATAATATTTTCACATATTTTTTTGATATTTTTACTGTGTTGTCCCCGCCTTCTTATAAGTGAAGATCATGTGAAAATATCAAATTTTCTTGCAATTATTATGTAATCTTAAAGTTTACTACACAATCTTACTTTATTCACCACAATTAACAATTTATAGTTGAACACTTGCATGACTTACATTTACGAGTTTTGAGCGTAAAACAAAAGAATAGAAAACTTAAATTGTAACGAGAAAGAAAAAAATGAGAAAACTTGAGTTTTTTCCTTTGTATTGCTTCGAGTTTTTAATAGAAAATGATAGAAAATTTAAAATTGAGGACATGAGTTGTAATTTAAAATTTATTATATTAAAAGTTGAGGATAATATGAAATTATAAAATATTACTTATTCCAATTTTTTTCCGTCAAATCAGCCAATTTTGGACGGGAAAACTTTAAAAGAAAAAGTGGCCAAGTTTTTTATCCATTTCTTTTCTTTTCCGTTTTTTTAAAAAACTCAGAAATATAAGAATTGGAAAAAAAACTTAAATTTTTCGTCCATTTCTTTTCTTTTCTGTCCATTTTGAAACTCATAAACAGAGCGTCAATGCAATATTTTGAAACCAAAGATTTTTATCAATATTTCAAGAATTAATGTTGGTACAACTACAATTAATTAAGTTGATGTCATTATTTACCTAAAAAAGGATTCCTCATTAATATCTCATTGAAGAAGTAAATTAATCTTATCCAAGTATTATTATCATAACCTCCTGCAGTTGTGTCTCTATAAAGTAAATATGAAATTGAATAAAGCATTTTCCAAAAAGAAAAAGGAAAAAAATCAAGATGGGTTTAGGAAAATTAATCATTTGACTGTTGTTATATATGATGACAAAGTTATATCGATAAATTTACGATTTCAATTAAAATACGATGTTAATTTCAATTTTAATAAATAAAAAGTGTTCTTTTTGGAAATTGATATTTCTATATTATTTTTTGATTTTTTTTCACACGTAGGGCACACATATTTGTTGATGTGTCGAATTTTTATTAGCTAATATGTGAGTCATAGGTGTGGAAATATCAGTTTCCATACATTTTTATTTTTTATTTTTACAACTAGCATTATATTATTTCAGTTGAACTTGAAGAATATGCAAGGCCATATTGCTTTAGGCAAAATTCGGTTTTTCGGTTTTTTTACCGAACCGGTTGAAAGCTTGAAATCTAAGTGATCTGGAGTTTTTAATTCGATTTTTTTTGATCTTCGGTTTTTCGGTTTTTTATACTTTTGATGCAGAGTGGCGGTAATGAAAATTTTGAATTGATGAATGAAAAACCGAAAAAGAAGGCGAAAATTATTGGCCCATAACATTATACAATACAATCCAATTATTTGTTAATATATTATTGGCCCATAACATTATGCAATAATTGGCCCATAACATTATACAATACAATAGAATTTTGTACCAATTATTTGTTAATATATTATTGTAAATCAAAGAAGGGATGTTTTATATTAAATTTGTTAATATAAAAAAATTATTTAATTATCGGTATAACTTGAAAACCGAATCGAAAAAATTTGATGCTGATTGTATGTAGAAACCCATCAAAATCGGTTATTCAATCTGGTTTGGTTCTTGATTTTCCGGATTTTTTCGGTTCGATGCAGTTCGGTTTTTACCGATGAGCACCCCTACATGCCACCAAGTTTATGATCCACCAGGCTGCAACTATGAATGAATAAAATTGTATGATTTATTTTATTTATATTTAATGAATAAACTTTGTTTGATCAATAATACTCCTTCCGTTTTAAATTAAAATTATAAGATTAATATTAATTTTTAAAAGTTATTTTAAATTCAAAATTGAGATAAATTCATTTAGTTTATGTCAGTAGTTATAAGATTTATTGTTTTGAAAACTTAAATGAATCGTATAAATTTTAAATTTAAAAATATTTTAAACTGACTTTTATAACATCAAAAATGATATTGTAATTTAGAACGGAGGGAGTTTTACAGTTTAGTTTGTATTCATTATTTTTCCTGATGTCTTTTACTTCTATGAATTTACACATCTTTGTTGAGAATAACATGTATTTTTCTTACATTTAAAGGGGGGAAATGCTTGAAATTGGAAGAATAAATGAGGTAGGAATGAAACGTGAAAGGGAATGAAATAAATATGGAATCTAATTGGTTTTTAGTATTATGAGTACATTTGGTTGGTACTCCCTCTGTTTGACTTAATTTAATTTTTTTTTGGTCAGAATGACTAATTTTAAAAATTGATAATTAAGCAAATTTATTTACGTTTTTGAAATTCCAAAGATTGAATGTTGTAAAAAATTAAATTTAGTTTCTTATGGTTATAATCTGTTTACCTAGATTTAAAAGAAAATGAGATAAATTTTGATTCTAAAATTAGTCAATTTGACTTCAAAATTCAAACTAAGGGGGTGTTTGATAAAAATTGAATGAATCTAAATCTGAATTTGAATGAGCTGAATCTGAATGAAAAAAAAGTTGTTTAATAATTAACATGTTTGAAACATCTGAATGACAGAATTTTATTATTTTACCCTTCTGAAAAAATTCAAAGTTGTTATAAATTTATTTAATATAATAGTTAATATTTTTTCTAATTTATTTAGCTGCTCATTCAGTCAAAAAAAATCCGACTTAGTCATTTAGCTCAATTATCTGACCGATTCAACAATTTAATCATTTAGATGTATTCAGTCCTAAATAAATATCCCCTAAGTCGGTCTTTACGGACGGAGGGAATGTTGTTGTAGTGATTAATTATCAATTTCAATATGTTATTTGGAAAAAAAAATTGATATTTTCATAAAACTTCTCTCATAATAAATAGAATCCATATTAATGTAAGTGTGACCTTATAAAAATTTTCAACTTTCCTTTATGGAAGTAACAATTCCCTTGGTAAAAAGCTTATCACTAATTCGGTTGTTTTCTTTTTTCATTTTAAAAATTAATAAAAGAACATAATATGTTGGACGAGTTGCTTAAAAATTAAAAGTATTACATACATATCCTAAACACTAAGTTAAAAATATTGAGAATCTCATATTTCGTATACCAAATGAAGCTTTGAGTTATAATTAGATTAAAGGTAATACATATTGCGATTTTATATGGCGAGTTATGTGGATACAGTGAACTAATTTTATAAGAGTAATGCGAAACACACAAATTATTCTATAAATATTTTATAAACTTCAGTATATTTATTAACAAATTACTTCAATATAATATTCGGCCCCAAATAAAAAGCTGAGATGAAGTATGTCACATTAGCAGTTTGTAAAATATTTATAAAATAATTTGTATCTGTAGCATTATTCATTTTATAGTCCTATCAAATCCCATGTATTGATATATGTCGCAATCGTAATTTGGTAGAAATCTTTCGCAATATATAGCAACAACTCAAATCTTGTGTTTGATTACATCTTAATGTATCTTAATAGCCCGCCTCTTAATGAATTGTAACAACCTACATATTTGTACTAAGAGTTCTTCTGAATAATTTAGACTTATATTTGTATTTTAACTATTCAGAAGACCTCTTAATACAAAAATATGAGTTGACCTCTTAATACAAAAATATGAGTTGTTAAAATGCATTAAGAGTTAGGCTATTAAGATCATGGAAACTCTTTCCAATGAACCTGGAGGAGGCGAATTAAATTTAATTCCAATATAGCGACGGCTTTTTTAGATTCTTTATAGCATAAAAAATCGGCTTTCTATGTTATAGCGATGGAAAAAACCGTCGCTATAGCCGGTTCGCTCTTTTCAGTTTACTGAAAAAGCAGACTGATTAAGATACATTAAGATATAATTAAACACCATCTCCTCCTTTTGCAAATTGCTTCCTATGCCCTGGGATTAAATATATCCCGAATAGTGATAAAATAAGTTATAAAAAAGGAAAAAGGGCTTTGAGTTGTAATTGAAACATGTAAAAACGCAGACTTTGTACACTCTGATCTGTAAGACTCCAACTTTTTATAAATGAAATTGAATTTCCTCTGTTTATTATTTTGAAATAGTAAGAGTTGATTTGATTAATGTGGTTAGTTATGGGTAAAATGCGCAAATATTTTAAATAAGCAAGTGGTAATAAAATATTCATTGTTGTCGGGGAATATTCGTTTGGTCGTGGAATATTCTTCCGCGTCGGGAATATTAAATACTGACAGTAGCGACCCTTTGTGGGTCCCATAACTTGAAAGCGATTGGATGAAGAAAGCAGCATAGTATAAGTTGTTTATAAAATCGGCGTAGTTATTACTGAATTAACACTTTGTTGGAATACCCGGTGGTTAAAACACGATGTCTGGCGTTGTTGAAGCGATGCGCGCGGTATTGCACCAATTATTGATTCTTACGTAAGAAGACATTACTCGATAATTATTACGGTAATTATTGTTCAATATTTTATTTTATTGATTCAATAATTGCTACGTTGATATTTTATATTATTGTTGTTTTAATAATTGTCACTACACGGTATTTTTCATTATCGGATCAATGATTCATATTATTTTAATAATATTACTAGATAACATTATTGACAATATTTAGAAAGTTACATCAAGAAGATGTTTGTCACCTAATTCTTGCCGCCAAGTAAAGAGAAATCCTTATTGGAAAGCCCCCTCTTTCTTGGGAACGGCCTGGTTGTTATTATTGTGATTTTGTAATATTATTTGTGAATAATTAATTATTAATTTATATGATAAGAAAAATATTTATTTATGTGGATATAAATTGAGGAATTTTTAGAAAAGTGACAATTGTTGAAAATTGATATTTTATCTTTTCTGATAAAATAATTTATTATTATATTATAATAATATAATAATGGTGATATTTTTATAATGAATGTGTGATATATGAGTAAATGAGGAGGAGGAGTATTTTTGTTACTAAAAATATTTAAAACATGTTTTTCATGTTTGTGAACCCTATTTCTTGACTGAAATTTGATTATAGCCTATCGTTCGTATGTGGATTTCAGTCAATTTCTGTTTGAAATTTGGAAAAACTTATACTTACAAAGTTGTAGAGAATTGATTTTCCTATGGAAGGACATAAGATTCGATTTTTTCTGATAAAAGGGCTATTTATTATGAATTATTGAAGTTCCGGATTGATTGATTATTTATTGTTTTTGGAGTTTTAAGTGATTTTTACATGAAAAACGTTTTTGTGACTTTTGGTGAGGTGTGTCGTTGATTTTGGACCAAGTTTGTGTGCGTAGAAAATTTAATAAAATATATTAATATTATATTAAATTTTCTGCTTTGGTGTTCTAAGCATTTTCCTATAAATAGGGTGCTTAGGTTAGAATTGAAAATCACACCAGAAACTAAATTTTTTCTCTCTATAATATCGAACGTATTCTTGTGAGTATTTTGGTACTTTGAGTATTGTTATACGGTGCAAGTTCCTTCAGCACTATATTCAGTATTCAGTTAGAAGTACTATCCTTTTGAGGTAAGGGATGTTATTTTTTTTTATAAATGATATTATTTTTTTCAATATCATTATGCCGAAATATTGGTAAGATTTTTCTTGTGAAATTCTTGTCTTTTAGTGTCGGGGGGTTCTTATTCACGATATCAGACTATTCACGATAACGACAATTATTCATGAATCTGACTAACATAAAATTAAAAATTAAATTTTCATGTATCTATTATGTTTTGATGTATTCATTTTAGATCTTTTAAATTTTACTACTATGGTTATTTGTGAAGTATTTTTGAACTTGGATTGTTTAAAGTCACGAATCCTTAATATTTGTTCTTTTGTTTCCTTTGGATTCGTTTTCTTTAAAATATTTTTCATCATCTTGATGTAAGACCCAACTATTATAAATAAAGATGAATTTTCTATAAATATTATTTTTGAATATTATGGAATAAATTTGATATAATGTTATAGTTGTGGGTAATATTTATAAATTTTGCAAAGTATGCAAGTTGTTATAAAATATTCGTTTGGTGGGAATATTCTTTTGTTAGGGAACATTAATATAACTAGCTCAATCATTGGTGGACCCCTATTATGAAATTATGTCGGATCGAGAAAGCGACAAAAATATTTTATAAAAATAACTACGGAGGTGTTACCGTTAAAAGCTGTTGAACTACCCGGTGGTAAAAAGTACGAATGTCTGGCGTAGTTGCATAGTAGACACACAGTATTGATTATTGATGCTTACGTGAGAAGTCACTCAACCTATGCTTTCAATTATTGATACGATGAATTCACGCATCATATCTCTTATATTATTGATTCAATTATTATCACAAGATTATCATCAGATAATACGTGACACCCCAAAATAGGTATACATCACCCATTCCGAGTTGTCAATATATAGTACGTAAACAACTACAACTTTATTATTACAACAAAGAAAACTATGAGTTTAAATACAAATATTATCTTCTGCAATATCTATACTCAAATAAATCCTCATCACATTTATTGATACATTATTTTACAAAATGGTGAGGACTACTAAACAACTCTCTCTAGAACCTTCATTCCATACCCCACTCAAATACTCATTATATTCTCGCCTCCCCGAGAAAAATGGAACAAAAGGAAAAGGGTGAGCTCAACTAGCTCAATAAAGAATATTATGACTAAGATAATATACAACAAATTATCGTTAGTCTTCAACGAGGAAAAATCTAATAGAATACAATAGACAACAAATTTTAAATCAATATTCGCAAATGAAATAATAATTCATTGGAAGAGTTAAGTAGAGAATGCAAACTACTATCTTCATGTATGAATTTAAAAGTTCATCGCTCATCTTTTATCCCCGTAACATCAATCAATATACATCTGAATCAAATATTCATCTTTGCACTACAGCCAAAGATATTCATCATTAAGTCATGTTCATTTAAACACTGTTCATCTTTGCACTACTGGCCAAAGATATTAATCGATCGGTCGTGTTCATCTCAACACTGTTCATCTTTGCACTATGTGCCAAAGATATTCTTCAGAAATCATTCATCTTTGCACTACAGCCAAAGATATTCAATAATATCATCATTTAAGACCGAGGATGATGAAAATATTTTAAAGAAACGAATCCGGTGAAACAAAATGACAAGGATTAAGGATTAAGGATTCGTACTTTTATTTTATCCATGTTCAAAAAAATACCTCAAAAATAATCATAGTGGTGTAAAATTCAAGAATGATCAAAACATGGATACAATCAAAGCTAGTATCCGAATAGATATTTTGGACAAAAAGAAGAAATTTTATTTTTTTAGAATTGAATAGTCAGATATACGTGAATAAGTGTCGATATACGTGAATAATAAACCCCGACACCAAAAGATAGAAATTCCACAAAATATCTTCAAGCTTCATGAATAGTACCGTGAATAAGTAACTTCGTGAATAGTAACTCATGAATAGTAACTCGTGAATAGTAAACTCATGAATAGTAACCCCGACATGAAAAAGTTCCAAATTTGATAAAAAGTTCCAACCAATATTTCAAAGATAATGATATTGAAGAAATAATATCATTTGAGAAGAAAATAACATCCCTTACCTCGAAAGATTAAGACTTCAAATTTGGAATACCGTATATAGTCTTTCAAGGAACTTGCAAATCTAGCAATACTCAAAGTATACTAAAAAACTCACAAGAATACGCCGATAATATAGAGAGAAATCTTCGATTTCACGGTGTGATTTTCAATTCTAACCCAAGACCCTATTTATAGGAAATTGCTTAGAACACCAAAGCGAGAAAATTTAATAAATTAATAATATAATTATAAAATTTCTTACACATGCCTAGAATCTGATTTCAGCCATCAAACACATGCCACCTTCTAGAAAAAGTAAGAAAAACGTTTTTCAAATTTTAAATATTTTAAACTTCCAAAATCAATTATTTTGAGCTTGAACTTCAATAATTCATAATAAATAGCCCTTTCATCAGAAAATTCGAATCTCATGAGTTTTTATAGGAATTTCAATTCTCTACAACTTTGCAGAAGAAAGTTTTCCAAATTCCAAATAGAAATTGACCGAAATCCACAAACGGGCGATTTTACGTTGTTTATAATCAAATTTCACCAATTAATGGGGTCCACCGACATGTTTAACATGTTTTAAACATTTATTGCAACAAAAATACTCTTCCTCCTCGTATACTCATATATCCCACATTCGTTGTAGAAATATCACCATTTTATATTATTAAAATATAATAATATATTTAAATGAATTATTTTATCGTAAAAAGATAAAATTTCAATTTTCAACAATTGTCACATTAAAATTTTCTCCATCTATATCCACATAAAATCAATATTTTCTCATCATATGAATCAATAATTAATTATTCACAAATAATATTACAGAATCACAATATTGACAACTGAAAGGTTCAGGGAAAGAGGGCTTTCCAATAAGAATTTCTCTCTTCATGCCGCAATTAGGTGACCAAACCTCTCCTTAGACGTAACTTTCTAGACATTGCCAATAATGTTATCTAATAATATTATCAGGATAATATGAATTATTAGCTTCGATAATAAAAAATCACAGAATGACAATTATTGAAACAACAACAATATAAAATATCAACGCAACAATTATTAACTCAATAAAATATCGAACAAGAATTATCAGTAACCATTATTGAGTAGTGTCTTCTTCACGTAAGAATCAATAATTGGTGCAATACCGTAATGCTATTATTGTGTTTTAACCACCGAAAGTATTTTAACAAGATTAACTGTGAATAACTACGCCAGTTATTTTTAAACAACTTATATTTGTCGCTTTCTTCATCCAATCGCTTTCCGTTATGGGGCCCACACATTGTCGCTACTTCGTCGCATTTAATATTCCCCGGCAGTCATTTAATATTCCACGACCAAACGAATATTCCTCGACAACAATGAATATTTTATAACCACTTGCTTATTTTGAAATATTTGCGTATTTTACCCTAACTATCCACATTAATCAAATCAACCCTTACTATTTCAAAATAATAAATAGAGAAAATTAAATTTCATTAATAATAAGTTGGGGTCTTACAACCTCCCTCCTTATGAAATTTTGTCCTCGAAATTGACGACGACGTCTTGGTGTTTCAAAAGGTGAGGATACCTCGCTTTCATTTCCGTTTCCAATTCCTGGTCATTTCCTCTATAGCATGATTCCTCCACATAATTTTAACTTGTGGTATGACCTTTTGGCGTAGGACATGCTCCTTCCTATCCAAAATCTTCGATGATGTGTACCTCCTCATACGTTAAGTCTTGGCTATTTCATCCGGTTCTAACTCTATAACGTGGTTCGGGTCTTTCACATATTCTTAAGTAGATATATGAAACACATTATGAACACGAGACATACTCGGAGGTAACGCGAGTCTATAGGCTACATTTCCTATTCGGTCAAGAATTTGAAATGGACCAATAAATCGTGGATTGCTTTCTCTCTTCCCAAATCTTGTAACTCCCTTCCATGGAGCAACTCGCAATAATACATGATCCCCTACACTAAATTCCACGTCCTTTCGATGAAGATCCGCATAACTCTTTTGTCGATCTTGTGCTTGGTTTGTATACGTTGTCGAATCATTTGGATCTTTTCGGTGAGTCATACGTACTTAACTCGGGTCCCAACAATGTTGCTTCACCCACCTCATCCCAACATATTGGAGAACGACATTTTCGTCCATATAATGCTTCAAATGGAGCCACACCTATACTTGCTCGATAAGCTGTTGTTGTAGGAGAATTCCACCAATGGTAAATACTTATCCAACCGCCTTGAAGTTCAGGACGAGTCTTAATAAATCTTCAAGAGTTTGAATAGTCCTCTCTCGATTGTCCGTCCTGGTTTGGGGATGGTATGCCAAACTAAATCGCAAACTGCGCTCCATAGCTTTTTTTTGCAAGCTAACCCAAAATCTTGAAGTGAATCTTGGGTCACGATCCGAAACTATGGATACTGGCATGCCATGCAACCTCACAATCTCATTCACGTCACATACTAGCAAGGCGTTCAAGGAATAAGTCTCCGTGTCGGCAAGAAATGAGCGGAGACTTGGTTAATCTATCAACAATAATCCAAATAAAGCATTGATGCCTTGAGAAACCGTAGGAAGACCCAGAATGAAATCCATGGTAATGTGCTCCCACTTCCATTTCGGAATCTCAAGTGGTTGCAACGGACCCTTAGGTACTAGATGCTTCGCCTTTACACGTTGACAAGTTAAACACATTGAGATAAACTTTGCAATCTCTCTCTTCATATTGTTCCACTAAAATGTATGTGAAGATCACGATACATTTTAGTACTTCCGAGATGGATTGCAAATGGTGTATTGTGTGCCTCCATCATAATCTTGTACTTCAAATCGAGTCGTTAGGAACACAAAGTCTTCAGAGTGGACTCAAGTATTCCTTCTTCATCAATTCTCGCTTAGGAATAGCTCCTTCTTGTACTTTCTTCTTCATACGCATCGCCTCCGGAATTCGATGGCTCGAAGCAACCTTAACTTTTCTATTAAAGTTGGCTCTTTCATCGTATACTTGACATCATCGCACTCGCTCGTTCGTGCATATGATCTTCTACTCAACGCGTCAACTACCACGTTTCGCTTTACCAAGATGGTATTGAAATAGTGTGGTCGTAGTCTTTCAATAGCTCGAGCCAACGTCATTTGCCGCATGTTGAGTTCTTTTTGAGTGAAGAAATATTTAAGGCTTTTATGGTGCGAATATATCTCCGTTTCTCCCCATATAGATAGTGCCTCCATATCTTTAAGCGCAACGACTGGGCCGCTAACTCTAGATCATGAGTAGGATAATTCCTCTCATACTCTTTAAGTTGTCACGAGGCATAGGCTATGACTTTCCCACGTTGCATGAGAACACATCCTAACCCTTTGCTCGAAGCATCATCAGATAACAAATCCATCCGAACGGATGGTATTGTTAAAGCAGTGCCGAAATAAGTCTCTCTTAAGCTCTTGGAAACTCTTCTCGCATTCTTCGCTCCAAACGAATTTCAGACCCTTTCGAGTTACCGAAGTTAATGGAGTAGCGATTCGAGAAAACCCTTTCACGAATCTCCGATAATAACCAAATTAAGCCCAAAAACTACGTGACTTGACCACCGACTTTGGTTGCTCCCAACTTTGTATTGCTTCAATCTTGGCCGGATCAACAGATACTCCATGTTTCGACACCACGTGCTCAAGGAATGCTACTTCCTCAAGCCGTAACTCGCATTTCTTCAATTTGGCATATAGTTTGTTTTCACGAAGCCTTTGGAGTACCAAATTTTAAATGGTGCTCATGATCTTCACGACTTTTGGAATATATAAGGATGTCATCAATAAAGACAACAACAAATGATCCAAATATTCCTTGAATACTCGGTTCATCATATCCATGAAAGCCGCAGGAGCATTAGTCAGTCCAAAAGACATGACTAAGAATTCATAATTGTGACGCCCCGAAAATAGGTCCATTCCATCCAACCCATTCTGAGTCGCCAAATACATGGTACAGAAATAACTACAACTTTATTATTACAACATATAAACTCTGAGTTTAAATACAGATATTGTCTTCTAGACAATATCTATACTCAAATAAATCCTCATCACATTTATTGATACATTATTTTACAAAAATGGTGAGGACTACTAAACAATCCTTTCTAAAACCTTCATTCCATACCCGACTAGTACTCGCTACATTCTCGCCTCCCGAGAAGAAAAATGGGACAAAAGGAAAAGGGTGAGCTCAACTAGCCCGATAGAAGAATGTTATGACTAAGATAATATAGAACAAATTATCGTTAGTCTTCAACAGGGAAAAATCGATAGAATACAATAGACAACAAGTTTCGGATCAATATTCGAATGAAATAATAATTCATAGAAGAGTTACGTAGAGAATGAAATCTACTATAATCTATGAATTTAACGGTCCATCATCAATATTTTATCCTCGTAACATCAATCAATATTCATCTCAAATCAAATATTCATCTTTACCTTACTACAGCCAAAAGATATTCATCGATCATCATGTTCATCTCAACACCATTCATCTTTGCACTAAAGGCCAAAGATATCATCATCACGATCATGTTCATTTAAACACTGCTCATCTTTGCACTCTGAGGCCAAAGATATTCTTTGAAATCATTCATCTTTGCACTTTCAAGCCAAAGATATTCAATAATATCATCATTTAAGGCGAGGATGATGAAAATATTTTTAAAGAAAGCGAATCGGTGAAACAAAATGACAAGGATTAAGGATTCGTACTTGGTTTTATCCACATCCAAAAATACCTCAAAAATAATCATAGTGGTGTAAAATTCAAGAATGATCAAAAACATGGATACAATCAAAGCTAGTATCCGAATAGATATATTTAGATTTAAAAGAAAAATTTTCATTTTTCGATTGAATAGTCTGCCGTATTCGTGAATAGTGTCGTATACGTGAATAGTGCCGTATACGTGAATAGTAACTCCGACACCAAAAGATAGAAATTCCACAAAAAAAACATCTTCACGCTTCATGAATAGTACTCGTGAATAGTAACTCGTGAATAGTAACTCATGAATAGTAACTCGTGAATAGTAACTCATGAATAGTAACTCTCAGACATGAAAAAAATTCCAAATTTGATAAAATTTCCAACCAATATTTCAAAGATAATGATATTGAAGAAATAATATCATTTAAGAAGAAAATAACATCCCTTACCTCGAAAGACGAGTACTTCTAGTTGAAACACAGGATATAGTCTTTGAAGGAACTTGCAGACCGCCTAACAATACTCAAAGTATACTCAAAATACTCACAAGAATATACGAT
Source organism: Panax quinquefolius (assembly GCA_020205615.1). Taxonomy (NCBI): domain Eukaryota; kingdom Viridiplantae; phylum Streptophyta; class Magnoliopsida; order Apiales; family Araliaceae; genus Panax; species Panax quinquefolius. Next base: position 29,740,069 of record CM035151.1, read on the forward strand.
AATATAGAGAGAGAAGAGAGAAAACTTGTTTACGGTGTGATTTTCAATTCTAACTTAGCCCTCTATTTATAGGAAAATGTTAAGACGCAAAGCGGACTTAACTCATGACCCCGATGGCTTTACTCGCTACTATTCCCACCCACCACATTTGAAATAAAATTCAGCACATTTCTTCACCAACCACAAGTGGGGCCCACTCAATTCTAGAATTTTCCACCAAAATCAATTATAAACCTAATTTCCGAATCAGTCACCTCTTAAAATTCATAACAAATCATTCGTTCATTTTTAACGGTTCAAAATTTGTGGACATATACTCAACTTATGTATGTATAACATACCCAAAAATTACCACAATCCAACGGTCGGATTAAAAATTATAACCCCATAATATATCTCAAAACCCCCTGATTTGATTTTTAATACCTCCAATCCGATAAAATACTGATAAAACACCTCAACATTAATTTCTTCATTTATAACCACATAAATAAATCCATCATTTATATCCACATAAAATAAATATTTCTTTATCATATGAATCAATAATTAATTATTCACAAATAATATTACAGAATCACAATTATGACAACCAGGCCGTTCCCAGGAAAGAGGGGGCTTTCCGATAAGGATTTCTCTCATCTTGGCGCAATTAGGTGACCAAACCTCTCTTTGATGTAACTTTCTAGACATTGCCAATAATGCTATCTAATAATATTATTTAAATAATATGAATTATTGATCCGATAATGGAGATAATAATGCGGTGACAATTATTGAACAATAATAATATAAAATATCAACGCAAAGAATTATTGAATCAATAAAATAAAATATTGAACATTAACTCTCGTGAAAATTATTGAGTAAAGTGCCTTCTTACGTAAGGATCAATAATTCAACAATCTGCATCGTAATACCGCCATCTTTCTTTGCAACCACGCGACATTCGTATTTTAACCACCGGGTATTCCAACGATCTTACTTCGGTAATAACTACTGCAAGTTATTTTTAACCAACTTATATTTGTCATTTTTCTCATCCAATCGCTTTCAGTTATGGGCCCACATATGGTCACATTGTCGTAAATGCGAATATTCCCACAAGCGATTTAATATTCCACGACCAAACGAATATTCCCAAACAACAATGAATATTTTATAACCACTTGCTTATTTTGAAATATTTGCGCATTTTACCCATAACTAACCACATTAATCAAATCCACCCTTACTATTTCAAAATAATAAATAAAGGAAATTCCTTTTATTTAAAAATTTGAGGGGTCTTACAACCTCCCTCCTTATGAAATTTCGTCCTCGAAATTGGACGACGTACTCAGTGTTTGAAAAGATGAGGATACCTCGCTTTCATTTCGTTTCCAATTCCCGTGTCATTTCCTCTATAAGCATGATTCCTCCACAAAACTTTAACTTGTGGTATGACCTTTTTCTTGGCGTAGGACATGCTCATTCCTATCCAAAATCTTGTGGTACCTCCTGCACACGTTAAGTCTTGGCTATCTCGTCCGGTTCTAACTCAATGGCGTAGTTCGAATTCGTCCACATATTTACGTAACATCGATCGTGAAAAGCGTTATGAACACGCGTCATACTTGGCGGTAAAAGCGAGTCTATAGGCCACGGTTCCTATTCGATCGAGAATTTCAATTTGGATTAATAAATCGAAGGTTTGAGCTTTCCTCACCTCACCGATTCTCGCTTTTGAAATAACAACTTCTTGCACCTCCTTCTTCAAATTCATCATTCGGCAAGGTGTGTAGCTTGAGCGGCTTTAACTTTATCGATTAAAGTCGATTATATCAGTATATCATCACGTACTCAGTATATATCATCACGTGGGTACCTAGAGTTTTCATCTCCATCTCTATTATTTGTATATTATACTGAAATGAGTCTTTGACAATATCGTACTTCGTACTCAGATATCGATCTTCTACTCAACACGTCGGTTACCACGTTCGCTTTTCGGGATGGCATGGTCGAACATGTCTTTGAAATGAGTCTCCTCTTGAGTTCTTCAAAGCTCTTACCACATTCCTTGCTCCATTCGAATTTTGTATCTCTACAAGTCAGCTACGTTAATGGAATAGCGATTCGAGAATATCCTTCAACGAATCTCCGATAATAACCAACTAAGCCTAGAAAGCTACGTATTTCGATTCATCGACTTAGGTTGCTCTCAATTGTGACTATATCCCAATCTTGGATAGACGTCACAATGACACCTATCGCTTTACTATCGCATTGCGAATATGGCGCCCCCTACAGGAGAGTTCGGCAGGTGAATTCCACAAAGGAAGTCACCAGATAAAGGCTCGGTACCAATTTTATAGTTGAATTTTAACTCCACGAAGTTCAATAGAGCCATTCGATATGAGATTTTAGGAATGAGTTTTGTCTGGGGTTCAAAGTCGATACAAAATTTAATATCGGTCTTTGGGAGTAAGCCGAGAAATTCTTCAGAAATACATCGGGAAAAATTAATAACAACAAGAATATTATTCAAATCGGCGTGTCTTTATTCAAATCCATAACATGGACTAAGAAAACTTGACATCCGTAATAAAGCGAATGACTTCATGGCTTGATATGAAAATGTTTGACTACAATAGTTTGATTGCTTGAATTGAATAACGAGGTTGCTTAGGAATATGAAAACTAACAACCTTACGAAAGTAATCAATTTCGGCATGATGAGTAGTTAACCTTGAAATCACATCAAAAGCAAATATCTCTATAGAAATAAGGTTAACATGCAATGTGATAGTGCCAACTTGAATCAAGCAAGATTTCTAAACAACGGATGTAATGAAAGTTTCTCCTAACGGAGTCTCCATAAATAGGTCAAAGTCTAATTTCTCCGTAGTCAAGTTCAAGCGTTGGCGCAAGACGAGAGATAAAGAATGGGTAGAAGGCGGTATCTAGTAAGGTATAAACTTCGCAAGAATTTTATAATTAACTAACCCGTGCTAACCGTTCGGGTTCCTCGCATTTTGACCGGAAGTCGCACAAACGCTCTTCCGAGGGAATCGTTGACTTTGACTTTTTCGTATTACGCCTCTGGTGCCAACGTCCCAATTGGACTTGATTTATTTATAGGACAAAATCGAGCTATGTGGCCATCTTTTCCACAACTAAAACATACCTTGGAAGGCTTTGAGCAGTTTGACCTTATATGTCCCTCCTCTCGCATCGTAGCATCTAAGCGGCGATCGTTCTCTTCCCTAGAATTTGTTGATGGTGCCGATCTTTGCGCCGAAGCGTCTTCCGTCATCGTTAAATCTTCTCTTTTTAGATTGGACATCTCTTTCCATAATATCAAGCGTCGTCATGCGGCTTTTACCCATGCATCACTCATTCTCACTCGTTCGGTTATTTCTTCTTTCATTTCGATTCCGGCTTTATCATCTTATATACTGCGCCAAAGAGTGCTTACATTCAAGCATCACATATCGGGTAACACAAGCTTGAATCGTTGCATCCTTTTGCTCCATTTTGCCTCGCAATTCTTCAAATTGCTTCTTCTAACTCATGAATACGATTTTGCAATTCTATATTTTGATCATAAAATACCTCTAATAAACTCTCTTGGTACCTCTTCTTCCTCTTCTTCCTCACTCTCATTTGTTACCTCTGCGATTATCTCTAAGGTCTTAACTATCAATTCTTCACTCACCATATGGATATCTCTAATTTCTTCTTCGCTCGACATCACATTATCTGGTTGGCGATTAGAGGTGTCTCCACGATCTCATTTACTCCATTGTTAATATTCTCGGTCGACATTCTCAAATCGTCATAAAATAAGGGTTAATTAAAGAAATCAATATATCACATAATATCCTATATCTTGACCAACTAACAAATAAGCTTAGGTAGGACACACTAGCGAAGGATTTACTCGTCTCTCCCTCCTAGTTCTATTCCCGATCTCCGCCGGAGATCATATCCCTAAGCTCGATACCAACCGTGTGGCGACCCCAAAATAGGTCCATTCCATCCAACCCATTCTCGAGTCGCCAAATACATGAGTACGAAAATAACTACAACTTTATTATTACAACATATAAACTACGAAGTTTAAATACGGATATTGTCTTACAGACAATATCTATACTCAAATAAATCCTCATCACATTTATTGATACATTATTTTACAAAAATGGTGAGGACTACTAAACAATCCTTTCTAAAACCTTCATTCCATACCCCACTAGTACTCATTTACATTCTCGCCTCCCGAGAAGAAAAATGGGACAAAAAGGAAAAGGGTGAGCTCAACTAGCCCAAAGAAAGAATTTTATGACTAAGATAATATAGAACAAATTATCGTTAGTCTTCAACGAGGAAAAAAATCGATAGAATATACAATAGACAACAAGTTTCGGATCAATATTAGCGGTGAAATAATAATTCATATAAGAGTTACGTAGAGAATGAAATCTACTATAATCTATGAATTTAACAATCCATCATCAATATTTTATCCACCGTAACATCAATCAATATTCATCTCAAATCAAATATTCATCTTTTGCACTACAGCCAAAGATATTCATCGATCGGTCGTGTTCATCTCAACACTGTTCATCTTTGCACTAAAGGCCAAAGATATTCATCATCATCATGTTCATTTAAACACTGTTCATCTTTGCACTACTGAGCCAAAGATATTCTTCAGAAATCATTCATCTTTGCACTACTGGGCCAAAGATATTCAATAATATCATCATTTAAGGCGAGGATGATGAAAAATATTTTTAAAGAAAGCGAATCCGATTGAAACAAAATGACAAGGATTAAGGATTAAGTACTTGGTTTTATCCACGTCCAAAATACCTCAAAAATAATCATAGTGGTGTAAAATTCAAGAATGATCAAAACATGGATACAATCAAAGCTAGTATCCGAATAGATATTTTAGGCGAAAAGAAAAATTTTCATTTTAGGTGAATAGTCCAGTATTCGTGAATAGTCTTGAGTATCGTGAATAGTCTTAAGTATCGTGAATAGTAATCTCGACACCAAAAGATAGAAATTCCATAAAAAACATCTTCACGCTTCATGAATAGTACTCGTGAATAGTAACTCGTGAATAGTAACTCATGAATAGTAACTCATGAATAGTAACTCATGAATAGTAACTTTCAGAGCATGAAAAAATTCCAAATTTGATAAAAAGTTCAACCAATATTTCAAAGACATAATGATATTGAAGAAATAATATCATTCGAGAAGAAAATAACATCCTTTACCTCGAAAAGACAAGATCTTAGTTGAAACAGGATATAGTCTTTGAAGGGAACTTGCACCGTCTAACAATACTCAAAGTATACTCAAAATACTCACAAGAATACGCTCGATATATAGAGAGAAAGAGAAAACTTGTTTACGGTGTGATTTTCAATTCTAACAGCCCTCTCATTTATAGGAAAATGTTAAGACGCCAAGCAGACTTAACACGCACAACCACGATGGCTTTACTCGCTACTATTCCCACCCACCACATTTGAAATAAAATTCAGCACATTTCTTCACCAACCACAAGTGGGGCCCACTCAATTCTAGAATTTTCCACCAAAATCAATTATAAACCTAATTTAAGAATCGAGTCACCTCTTAAAATTCATAACAAATCATTCGTTCATTTTTAACGGTTCAAAATTTGTGGACATATACTCAACTTATGTATGTATAACATACCCAAAAATTACCACAATCCAACGGTCGGATTAAAAATTATAACCCCATAATATATCTAAAAACCCCGATTTGATTTTTAATACCTCAATCAGATAAAATACTAATAAAACACCTCAACATTAATTTCTTCATTTATAACCACATAAATAAATCCATCATTTATATCCACATAAAATAAATATTTCTTTATCATATGAATCAATAATTAATTATTCACAAATAATATTACGAGAATCACAATTATTATAATGACGGTGCCGCCCGAGGAAAGAGGGGCTTTCAGATAAGGATTTCTCTTCTTGGCGGCGCAATTAGGTGACCAAACCTCTCGATGTGAACTTTCTAGACATTGTCAATAATGCTATCTAATAATATTATTTAAATAATATGAATTATTGATCCGATAATGGAGATAATGTCGTGTGACAATTATTGAACAATAATAATATAAAATATCAACGCAAAGAATTATTGAATCAATAAAATAAAATATTGAACATTAACTCTTGTGAAAATTATTGAGTAAGTGCCTTTCTACGTAAGGATCAATAATTCAACAATATGCATGTAATACCGGTGTGCTTTCTTTGTGCAACCACGCGTATTCATCGTATTTTAACCACCGGGTATTCCAACAGTCTTAACTTGAATAACAACTTCTGTAGTTATTTTTAACCAACTTATATTTGTCATTTTCTTCATCCAATCGCTTTCAGTTATGGGGCCCACACATGGGCTGGCTTCGTCAGCATAAATATTCCCAAGACAGGAAGAATATTCCACGACCAAACGAATATTCCCAACAACAATGAATATTTTATAACCACTTGCTTATTTTGAAATATTTGCGCATTTTACCCATAACTAACCACATTAATCAAATCCACCCTTACTATTTCAAAATAATAAATAAAGGAAATTCCTTTTTATTTAAAAAATTTGGGGTCTTCTAATAATGCGTCTGAGGAGTTCTAAAGGCGTCTTTGGAATATCCTCGGTTAATCTTGGTGATGATATCGAGCGAATCGATCGATTTTTGAAAAGAATTGTGCCCTCATGAATCGGGTCAAACAAGTCATCAATACGAGGTGAGGATACCTATTCTTGATGGTGACATGGTTCAATTCAGATAGTCAATACAAAGTCGCATACTCCGTCTTTCTTCTTTCTGAATAAAGCAGAGCACCCCAAGGAGATGTCTTCAGGCGAATGAAACCAATGTCCAACAATTCTCGTAGTTGGACCTTTAACTCCTGAAGTTCAATAGGAGCCATTCGATATGGGGTTTTAGAAATGGGCTTTGTATCAGTTCAAGATCAATAAAGAATTCAACTTCACGTTCGGGGGTGACCAGGAAGTTCTTCTTGAAATCGTCGGGAAAGTTAATAACAACGGGAATATTATTCAAATTTGACGTGTCTTTATTCAAATCCATAACATGGGCTAAGAAAGCTTGACATCCGCTTTTCAATAAGCGAATAGCTTTATGATTAGATATGATAGTGATTGATTTTAATGGTTTAGTTGCTTGAATTAAATCAACGGGTTGGTTAGGAATATGAAAACTAACAACCTTACGAAAACAATCAATTTTGGCATGATGAGTAGTTAACCAATCAATCCCTAAAATCACATCAAAAGCAAGTATCTTTAAAGAGATAAGGTCAAGTGGTAAGGTAATGGTGCCAACTTGGATCAAACAAGATTTCTAAACAACGGATGTAATGAAAGTTTCTCTAACGGAGTTTCCACAGATAGGTCAAAGTCTAATTTCTCGAGTCAAGTTTAAGCGTTGAGCACAAGCAGGGAGAGATAAATGAATGGGGGTAGCCGGTATCAAGTAAGGTATAAACTTCGCAAGAATTTATAAATAACTTACCGTGATCACCTCGTTTGGGTTCCTCGCATTATGACCGATCCACAACAAACGCTCTTCCGGAATCGTTGACTTTGACTTTTTACGGGACGGTCTTTTGAGTCACCGTCCCATTGAACTAGGTTTTTACATTCTTGTCTGATCTCGAAGCGATATGTCCTTCCTTTCCACAATTATTGCATATCTTGAACTGTTGTGGGCGGTTTGGTGATATGTCCCTCTTTCCGCATTTATAGCATATAATGGGTAGTCGTTCTCCTCCCTTAGAACCGATTCTTTTAAGACCTTTATCGTCTTCACATGGTCATTGTTAAATCTCCTCTTTTAAAATCTCCTCGATTCGCTTTCTTATTTTCATGGCCATGATTACCACGAGTGGTTACTATTTTTGTCCGTCTGTTTCTTTTTCTCATTTGGTTATCATTATTACATTGACCGCTATATCTCGAGTACGATCCTCGGTTGTGGTCCCTCGGTTGGCCAGTACTCGTTATCTCTCGCCTAATAATTGAGCCCGATTAACAACATCTCGAATAGAGAAAATTTATGAGAAATGAGATATTGTCGTATCTTGGGTTTCAAACCTCTAAGAAACATCGCGTCATCGTTCCTCATTCTCCACCAAATGAGGTGCAAACTGGATAACTCTGCAAACTTTGCCTCGTCTTTGAGACACCGTCATGTTGTTTCGCCCGATCTAATAAACTCCACTTCCTTCATATAGCGAACACTTTCGGGAAAGTATTTGTCATTAAATAGTTTCAAACGTCTCCCGAGACATCTTTGAGTGCAATTTGGATGGGTACGCTTCATGAGACTCCCACCGATGATGCCCTCGCCACGGAACATAAAGGTGGCGAATGGAACCTTCTGTTCCTCCGTGCATCCCAAGACATCGAATATCTTGGTAATTTGCTTGACCCGTGTTTCGCCATGATCGGATCGGCTTTCCCTTAAATTCTAGTGGTCCCGACTCTTTGAATCGCTTGTTTGTGACAACCCGTGAATCTGCTATCATTTCTCTCTGTATTTTGAACACGAGTCTCCTAAATCGATTTTGCATGAACCGCGAAAAGCTTCTAAACATCCCTCGTTCATCATCCGCTTTCGATGGTGTTGTTCACGGGAGGAGAACATTGCCGACTGTTGCACGTTCTCCTCGTTGGTGAGTCTGAGCGTCTCCACGGTCTCATTTCCATTGTTAATATTCTCGATCGACATTCTCAAATACCGCTATAAAACAAGGGTTAATTAAGGAAATTAATATATCACATAATATCCTATATCTTGACCAACTAAAAAATAAGCTTAGGTAGGACACCTTAGCGAAGGATTTACTCGTCTCTCCCTCCTAGTTCTATTCCTCGATCTCATGGAGATCATATCCCTAAGCTCTGATACCAATTGTGACGCCCCCAAAATAGGTATACATCACCCATTCTGAGTTGTCAATACATGGTACAGAAACAACTACAACTTTATTATTACAACAGTAAAACTATGAGTTTAAATACAAATATTATCTTCTAGACAATATCTATACTCAAATAAATCCTCATCACATTTATTGATACATTATTTTACAAAAATGGTGAGGACTACTAAACAACTCTCTCTAGAACCTTCATTCCATACCCCGACTCGTACTCGCTATATTCTCGCCTCACGAGAAAAATGGAACAAAAAGGAAAAGGGTGAGCTCAACTAGCTCGATAAAGAATATTATGACTAAGATAATATCAACAAATTATCGTTAGTCTTCAACGAGGAAAAATCTAATAGAATCTGATAGACAACAAATTTTAAATCAATATTCATGATGAAATAATAATTCATTGGAAGAGTTAAGTAGAGAATGCAAACTACTATCTTCTATGTATGAATTTAAAAGTTCATCGTCTATCTTTTATCCTGTAACATCAATCAATATACATCTAGAATCAAATATTCATCTTTGCTCTGAGCCAAAGATATTCATCGATTGGTCGTGTTCATTTAAACACTGTTCATCTTTGCACTACAGGCCAAAGATATTAATCGATCGGTCGTGTTCATCTCAACACTGCTCATCTTTGCACTACTGAGCCAAAGATATTCTTAGAAATCATTCATCTTTTGCACTACTGGGCCCAAAGATATTCAATAATATCATCATTTAAGATCGAGGATGATGAAAAATATTTTAAAGAAGCGAATCCGGTGAAACAAAATGACAAGGATTAAGGATTAAGGATTCGTACTTTGTTTTTATCCATGTTCAAAAAAATACCTCAAAAATAATCATAGTGGTGTAAAATTCAAGAATGATCAAAACATGGATACAATCAAAGCTAGTATCCGAATAGATATTTTGGACAAAAGAAGAAATTTTATTTTTAAATGAATAGTAAAGTATACATGAATCATACGTGAATAAGTGTCGTATACGTGAATAGTAACCCCGACACCAAAAGATAGAAATTCCACAAAAACATCTTCAAGCTTCATGAATAGTACTCGTGAATAGTAACTCGTGAATAGTAACTCATGAATAGTAACTCGTGAATAGTAACTCATGAATAGTAACCCGAATAATAACATGAAAAAGTTCCAAATTTGATAAAAAGTTTCAACCAATATTTCAAAGATAATGATATTGAAGAAATAATATCATTTGAGAAGAAAATAACATCCTTACCTCGAAAGATTAAGATTTAAATTGGAATCTAGGGTATAGTCTTTGAAGGAACTTGCGCCGTCTAGCAATACTCAAAGTATACAAAAAACTCACAAGAATACGCTCGATAATATAGAGAGAAAACTTGAGTTTCGGTGTGATTTTCAATTTAACCCAAGACCACCTATTTATAGGAAATTGCTTAGAACACCCAAGCAGAAAATTTAATAAATTAATAATATAATTATAAAATTTTTTACACATGCCTAGAATCTGATTTCAGCCATCAAACACATGCCACCTTCTAGAAAAAGTAAGAAAAAACGTTTTTCAAATTTTAAATATTTTAAACTTCCAAAAATCAATTATTTTGAGACTTGAACTTCAATAATTCATAATAAATAGCCCTTTCATCAGAAAATTCGAATCTCGCGAGTTTTTATAGGAATTTCAATTCTCTACAACTTTGCGAAGAAAGTTTTTCCAAATTCCAAATAGAAATTGGATGAAATCCACAAACCAAGCGATTTTACAAATATATAATCAAATTTGATCAATTAATGGGGTCCATTTGACATGTTTAACATGTTTTAAACATTTATTGCAACAAAAATACTCTTCCTCCTCGTATACTCATATATCCCACATTCGTTGTAGAAATATCACCATTATTATATTATTAAAATATAATAATATATTTAAATGAATTATTTTATCGTAAAAAGATAAAATTTCAATTTTCAACAATTGTCACATTAAAATTTTTCTCCATCTATATCCACATAAAATCAATATTTTCTCATCATATGAATCAATAATTAATTATTCACAAATAATATTACTGATAATCACAATATTGACAACCGAAGCGGTTCGGGAAGAGGGCTTTCAATAAAATTTCTCCTTCTTGGCGCGCAATTAGGTGACCAAACCTCTCCTTAGATGAGAACTTTCTAGACATTGCCAATAATGTTATCTAATAATATTATTCGAGATAATATGAATTATTGCTTCGATAATGAAAAAATGTGTAATGACAATTATTGAAACAACAACAATATAAAATATCAACGCAGCAATTATTAGCTCAATAAAATCTTTGAGCGAGTAATTACCGTAACCATTATTGAGTAGTGTCTTCTTACGTAAGAATCAATAATTGGTGCAATACAGGTAATCTTATTGTGTTTTAACCTTAGGGTATTTTAACAAAAGATAATTGATGAATAACTACGCAGTTATTTTTAAACAACTTATATTTGTCGTTTTCTTCATCCAATCGCTTTCAAGTTATGGGGCCCACATATGGCTACTGGTCATGCGAATATTCCCCTGTAGTCTGAATATTCCACGACCAAACGAATATTCTCTACAACAATGAATATTTTATAACCACTTGCTTATTTTGAAATATTTGCGTATTTTACCCTAACTATCCACATTAATCAAATCAACCCTTACTATTTCAAAATAATAAATAGAGAAAATTAAATTTCATTAATAATAAGTTGGGGTCTTACATAATATGTTATATTATTAATTGAGGCGACAAGTTATAAATGATTAATAATTGTTGAAAGATTAAAAATGTGTTGATTAAAAATAAAATGATTTGTGGTAATATTTATTCAATCCTTAATGTATATAAAGAGTCTTATAGACGCGTGTGTGGTAAGTTTGATTATTTTATGGGAGGGGGCCCATATATCATCATCATCTAAGAGTAATTCTTAATAATAGTAATTACCTTCGTCAATAGTAATTACCTTTTACCAGACGTCAAACCACTAGTTTCACATTCTGGCGTCGAAAACCACTTGTCGTTTCACATTACAAAAGCGTCGAACCACTTGTCGTTTCACATTAAAGGCCGAACCACTTTTCTTTTCACATCACCGGTCGTCAAGCCACTTGCCTTTTTCACATGGTAAAGTCTAAGGTAGAAATCTTCTATAAATAGAGGCCTAGTGCTTCATTATTTTTCATTTAATTCATTCAAGCTTTAGAGAGAGAAAGTATAGAGAATAAGAGAGAGAAGAAGAGTATTTTGTTACTACACTCTGCGCAGATTCAATCTCCTACCAAAAGTAAGGGGTGTTATTCTTTCTTATTCATGAAGAGAACTCATTGTTATTCCATTTCTTATTATTACATTGGAATAACTTTGATATCTGTGGTTTACCCTATACTTGGTGACATTCTTCTATTATTCTCATTGGAACATCCATCTGTGTGTTTTACAACGGACACTGGTTCCGTCTTTATTATTATTCTCATTGGAACATCCCGTCTGCATGCGTTTTACTTGGGACTGGTTAGATTATTTATTATTCTGTTGGAATAACTCGCTTTATGCGATTCTATCGCATGCATGGTGATTTCTTTTGTTATTCCATTCTTTATTATGCCCGGTTAGTTAAAACTTTGAATTTCTATACTCCATGAAATTAGTAGAATATCCTTGATATTTGCGTTTCATCCAAAGATCTTTTCATGGAAATATTCTTCCGATCATTCTTGAATTTTACTCTACAAAACGAGATCATGTTGACAATTGGACGTTAATAATTCTGGATAAAATAATTCTTGAACTTGTTTTATTGAATTCTTATATCATTGTTGTAAGACCCCAACTTATTATTAATGAAATTTAATTTTTCTATTTATTATTTTGAAATAGTAAGGGTTGATTTGATTAATGTGGATAGTTAGGGGTAAAATATAAATATTTCAAAATAAGCAAGTGGTTATAAAATATTCATTGTTGTCGGAGAATATTAGTGATTGCTTGTGGAATATTCGTATTTACGTAGTAGCCACAAATATGTGGCCCCATAACTGAAAAGCGATTGGATGAAGAAAATGACAAATATAAGTTGTTTAAAAATAATCTGCGTAGTTATTACAATTAACTTTGTTGGAATACCCGGTGGTTAAAACACAAGAATCTGGCGTTGTTGCACAAGAAGTTACTGCACGGTGCATTGCACCAATTATCAAGGCACTACTCAATAATGTTTTGTGAATTAATTCTTTATTCGATTTTATTTTATTGATTCAATAATTGCTACGTTGACATTTTATATTTCTTGTGGTTTGATAATTGTCATTACACCGTATTTTCCATTATCGAGACAATAATTCATATTATCTCGAATAATATTATAAGATAACATTATTGACAATGTCTAGAAAGTTACGCTACAGGAGAGGTTTGGTCATCTAATTGCGCCAAGATGAGAGAGATCCTTATTCGAAAGCCCCTCATCCTAGAAGGCGCCTGGTCATCAATAATGTGATTACATAATATTATTTATGAATAATTAATTATTGATTTATATGATGAGGAAAATATTGATTTTATGAGGATATAGATGGAGAAAATTTTAATGTGACAATTGTTGAAAATTAATATTTTTCTTTTTTTCGATAAAATAATTCATTTAAATATATTATTTTAATAATATATTAACGATGATATTTTTACAATGAATGTGGGATATATGAGTATATGAGGAGGAAGAGTATTTTGTGGCATTAAATGTTTAACACATGTTTTGTGTGTTGGTGGACACAATTATTGACCGAAATTTGATTATAGCTTTGTAAAATCGCTTGGTTTATGGATTTCATCAATTTCATTTGGAATTCGGAAAACTTTCTTCTCGCAAAGTTGTAGAGAATTGAATTTCCTATAAAAGCTGCGAGATTTGAATTTTTCCGATAAAAGGGATATTTATTATGAATTATTGAAGTTCAAGTTCAAATAATTAATTTTGGGAGTTTTAGTTAATTATTTTGAGAAAAACGTTTTTTGCAACTAAGTTGGCCTCATATGTGATTCAAATGGGCTGAGATCAGTTGTCTAAAATTGGGCTAAAGAAAATGTGAAAATATATTAATATTATATTCAATTTTCGCTTTGGTGTTCTAAGCAATTTCCTATAAATAGGTGCTTAGGTTAGAATTGAAAATCACAATGTAAACCTGAAGTTTTCGTTATTTTCTCTCTCGATATATTGAGCGTATTCTTGTGAGTATACTTTGAGTATTGTTAGGCGGTGCAAGTTCCTTCAAAGACTATAACCGGTATTCCAAATTTAGAAGTACTAATCTTTCGAGGTAAGGAATGTTATTTTCTTCTCAAATGATATTATTTCTTCAATATCATTATCTTTGAAATATTGGTTGGAACTTTTTATCAAATTTAGAACTTTTTCATGTCGGAGTTACTATTCACGAGTTACTATTCACGAGTTACTATTCACGAATTCTTATTCACGAGTACTATTCACGAAGCATGATGATTTTCTTATGGAATTTCTATCTTTTGGTGTTTGAGTTTCTTATTCACGATCAAGATACACTATTCACGATACTGACACTATTCAATTTAAAAATAAAATTTCTTCTTTTTGTCCAAAATATCTATTACGGATACTAGCTTTGATTGTATCCATGTTTTGATCATTCTTGAATTTTACACCACTATGATTATTTTTGAGGTATTTTGAACATTGATAAAACAAAGTACTAATTCTTAATCATTAATCCTTGTCATTTTGTTTCTTTGGATTCGTTTCTTTAAAATATTTTCATCATCCTCGGTCTTAAATGATGATATTATTGAATATCTTTTGGCTCAGTAGCAAAGATGAATGATTTCTGAAGAATATCTTTGCCAGTAGTGCAAAAAGATGAACAGTGTTTAGATGAACATGATTAATGATGAATATCTTTGGCACTGTAGTGCAAAGATGAATATTTGATTCGGATGTATATTGATTGATGTTATAGGATAAAAGATAGAGCGATGAACTTTTAAATTCATACATAGAAGATAGTAGTTTGCATTCTCTACTTAACTCTTCTAATGAATTATTATTTTCAGCTGCGAATATTGATTTAAAATTTGTTGTTCTATTGTATTCTATTAGATTTTCCCGTTGAAGACTAACGGTAATTTGTTGTATATTATCTTAGTCATAATATTCTTTCTTCGGGCTAGTTGAGCTCACCCTTTTCCTTTTTGTTCCATTTTTTTCTCTCGGGAGGCGAGAATGTAATGAAGTACTAGTCCGGGGTATGGAATGAAGGTTCTAGAGAGAATTGTTTAGTAGTCCTCACCATTTTGTAAAATAATGTATCAATAAATGTGATGAGGATTTATTTGATATAGATATTGTCAGAAGATAATATTTGTATTCAAACTCACGCTTTCTTGTTGTAATAATAAAGTTGTAGTTGTTTTTCGCATTCACGTATTGACAACTCGAATGGGTGATGTATACCTATTTTGGGGGCATCACGGTTGGTATCGAGCTTAGGATATGATCTCCGCGGAGATCGGGGAATAGAACTAGGAGGAGAGACGAGTAAATCCTTCGCTAAAGGTGTCCCTACCCCAAGCTTATTTGTTAGTTGGTCAAGATATAGGGATATTATGTGATATATTGATTTCTTAATTAACCCTTGCTTTTTATGACGAAGATTTGAGAATGTCGTCGAGAATATTAACAATGGAAATGAGACCGTGGAGACGCCTTTGTACACACCAACGAGGAGAACGCGTGCAACAGTCGGGCAATGTTCCTCCCATGAACAACACCAATCGAAAGCGAGATGATGAACGAGGGATGTTTAGAAGCTTTTGCGATTCATGCAAAATTAGACGAGGGAGACTCGTGTTCAAAATCTGAGGAGAAATGATAGCAATTCACGGGTTGTCACATGACAAAAGCGATTCAAAGAGTTGGGACCACCAGAATTTAAGGGAAAGCGATCCGATCACGGCGTGAAACACGCGTCAAGCAAATTACCAAGATATTCGATGTCTTGGGATGCACGGAGGAATAGAAGGTTCCATTCGCCACCTTTATGTTAAAATGGCGAAGTGCATCATCGGTGGGAGTCTCGTGGAAGCGCACTCCATCCACCGACTCAAAGATGTCTTGGGAAACGTTCAGAAACTATTTAATGACAAATACTTTCCTTCGAAAGTGTTCGTCTTTATGAAGGAAGTGGAGTTCATTAGATTAGAGCAAAACAACATGACGATTTGTCTTAGCACGAGGCAAAATTTGCAGAGTTATCCGTGTTTGCACCTCATTTGGTGGAGAATGAGGAACGATGACGCGGATGTTTCTTAGAGGTTTGAAACCCTAAGATCGCCAAGATCTCATTTTCATAAACTTTCTCTCTATTCAGATGTTGTAAATGTGGCTCAATTATTAGAAGCGAGATAACGAGTACGGCCAATTGAGGACCATAACCAGATCGCATCGGAGAGATAGTGATCAACAAAATAATGATAACCAATGGAGAAAGAAAAGCAGACGGACAAAATGGTAACCCACCACTGGTAGTAATCATGGCCATGAAAATAGAAGAAGCGAGTCGGGAGGAGATTTTAAAAGAGGAGATTTAACAACGACTATGTGAAGAAGCAGCAGTCTTGGCAAGAAGAATCGGGTTCTAAGGGAGGAGAACGACCACCCATCATATGCTATAAATGCGGAAAGAGGACATATCATCCAAACTGGCCCACAACAGTTCAAGGTATGCTATAATTATGGAAAGGAAGGACATATCGCCGAGATCAGATACGCAGAGCGAAACCTAGTTCAAAAGGGGATGGTGACTCAAAAGATCGTCCCCGTAAAAGTCAAAGTCAACGATTAGGGAAGAGCATTTGTTGTGATGGTTAAAATGCGAGGAACCCAAACGAGGTGATCACGGTAAGCTATTTATAAATTCTTGCGAAGTTTATACCTTACTTGACACCTGTTACCCATTCATTTATCTCTCCGCTTGTGCTCAACGTTTAAACTTGACTCAGGAGAAATTAGACTTTGACCTATCTGTGGAAACTCCGTTAGGAGAAACTTTCATCACATCCATTGTTTATAAATCTTGTTTGATTCAAGTTGGCACCATTACCTTACTATTGAATTTATCTCTTTAAAGATACTTGCTTTTGATGTGATTTTAGGGATTGATTGGTTAACTACTCATCATGCCAAAATTGATTGTTTTCGTAAGGTTGTTAGTTTTCATATTCCTAACCAACTGTTGTTATTTAATTCAAGCAACTAAACCATTAAAATCAATCATCGTCATATCTAATCATAAAGCTATTCGCTTATTGAAAAACGGATGTCAAGCTTTCTTAGCCCATGTTATGGATTTGAATAAAGACACGTCAAATTTGAATAATATTCCTGTTGTTATTGACTTTTCCGACGATTTCTGAAGAACTTCCCGCTTCTACCCCCGTAACGTGAAGTTGAATTCTTTATTGATCTTGAACTTGGTACAAAGCCCATTTCTAAAACCCCATATCGAATGGCTCCTATTGAACTTCAGAGTTAAAGGTCCAACTACGGTGAATTGTTGGACATCGGTTTCATTGGCCCCTAAGACATCTCCTTGGGGTGCTCTGTTTTATTCAGTAAAGAAGAAAGACGGAGTATGCGACTTTGTATTGACTATCTGGAATTGAACCATGTCACCATCAAGAATAGATATCCTCTACCTCGTATTGATGACTTGTTTGACCACCAGTAAGGTGCACAATTCTTTTCAAAATCAATCTTCATTCGGATATCATCAACCAAGATTAGAATCGAGGATATTCCAAAGACCGCTTTAGAACTTCCAGACGGGCATTATGAATTCTTAGTCATGTCTTTCGGATTGACTAATGCTCCCGCTTTCATGGATATGATGAACCGAGTATTCAAGGAATATTTCGATCAATTCGTTGTTGTTTTTATTGATGACATCCTCATATATTCCAAAAGTCGTGAAGATCATGAGCACCATTTGAAATTTGGTACTCCAAAGGCTTCGTGGAAAACAAACTATATGCCAAATTGAAGAAATGCGAGTTCGGCTTGAGGAAGTAGCATTCCTTGGGCACGTGGTGTCGAAACATGGAGTATCTGTTGATCCGTGAAGATTCAAGCAATAAAAGTTGGGAGCAACCAAGTCATGATCAAAATACGTAGTTTTTTGGGCTTAATTGGTTATTATCGGAGATTCGTGGAAGGGTTTTCTCAAATCGCTAGTCCATTAACCCAAATTTAACTCGGAAGGATACAAAATTCGTTTGGAGCAAAGAATGCGAGAAGAGTTTCCAAGAGCTTAAGAGGAGACTTATTTTAAGACTGTTCTAACAATACCATCCGGGTTGGATGGATTTGTTATCTACAAACGATGCTTCGTGCAAAGGGTTAGGATGTGTTCTCATGCAACGTGGGAAAGTCATAGCTTTATGCCTCGCGACAACTTAAAGAGTATGAGAGGAATTATCCTACTCATGATCTGAGAGTCAAGCTAATGATCTGCATGCTTAAAGATATGGAGGCACTATCTATATGGGGAGAAAGTGGAGATATATTCGCACCATAAAAGCCTTAAATATTTCTTCACTCAAAAAGAACTCAACACGTCTTGGCCGATGACGTTGGCTCGAGCTATTGAAAGACTACGACCACACTATTCAATACCATCCCGAAAAGCGAGCGTGGTAGCTAACGCGTTGAGTAGAAGATCATATGCAGAACGAAAAGCGATGATGTCAAGTACGCGACAGAGCCAACTTTAATAGAAAAGTTAAGGTTGCTCAAGCCAATAGGCCGGACCGGAGTTGATGCGTATGAAGAAGAAAGTACAAGAAGGAGCTATTCCTAAGCGAGAATTGATGAAGAAGGAATACTTGAGTCCACTCTAGACTTTGTGTTCCTAACGACTCGATTTGAAGTACAAGATTATGATGGAGGCACACAATACACCATTTGCAATCCATCTCGGAAGTACTAAAATGTATCGTGATCTTGACATACATTTTGGTGGAACAATATGAAGAGAGAGATTGCAAAGTTTATCTCAATGTGTTTAACTTGTTAACGTGTAAAAGCGAGCATCGGTACCTAAGGGTCCGTTGCAACCACTTGAGATTCTCGAAATGGAAGTGGGAACACATTACCATGGATTTTTTATGGGTCTTTGTGACGCCCCAAAATTAGGTATACATCACCCATCTTGGGTCGCCACTTACATGGTAATGTAATTTAAATACAACTTATTAACATAACTGTGTGGTACAATACGACATAAATCTGTGAGTTTAAATACAAATATCATCTACTAGATATTATACAAACTCAAAAAGGAGTCCTCATTACAATTATTATCACACTATTTCACGTAGAATAATAGTGAGGACTACTAATGCTATCTTCGGGACCATCACTCGCTTCCCGACTCGTCCCGGCCTATATTCTCATTTCTCAAGAGAAAGCAGTGAAAGAAAGGGTGAGCTCAACTAGCCCAAAGAAGAAATATTATGACTAAGATAATGCGAATAAATTATCAATAGTCTTCAACAATGTTAAACCGATAAAATACAATAGACAACCGGTTTAACTGCAGACGGAATATGCAATCCATTAAAAGAGTCAAGTAGAAAATAAAGTCTACTATCTTTTAGGTTTTAAAGGTTTTTCATCAACGTTATAATGAGACTCAAATTTTAATAAATATTCCACATCATCGAATCACCCCCGCACTACTACGCCAAGGATATTCTTTAAGATCACGACCACAATTATTCATACCACTGGCCAAGAATATTTGTGTATTCATTAATGGTCATGATCATGCCAACAATCGTCCATCAATGCACTACTGACAATCGAGGATTTTTACCACATCATTTGTAACATTACGGCCATGATTACAATCGAATAGTCTCTCGGTCATAATCATACCAAGTCCATCTATGCACCTACTAAACACGCGAGATGACTTTTAAAAAAAATATAAACATGAGGATGATGACAATGATATAAGAATTCAATAAAACAAGTTCAAGAATTATTTTATCCAGAATTATTAACGCCCAAATTATCAATATGACATTGTTTTTGTAGAGTAAAATTCAAGAATGATCGTAAGAATATTTTCATGAAAAGATATGGATGAAACGCAAATATCAAGGATATTCCACTAATTTCATGGAGTATAGAAGTCAAAGTTTTAACCAACCGGGTATAATAAAGGATGGAATAACAAAAGAAATCACCATGCATGCGATAGACCGCATGCATGAAAAGTTATTCCAGCAGAATAATAAATAACGGAACGTGTCGTGAAATTCACACCGGCTGGGATGTTCCAATGAATAATAAAGATGGAACTGCATCCGTGTAAAACACACATGATAGGATATTCCAAATGAATAATAAAGACGGAACTGTGTCCCGTAAAAAACACCACCTGACAGGATGTTCTAATGAGAATAATAATAAAGAGCGGAACCAGTGTAGAGGTGTAAACACATGCATGTGATGTTCCAACAAAATAATAATAAAAGATGGAACCAGTCCTGTAAAAACCTGCATGCATGGATGTTCCAATGTAATAATAGAAGAATGTCACCAAGTATAGGTAAATGGCATGATACAAAAGTTATTCCAACAGTAATAATAAGCAATGGAATAACAACAGCTCTCTTCATGAATAGGAAAGAATAACACCCCCTTTACGGTACAACAAATAATATTCCCTACCTTAGAAGAATGAATATTGGCAAGGTGAAGTAGCAGAATACTTTTTTTCTTTCTCTCTATAGTTTCTCTCTCTAGAGTTTCGGTGAATTCGTGAAAATAATGAAGCCCAGGCCTCTATTTATAGAAGATTTCTAGCTTAAGACCGTCGTGTGAAAAAGCAAGTGGCTCGACGATCGGGTTCGACGCTATAATGTGAAACGACAAGTGGTTCGACGCCTGTAATATGAAACGACAAGTGGTTTGACGCCTGTAATGTGAAACGACAAGTGGTTCGACATCTGGGAAAGGTAATTACTATTAACGAAGGTAAATACTATCGACGAAGGTAAATACTATTCACAAGGGTAATTACTATTGACGGAAGGTAATTACTATATCGATTTAAGGTAAATACTATTCACAAGGGTAATTACTATCGACGAAGGTAATTACTATCGACGAAGGTAAATACTATTCACAAGGGTAATTACTATCGACGAAGGTAATTACTATCGAATGAAGAGACTCTTAGATGATGACATATGAGCCCCCATAAAATAATCAAACTTACCACAAATTATTTTTTTTTTTCATCAACACATATTTAATCTTTCAACAATTATTAATCATTTATAACTTGTCGTCTCAATTATTGATTTAATACTATAACATATTATACGGATGATATCGTGACAATAATTGAATCAATAATATAAGAGATATGATGCAAAGAATTACTATAGCAATAATTGAGCATAATCGAGTGACTTCTCACGTAAGCATCAATAATCAATATCGTGTCTACTATACAACCACGCCAGACATCAGACTTTTACTAACGGGTAGTTCAACAGCTTTTTAACAGTAACACCTCTGCCGTTATTTTTATAGAAAGATAATTTTGTCGTTTTTTAACTACGACAATACTTAGTTAATGGGGTCCATTAATGATTGAGCCGTCAGCATTAATATTCTCAAACAAAAAGAATATTCCCGACCAAACGAATATTTTATAACAACTTGCAAAATTTATAAAAATACTACCCACAACTATAATATTATCTTAAATTCACACCATAATATATAAAAAAATTATTTGACAAAATTTAAATCTTTATTGATAAAACTGGGTCTCACGGTCTTCCTACAGTTTCTCGGGGCATCAATGCTATTTAGGTTATTGTTGATAGATTAACCAAGTCTCGCTTTCATTTCTTGCCGACACGGAGACTTATTCACTTGAACGTCTTGCTAGTATGTACGTGAATGAGATTGTGAGGTTCATGGCATGCCCCAGTATCCATAGTTTTGGATCGTGACCCAAGATTCACTTCAAGATTTTGGGTTAGCTTGCAAAAAGCTATGGGCACAGATTCTGATTGATTCGCTCAAGCATACCATCCTCAAAGCGGACGGACAATCGAGAAGGACTATTCAAACTCTTGAAGATTTATTAAGACTCGTGTCCTAGACTTCAAGGCGGTTGGGATAAGTATTTACCATTGGTGGAATTCTCCTACAACAACAGCTTATCGTGCAAGTATAGGTGTGGCTCTATTTGAAGTATTATATGGGCGAAAGTGTCGCTTCCAAAGTATGTTGGGACGAGGTGGGTGAAACAACACCGTTGGGACCCGAGTTGTACGTACGTATGACTACGGAAAAGATCCAAATGATTCGACAACGATACAAGCGGCAGACAAGATCGACAAAAGAGTTATGCGGATCTTCATCGAAAGGACGTGGAATTTAGTGTAGGGGATCATGTATTGTTCATGAGTTCTTTCCATGGAAGGAGTTACAAGATTTGGGAAGAGAGGAAAGCTCAATCCACGATTTATTAGTCCATTTCAAATTC
Organism: Panax quinquefolius; assembly: GCA_020205615.1. Taxonomy (NCBI): domain Eukaryota; kingdom Viridiplantae; phylum Streptophyta; class Magnoliopsida; order Apiales; family Araliaceae; genus Panax; species Panax quinquefolius. The sequence goes on from CM035151.1 coordinate 29,762,739, forward strand.
TTGACCAGGAAGTAGGAAATGTAGCCTATAGACTCGCGTTACCTCCGAAAAGTATGTCTCGTGTTCATAATGTGTTTCACATATCCTGTACTTCAGAATATGTGAAAGACCAACCACGTTATAGAGTTTAACCGGGACGAGATAGCGAAGACTTAACGTATGAGGAGGTACTGCCAAGATGTTGGATAGGAAGGACCATGTCCCTACGCCAAGAAAGGTCATACCACAAGTTAAAGTTTTGTGGAGGAATCATGCTATAGAGGAAATGACACTGGGAATTGGAAAGCAGAAATGAAAGCGAGGTATCCTCACCTTTTCAAACACTGTGTACGTCACGCCAATTTCGAGGACGAAATTTCATAAGAGAGGGAGGTTGTAAGACCCTCAACTTATTATTAATGAAATTTAATTTTCTATTTATTATTTTGAAATAGTAAGGGTTGATTTGATTAATGTGGATAGTTAGGGGTAAAATACGCAAATATTTCAAAATAAGCAAGTGGTTATAAAATATTCATTGTTTATTCGGAGAATATTCGCATCGCTTTGGGAATATTCGCACGATTTACTCACAACTAACCATGTGGGTTTTGATATACTCAACTTATATATGTTATACATATATAAGTTGAGTATATATGTTCACAAATTTTGAACCGTTAAAAATGAGCGATAATTTGTTATGAATTTTAAGAGGTGTTGATTCGTAAATTAGGTTATAAATGATTTTGGTGGAAAATTCTAGAATTGGTGGGCCCCACTTGTGGTTGGTGAAGAAATGTCTTTGAATTTTATTTCAAATGTGGTGGGTGGGAATAATAAGAGTAAAGCCATCATGGGTTTGCAGTCAAGTCCGCTAAAATTTTCCTATAAATAGAGGGCTAAGTTAGAATTGAAAATCACACCGTAAACATAAGTTTTCTCTTTTTTCTCTAGATTATCGAGTGTAATTTGTGAGTATTTAGATACTTGGTGAGTTGATATTCATCGGCAAGTTTCCTTGTCTTGTCATATCCGATATCCCGCCGTAAGTGTCTTTCTTTTGAGGTAAGGGATAGTAAGGGATATTATTTTTTCAGTAATGATATTATTTCTTCAATATCATTATCGCTAAAATATTGGTTGAAACTTTTTATCAAATTTGGAACTTTTTCATATCGGGGTTACTATTCACGAGTTCTTATTCACGTTATTATTCATGAGTTACTATTCATGAGTTCTTATTCACGCAGTACTATTCATGAAGCGTGAAGATATTTTTTTGTGGAATTTCTATCTTTTGGTGTTTGAGTTACTATTCACGATATCGGCCTTTATTCACGATATACCAAGACTATTCACGAATACACTAAAGGACTATTCAATAGAAAAATGAAAAATTTTCTTTTAAGTCTAAAATATCTATTCTCGGATACTTTGATTGTATCCATATTTTGATCATTCTTGAATTTTACACCACTATGATTATTTTGAGGTATTTTGGATGTATAGATTAGGAGTTATGGATTTTATGAGAAAAGACTATTTTAAAAGTAACTATTTATAACTCTCTTGCAGTTAACTCCAAAATTGATGAAATTTTTATTGAGAGTACATCTATATAATATCAGTACTGTGAATTTGGAATTTTTGGATAAAAGTACAATTTATGATAAATGTTTAAATATTCTAATTGGTTTTAGCCATATGAAAAATAGTAAATGAATTTTTAAAATTTGAGAAAAATATATGTTCAATATGGGACTATTTTATACTAAATCCCTTAAAAGAAATATTTTTAAGCTGATTTGGTATTTTTCATGAAAATGTTCTAGTTATGAGTAAATGAATTAAATATGTTATGTGAAGTAAGAAAATTGGAAAATATAATTTATTGGCTTGAGAATCATATATGAGATATATGCAGATTTTTATGAGGGTTTTGGTTAATGATGATGAAATCTTATGAGTTTGGCATTTTTAGATGATTAAATGCATTAATTATTAAAGTGTAAATAATTGGATTAAATTATTTATAAGTTTGAGAAATGATTAAAATATTATTATAATATTAATAATATTAGATTATGAGATTTCTAAGTGATTTATAACATTTGAATTAAGGTGTTATAAATATGGATATGAATTTTATTATGAAACTTTATCTTTTCGTGTCGAGGTTATTACTTACGATACACGGGACTATGTATTTAATACGGGTACTATTCACAACAAATTGGTTTCTTCTCTGACCAAATTATCGTTGATTTATGAATCTTACTCTTGAAATTTAAAACCATGTTTTGATTATATTATTTTTATAACCCTAATGATGATATTTCTCTTTGACTTGAGTGTAAAGATGGGTAGATTATTGGTATGATCGTGACCATAGGTTCTCTTTGCCGATGAGTGCAAAAGTTGAATTGTTGATTGGTATGATCATGACCATTGAATTTACAATTGAATATTTTTAGCTTAAGTGCAAAGGTGAATTGATCAACATGGTTATAATTATTGTTATATAACTTTCGAAATGATTATGTATTTCTTTGATATATGAATATCTTTCGCTCGTTGTAAAAAGATGACTTGTTGTTGAATATCTTTAGCTCGAGTAGAAAAAGATGAATTATTGATGAATATCTTTTGCTCGTAATGCAAAGATGACTGATGTTGAATATCTTTAAGATGTAGTGCAAAGATGAATTATTGATGAATATCTTTTGCTCAGTAATGCAAAGATGACTGTTGTTGAATATCTTTGCTTTTGTAGTGCAAAGATGAATTATTGATGAATATCTTTGGCTTGTAATGCAAAGATGTCCCGTTGTTGAATATCTTTAGCTTTGTAGTGCAAAGATGAATTATTGATGAATATCTTTGGCTTCAGAATGCAAAGATGTCCCGTTGTTGAATATCTTTTGCCCTGTAGTGTAAAGATGAGCTGTTGATGAATATCTTTGGCCGTGGTGCAAAGATGAATTTATTAGTATGATTATGAGCAGGAACGTGATTTGGTATAACCATGATCTTTGATGTTTCAGTAAAGACAAGTGGTGAAATTATCTTCGCCCTGAGATGAGAAGAGAATTTAGAATCACAATTATGATTATGAGTTATTCATATGATTGTGGAAAGGCTGTTGATTGATGTTACAGGATAAAATATTGTTGGTGGATTTTTAACATGGAGAAGACAATAGACTTTATAGTCTATTTGACTCTTCTAATGGATTGCTCATTCATTTTGCAACTATGGTTGAAAAGTTTTATCATCTACCATATGTTCTAAATCTCGATTTATTCTTGATGAAGACTATTGATAATTTATTTATCTTTAGTTATAATATTCTTTATCGAGCTAGTTGTGCTCACCCTTTTGTTTCACAATTCCTTTCGTGTAATAAAAGTGTATTTGGGTCGAGCGGGGGATAGCGAGGAATAGAGTGGTGGTCTATAGATGTTGAGGTGAGGTGAATTTAACTTGGAAGGGTGTTTTGTCACTATCATACAAGATGTCTAATGACATACAAACTCGTGTTATCATAAGACATGGTTGTGCTCATCCACTTCTTCGAGTATATTTACAAGCACTACTTATATAATCTTGGTGTTTGTTTGGAGTATAATACCCAATTAGAGACAAGTGGAGATAATGATATGTCAAGAGAAGACTCACCATTGGGAAGAATACGATAGTAATCTTCTTGTTTTTCTTTGGGGTCTATTAGGTCAACCAAGGATAATTCGTGGCCATATGATATCTACCATAACCTAAAAGCATGGCCTCCCATGTACGAAGGTTTCTTGAGCACTTCCCAAAGATTCTAATTTCTAAAAGCAGCTTTTTGACTATACCTTTATGTAAGGTGTCATTGTGACGTGCTACAGCTTGGTATATATTTGTATCCAAACACACAAGATATGTGTTGTTGTATTTTGCACGACAATTGTTGTAATAAAGTTGTAGTTGTTTTTGCACTACCATATATTTGGCGACTCAGAATGGGTTGGATGGAATGGACCTATTTTGGGGTTGTTACACACGTGGTATCAAGTCATGGAATATCTGTTGACCCAGCAAAGATTGAAGCAATTCAAAGTTGGGAACAACCTAAATCAAGTGATAGAAATCGCACGAGCTTTCTCGGTTTATTTGGTTATTATCGGAGATTCGTGGAAGGATTTTCTCGAATCGCTACTCCATCGACTCAAATTGACTCGGAAAGATACAAAGTTGGTTGGAGCGAAGAATGTGAGAGGAGTTTTCAAGAACTCAAGAGGAGACTTATTTCAAAGACTGCTCGGCAATACCATCCGCTCTGGAGGATTTGTCATCTCTGATGATGCTTTGGGCAAAGGGTTGGGATGTGTTCTCATGCAACATGGAAAAGTTATATCTATGCCTCATGACAACTCAAAGAATATGAGAGGAATTATCCTACTCATGATCTAGAGTTATACCGTTGTCTTTTGCACTTAAAATTTGGAGGCATTACTTGTATGGGGAAAGTGGAGATCTTTACGGATCATAAAAGCCTCAAATATTTCTTCACTCAAAAGGAACTCAACACGCGACAACGACGTTGCTTTGAACTCATTGAAAGATTATGATCATACCATCCAATACCATCCTGAAAAAAGCTTAACGTGGTAGGACGCATTGAGTAGAAGATCGTATGCAAGTACGAGTGCGTTATTGTCAACACAAAGGCCCATTTTGTGTGACTTGCAAAGGATGTCTAGTGTTCATAACGTTTTCACATATCCATGTTACGTAAATATGTGAAAGACCCGAACCATATTATTGAGTTAGTCAAGGACGAAATAGCGGAAGATTTGACGAAATGAAGAGGGTTCTGCTCAAATTTTGGATAAGAAGGAACATATTCTACGCTCCAAGGTTATACCTCAAGTCAAAGTTTTGTGGAGGAACCACGATGTCAGGAGGAAATGACTTGGGAGTTAGAATCAAATGAAATCAAGGTATCCTTACCTCTTCGACATACAGCATCAAGTACCAAAAGGTCCATTGTAACCACTTAATTTCGAATGGAAGGACTTAAATTTCATGGAAGAAGGGAGGTTGTAAGATTGATGCGATTTATTATAAATAAAGATGAATTTTCTATAAATATTATTTTTGAATATTATGGAATAAATTTGATATAATGTTATAATCGCATGGTAATATTTATAAATTTTTCGAAAGATGCAAGTTGTTATAAAATATTGGGTTTGGCTATGGGGGAATATTCTTTTTGTTAGGGAATATTCGCATAACTACTCAATCATTGGTGGACCCCTATTAATGTAATTATTGATTTGAGGGAGAAAAACGACAAAATATTTTATAAAAAAGTTTATCAAACGGAGGTGTGGCCAATTTAAAACCTGTATGAACTAAGTGGTGGTAAAGTAAAAGGGTGAAGCAACGGCGTGGACCGCAGTAGTAGACTTAAAAGATTGATTATTGATGCTCACACAAAATGAGAAGTTCATCTTCATCTATGCTCAATTGGAATTATTCTGATAGAATCATGTGTGCATCAGTTATCTCTTATATTATCGATTCAATTATTGTCAGGAAAGATTAATCCTCGATAATATGTTATTATTAATTCGAGAGACAAGTTATAAATGATTAATAATTGTTGAAAGATTAAAAATGTGTGTTGATTAAAAATAAAATGATTTGTGGTAATATTTATTCAATCCTTAATGTATATAAAGAGTCTTATGAGATGTTTGTGGTAAGTTTGATTATTTTATGGGGCCATATGTCATCATCTAAGAGTCTCTTCGTCAATAGTAATTACCTTCGTCAATAGTAATTACCTTTACCAGACGTCAAACCACTTGCCGCTTCACATTACTATGTGCGCCAAACCACTTGTTGTTTCACATTACAGCGCCGAACCACTTGTCGTTTCATCATACAAAAGGCCGAACCACTTTTCTTTTCACATCACCAGTCGTCAAGCCACTGCCTTTTCACATGGTAGGTGCTAAGCTAGAAATCTTCTATAAATAGAGGCCTAGTGCTTCATTATTTTTTCACGAATTCATTCAAGCTTTAGAGAGAGAAAGTATAGAGAATAAGAGAGAAAGAAGAAGAGTATTTTGTTACTACACTCTCTGCAGATTCAATCTCCTACCAAAAGTAAGGGGTGTTATTCTTTCTTATTCATGAAGAGAACTGTTGTTATTCCATTGCTTATTATTCTCGTTGGAATAACTTTGATACTGCCGGTTTACCCTATACTTGGTGACATTCTTCTATTATTTCGTTGGAACATCCCACCTCAGTGTGTTTTACAGGACTCGGTTAAAATCTTTATTATTATTCTGTTTGAACATCCCACATGCATGCTTTTTACTGGGACCGGGTTCCGTTATTTATTATCCTGTTGGAATAACCTGTCTGTGCGGTCTATCGCATGCATGGTGATTTCTTTTGTTATTCCATTCTTTATTATGCCGGTTGGTTAAAACTTTGACTTCTATACTCCATGAAATTAGTAGAATATCCTTGATATTTGCGTTTCATCCAAAGATCTTTCATGGAAATATTCTTCCGATCATTCTTGAATTTTACTCTACAAAACAAAGATCATGTTGACAATTTGGACGTTAATAATTCCCTGGATAAAATAATTCTTGAACTTGTTTTATTGAATTCTTATATTATTGTCATCATCCTCATGTTTATATTATGTTGAAAGTCATCGTGGCTTCAGAGTGCATAGATGGACTTGGTATGATTATGACCAGAGACTATTTGGTGTAATCATGACCGTAATGTTACAAATGATATGATAAAAATCCTCGATTGGTAGTAGTGCATTGATGGACGATTGTTGGCATGATCATGACCATTAATGAATACACAACTATTCTTGGCCCGTAGTGCATTGAATAATTGTGGTCGTGATACTAAAGAATATCCTTGGCAGAGTAGTGTGAGGGGTGATTCGATGATGTGGATTATTTATTAAAGTCGAGTCTCATTTATAATGATGATGAAAAACCTTTTAAATCATAAAAGATAGTAGATTTTATTTTCTACTTGACTCTTTTAATGGATTACTTGTTTCACTGCAGTTAAACTTGATGTTTATTATATTTTATCGTTTAACATTTGTTGAAGGCTATTGATAATTTATTCGCATTATCTTAGTCATAATATTTCATCGGGCTAGTTGAGCTCACCCTTTCTTTTCTTTTGTTCTCTGTGAAATGAGAACATAGCCGGGACGAGTCTGGGAGCGGAGTAATGGTCCGGAGGATAAGATTAGTAGTCCTCACTATTTCGTGAAATAGTGTGATAATAATTGTAATGAGGACTCCTTTTGAGTTTGTATAATATCTAGTAGACAATATTTGTATTCAAACTCACGCTTTATGTCGATTGTACACCACAGTTATATTAGTAAGTCAGATTTAAATTCATGTACCATATCTCGACTACCCAAGATGGGGTGATGTATACCTAATTTTGGGGGCGTCACATTCAAATTCTAAATGATGATATTATCGAATATTTTTATTCTGTAGTGCAAAGATGAATGATTTCGATGAATATCTTTGGCCCAGTAGTGTTAAGATGTACGTGTGTTGAGATGAACATGACCAATGTGTGATATAAAATGAATATCTTTGGCTCAGAAGTGCAAAAGATGAATATTTGATTCAAGATGCATATTGATTGATGTTACTGAGGATAAAATATTGATGATGGACTTTTAAATCTTAGAAGATGGTAGAATTCATTCTCTACTTGATTTCTTCTAATGGATTATTGTTTTACCGCATTGTTGATCTAAAACTTGTCAGTCTATTATATTCAATCGATTTTTTCCTCGTTGAAGACTAATGATAAATTGTTGTATATTATCTTAGTCATAATATTTTTACCGGGCTAGTTGAGCTCACCCTTTTCCTTTTTGTTCCATTGTTCTTCCGTAGAAGCGAGAATGTAGCGGGAAGTAATTTCGGGGGTGTGGAATGATGGTTCTAGAAAATGGTTTTAATAAATCCTCACTATTTTTGTAAAATAAGTAGTGATAATAATTTTAATGAGGACTACTTTTGAGTTTGTATACTCTCTATTAGACAGTATTTGTATTTAAGCTCACAGTATATGTGTTGTCGTATTTTACACGATAATTATATTAATGAAGTTGTATTCGTTTCTGTACCATGTATTTGACAACTCAGAATGGGTGATGTATACCTATTTTGGGGGTGTCACATGGTCCATTGGCTGTTTAGACCTACAAATGTTGATATATGATATAAGACCCCAACTTATTATAAATAAAATCGAATTTTCTCTAATTATATTTGTGAATAATAAGGTATTAATTTGATATAATTCTCTGGTTATGGGTGAAATATGCAAATTTTGTAAAATATGCAAGTGGTTATAAAATAATCATTGTTATCGGGGAATATTCGTTTGGTCGTGGAATATTCTTGTCATTGTTGAGAATATTCGCATTTACTACAAGCGATCATTTGTGCGCCCTATAACGTAATAATCGCTCGGATGAAAAAACGACAAGTTTGAGTTTTTATAAATAATTGGCAGTAGTTGTTACAAATAAATCGTTGGAATACCCTTATGGTTAAAATACGAAGAATACGCGTGGATGCACAAAGATTGTTGAATTATTGATCCTTACGTAAGAAGGCACTACTCGATAATAATTTTCACAAGAGTTACCGCTCAATATTTTATTTTATTGATTCAATAATTGTTGCGTTGATATTTTATATTATTATTGTTTCAATAATTGTCATCGCACAAAGATTTTCCATTATCGATCAATAATTCATATTATTTGAATAATATTATTAGATAGCATTATTGGCAATGTCTAGAAAGTTCTATCAAGGAGAGGTTTGGTCACCTAATCATGCTGCCAATAAGGAGAAATTCTTATTCGAAAGCACCTCTTTCCGGAACTACCGTCATGTCATAAATGTGATTTCGTAATATTATTTGTCAATAATTAATTATTGATTCATATGATAAGGAAATATTTATTTTATGTGGATATAAATGTTGGATATATTTATTGTGGTTAAAATGAAGGAGTTAATGTCGAGGTGTTTTATCAAGATTATTTTGTGGAATGAAGGTATTAAAAATTAAACCAGTGTTTTTGAGATATATTGTGTGAGTTATAATTTTTAATCCGACCGTTGGATCGTTGTAATTTTTGGATATGTTATACATATATAAGTTGAGTATATGTCCACAAATTTTTAACCGTTAAAAATGAACGTATGATTTGTTATGAATTTTAAGAGGTGACTGATTCAGAAATTAGGTTTATAAATAATTTTGGTGAAAAATTCTAGAATTGAGTGGGCCCCACTTGTGGTTGGTGAAGAAATGTGCTGAATTTATTTTAAATGTGGTGGGTGGGAATAGTAGCAGGTAAAGCCATCAGGTTGCAGGTCAAGTCTGCTAACATTTTCCTATAAATAGAGGGCTAAGTTAGAATTGAAAATCACACCAGAAACAAGTTTTCTCTTTCTCTCTAGATTATTGAGTGTATTTTGTGAGTATTTAGATACTTTGTGAGTTTCTATTCATCAGTGCAAGTTTCCTTGACCTTATACCGATATTCCGATCGTAAGATCGATATTTTGAGGTAAGGGATGTTATTTTCTTCATATATGATATTATTTCTTCAATATCATTATGCCAAGTATTGATCTCAAATTTTTTATCAAATTTAGAACTTTTTGTGTCTGGGGTTACTATTCACGATATCTGACACTATTCAATACCTAAAATGAAATTTTCTTCTTTTTGTCCAAGATGTCTATTATGGTTACTATCTTTGATTATATCCATGTTTTGATCTTTATTTTGAATTTCGCTTCAAAATTGGTATTTGTAAAGTATTATTGATCTTGGATAAACCATTATACTGAATCCCTACTATTTGTCCTTCCGTTTCTTTGGATTCGCTTTTTCTTTAAAATATTTTTCATCATCCTCGGTCCTAAATGATGATATTACTAAATATCTTCTACCAGTAGTGCAAAAGATAAATGATTAATCGATGAATATCTTTGGCTCGTAGTGCAAAGATGAACAGTGTTGAGATGAACACATGACCAACTGGTGATACAAATGAATATCTTTGGCTGTAGTGCAAAAGATGAATATTTGATTAAAGATGTATATTGATTGTTGTTACAGGATAAAATATTGATGATGGAATTTTAAATCTTAGAAGATAGTAGAACTCATTCTCTACTTGACTCTTCTAATGGGATTGTTTTCGTTGCGCTTGTTGATCTAAAACTTGTTGGCTATTATATTTTATCGATTTTTCCCTGTTGAAGACTAACGATAATTTGTTGTATATTATCTTAGTCATAATATTCTTTACTGGGCTAGTTGAGCTCACTCTTTTACTTTTTGTTCCATTTTTCTCAGGAGGTGAGAACATGGTAGGAACTAGTCGGGGTACGGAGTGATAGTTCTAGAAAGATGTTTTAGCAGTCCTCACTATTTCTATAAAATAGTGTTTGAATAATTATAACGATGACTTATTTGAGCGTGGATATTGTCTAGAAGACAATATTTGTATTTAAACTCACAGTATGTGTTGTCGTATTTTGCACGACAATTGTATTATTGAAGTTGTAGTTTGCTTTCTGTACCATGTATTTGGCGACTCAGAATGGGTGTTGTATACCTATTTTGGGGGCGTCACATATGAAGTCTCTCCTCGAATCTTCATCAACTATATTTGTAACACCCTAGTCCCACATCGAAAGATAGGGGAAAAATTTGTCTGCATATAAGGAAATAAGTTACTACCAATAGTACCTTCAAGTCATGACCTTTTGGGAGCCTATGGTGGGCTAAGTTGACCCAAGAAGATACTATTGGGCCAGTAGTTTGAGGCCTTATTTTGATGGATTCGATTCGGACTTGAGATTTGACCCGAGATTTGTTCTGGACTCGGGATTTGACCCGGGTTGTTTCATATGGTATCAAAGCCTACTCTCGAAAGCTCGGGTCTCCGATCGGGTTGCCGGAGGTGGGGACACGAAGGCTGGTGGTATTATCCCACAATAGAGAGATGGAGGTCCGGAGGTGAGGACACGAAGCCAGCCGATATTATCCCACAATGGCTAGAGAGGCAAAGTTCTTGGGTCGTGTGTGTGATCGGTTCTGACGGGGACGTTAGAAATTTAAGTGAGGGAGTTTGTAACACCCCAGTCCCACATTGAAAGATAGGAGAAAAATTTGTCTGCATATAAAGAAATAAGTTACTACCAATAGTACCTTCAAGTTATGACCTTTTGGGAGCCTATGGTGAGCTAAGTTGACCCAAGAAGATACTATTGGGCCAGTAGTTTGAGGCCTTATTTTGATGGATTTGATTCAATTCGGACTTGGAATTTGACCCGAGATTTGTTCCGGACTCGGAATTTAACCCGGGTTGTTTTAATATTAATAGAGTATTCACATTTTCCATTTTCTTTTCTTTTTAAATAATAAATTTACTAAATTTCAACTGGGTTAATTTAGTGACCCAAATGATTCTTTGTTCCCTGCTAATTTCAAAAATATCAAAAAATCTAAATTATTATTAAATGCTTAAACATCATATTTATTAAATTATAATAAGAACAATCTGTTAAGATATCACAAATGAGTTGGAATCTCACATCGGATAAATAGTGAAAGAGTGAAGGATTAATATATGAATGGGCTCAAGACCTAATGACTTAAGTTTTTGGGTCAAGTTTGATTCCAAACATGTACGTTAGTGCCTTGTGTACACACACGTATCAAAACTACAAAAGTTTGATCTCGGGTTGGTGAACCCGCGATGATTGAAGAGAAGATTGTGTGGCGATGGTGATGTTGAATTCTTGATGGTTTAGCTGAGAATTGGTGATTGAAGAGAAAAGTGTGTTCAAGTGAGGGAGGGGGGAGCCTCTTGATTGGTGATGAAACTCCCTTGTGAGGGGGAGGTTGTTAGGATATCACAAGTGAGTTGGAGTCGGTGTCTTTCCCTTGAGGTGCTCTCGATGGTGATGTTGAATTCTTAATGGTTTTCCCTTAAGGTGCTCTCGATGGTGATGTTGAACTCTTGATGGTTTAACCGAGAATTGGTGATTGAAGAGAAAAGTGTGTTCAAGTGAATGAGAGCTCTTGATGTGATGAAACTCCCTTGTGAGAGGAAGATTGTTAGGATATAACAAATGAGTTGTTGAGTCCCACATCAGACAAATAGTGAAAGACTGAAGGATTAATATATATGAATGGGCCCAAGACTTAATGGCTTAAGCTTTTTGGGTCAAGTTGGATTCCAAATATATATGTTAGTGGCTTGTGTACACGCACGCGATGACCAATATGAACATATATGTTAGTGCCTTGTGTCAATATGAACGAAATAAAACACTTGAATCCATAAATAAAATAAAGAACTCAAAAAGAGAGCAAAAAATAATAATCAATAAATGAATAACATAATATTTCCTTTTACTTGAGAGACTGAGAGAGCCTTAAATCATTTCTTATGTCAACCAAACTACAATATGAGCTTGAAACTAGTCTCTTAACTCAGCCTCACCGAAGGGAAAAATTGTCATCATCAGGTTTCACCAAGAGTGTTCCTATATAATATATATGACCAATCTTATTACTTATAGATCCACTTAAGTCGCAAATCTATAATCAAAATAAAATTACACATAAATCATTTTTCTTCACAAATGAAGATTCCATCAGCACAAGAAGGTTGAACCTACTTCTCCAGAGTTCAACCATCATTTTGGCAGAAGAAATACCCATGAGAGTTACTCTTAAAATCACCCAAAAAACCCAAACTACCAACCATATTCTCATTCTACTCTTCATCTCATGGTCACAACTAGTGATGCACAAAAGGTCCGCGACCTGATCTTAGTTTGGTCTGGTGATCTGGTCAAAACCCGACTTGGTCAAGACTTGGAACAGTCAAATCCGGCCTAGAAGATTTGAAAAGACAACTTTTTTAAGACAGAAATTTAGCTTGGTCTGCAAAATAGCTTCATTTGGTCTGGCCTGGATTGGATTTAAGTCTAGTCTAAGCTTGGTCCAACCTAAAACCTAACTTAATTATTTATTCAGTTATTTATAATTTTGAATTTTAAAGTTATAATTATTCATCAATGAAGTATAAATTTTTACTTATTCATTATTATGATTTATAATATATTAGTTTTAATTACATTAATAAAATTTTAATTATTCATTGTTGATTTCTTATAAATACATTTAATTAATATACATCTTCAATGAACAAAACTAGTTAATATATTTAATATTAATAATACTTTAGTTACTTAGTTGATTAAATATTAATACCAAGTTAGTTTATTGTAAATACTGAAATTACTAATATTTAACATTAAAATTTTATTAATATTCTTTGCTACTTTTAATGTCAAATATTAACATTAATTAATACATAAATAAACTAACTTTTAAAATTAAATATTAACAAAAGTTAGTTTCTTGTAAATACTCAAGTTCTTCATTAATTTGGATATGCTAAAATTTTTGGGGATGATTTATGATTTTGGTTATTTTTTCAGGTATTTTGTTGTAGCAATTTAAAGAATAATTCTATGAAACTATTAGAAAACTAATTGGAAATAATACTTGAGATATATCTATGTAAATGTTTAATGATCATAAAGGAAAATATATATGTGTATTTAAACTTTAAAAAATATATGTCCAACTGATCCTAGTACTAAAAGAAAAGAAAATAGAAACTAACATTATATTCAAAATATAAAATTGTAATCTACTGTAAGTTTGTTTTATTTTGTCGCATGAAGAAATTATATTCAAATTATATTTTTCATGAAGACAAACTGCATAGTAGACATACATTTATGTAATCAATTTGTTTTATATTCAGTTATATCTAAATTACATTTTCCTTTAATTTAAGAGGAATATATTTATTTTTATTCTAAGCATCCAATTTATATTAGTGTGCAGTAGAATGTTAAAATAAAATAAATATCAAAAAGCTTGTATCATTTTTACAAAGTTTTATTAATTTATATTTTTAATATTTAATATTAAAATAAAAAAATAAAAAAAAGAATTATACCAATCTAGGCAGGTCCAACTATAACTACTCTTTTTAGTAAAATGCAAAATTTTATATATAAAAAAAAACCATTTAGCCAAAAAAAATTTTTATAAAACCGAAAATTTCCCAAAATCCAAGACTAGGTTATTTGGCTGTTACAACAAGTTACCTAAAATTAGACCCGAGTGAATTTAAATTTTATCTATTTGTATTTTTATACAATTAAGAGTCAAAATATAAATACATAAAATTTAAATATATTATGTTCAATTTTCATGTGCACGTATAATCTTTGTATACGTCTCCCGTCATACTAACTCTTCTCGAGTCACTTTCCCTAAAATTCCACAATCCGACATGTAACTACAGTTGGACAGTTCAAAACCTACTCTCCATAATGCAGTACACAAATATTTCTACTAAATAAGCAGTTGCTTGCAACTTTCTAAATTAAGTCATAAATACAAATGTGTCATTCAGACTTGTAGAATTTCTGCCATCATTTATTTGTCAAACAGAGAATAAATTCAGATTGCATGCTGATATTTTTTTTATAAAAAAAAGGACCAATAAACAATAATAACAATCCAAGAAAATTATAGCATAAACAAGTCTATTTATATACCATTATTGCAGAGTCCAAAAAGCATTTTGATTCTACTATAAACTTCGAGCATAGCACTCACCAAATAATCAACAGATCTCTCATTTCAAATTCAACAAAATGCAACCTTTTGTAACAAAATTTGGATTCATTGAAGTTTATATATAAAACATATATATTTCGGAGTATCCCCGAAATATCCCCCACCCTGACAAAAAGGTTAAAAGCTCATCTATAATTGGGCTAGGATAAAGAATACAAATGAATCTATTAACTCGGAATTTGATAACTAGAGCATGTTATATATTCTATCAAACTCGAAACAAATTCATGTTGCGACCGTCTATCTGAAACTCTTTCACCAGCAGAAATTTGCGTCATCCACTGGTCTCCACTTCAACATCATTAACAGAAGGCTTAACGTAACAATAATAGGAAATCCCGCAGAGCATAAATGGGATTCCACAAGTAAAGATTCCTTTTTATTTTATTTCACCTAGTGATTCTCTGAACAGGCTATCCAGCAAGTACGGCTGAAAGCACTACTTCAAAGAAGAAACCTGAAATATTGATACGAAACAGGTTGAATAATAGATACAAAGGTGATTTAAGAAAGCTAAGATAACATAATTAATGACAAACATCAACAAATGGCCAAGAATGTTTTTATCCTTGCCAAGTTGACAACATCATGATTTATTTTTTGTTTCTAATAAGGTCATTTATGAGGGACTATAATCTCAAATAGGGAGGATGGATTAAATAGTAACCCTTTTGAGGTATCAAATGGCCTTAAGAATAGAAAAATAATCTATGAGATTGTCATCATAAGACTAACTCGGGGATAAAAAAGTGCTTATAGGTACTAAACTAGTATAACTAGTCCAATTCGATGCAACATAATTGCAAACAAACATAGCCAAGTTCGTTGATCACGTTGTGGTTGTCACAGCTAATTGGTTTTGACGACTACCCAAAACGATATAGTTTTGATTAGTAGATCAGTTTGTGCTAATTCAATTCAAACAAGCCTGAATATGTGGCTTGTGCTTAGTTCATTGAAGAAATACAATATTTTCATCGGGATCAGGGGATGTCCTTTATTCTTTCCACTGTTGATTAAGGTTGAAAAATGAGCAAACAATTCGGGCTCGATTCGTACTCGCTCGACTAAAAGTTTGATTCGAGCTCGACTCGAAATATAAATGAGTCAAATATGAGCAAATTTTAGAGTTCGATAAATTACTCGAACCTTCTCAAATTGCAATTTTCTATTGATATTCGGATCATATTCGTTCGAAAAGTTCAAAATGCTCGGGCTCGATTCGGGATCGGGCTCGACTTGTTAACTAAATGAGCTCCAATCAAAACTTATTTTATACTCGATATATTTTGTGAACTAAATCTGAGCAACTCAATACTCGGCTCGACTCGGTTCATTTACACCCTTACTGTTGATCGCATGGTGGACTTATTGTCCCCCTTAATTGTAAACCTTTTTAAAAAAAAAATTTGTTCAATTTTTTTAATACTATTTGATAGATACATAATTCATATATTATCCTTAATTTTGTCCTTTTAATTATATTAGTTTATTAATTAATATATTTTATTTATTTTATTTTGTAGGATTTAATATTTGTTGCAATAAAATCAAAATCTTGGTGATCAAGCGATATTTAATGCTCTTATTCATGCAAGGAATATCCAAGAAGAATCTTGCAATGAGAAGGAAAGAGGTGGAACAATCTTGGTGTGAAAGTCAAATTGAACAAGAGAAAGAAAAGTTTATCTAGAAGATCTCTTTGAGAAGTTGATTGTCACTAGGAAGTTGAAACCTACATGGAAAGGGAACAAATGTGTCCAAGTTCAATGAACCTAAATTAGGGCTCAAAGTTATTTTCCCCATAAATAAGTCTATTGTTTTAGAGAGGATGAAGTATTAGGTATTTCTGTATTAGTTTAGGTTAGGAGTAGGATTAGATTAAATTACTTCTTCATTGTATGTTCGTTGGATGATTGTTAATTAAAGGGAGTTTTCTTATTTATTTTTAATCTTCTTCTTTTCTTTATTTTAGTTAGTTTAATTATTTTCCATGTCTAGCTAATTTCTTTCATATAGGATGAAGATGAAATTAAATAATTATTTTTGATAATATTTTGCATCTCTTCTATTAATTATGCTTTTATGTTTAATTGATTTTGTCTTCATGTTTCGTTATTGAAATACCTTTATGTTATAGTTCTTATGTGATTTTAAATTAATTAAGAAGTTTTGATAGATTATTGTTAAGATATGAGTTTTTCATAATCCATGTTGCTCAAAGAAGTTTTGATGGGTTATAGTTAATCCTTAAATTTTCATAATCTATGTTTGCCCACGTTAATTGTAAATTAGTAAATTAAAGGGAAGGGTGATCACAATCATATTTGAGTTATAAAAATAGAATAGATTGAATTATATGTTATGCTTATTATTTAATGGATTCGGATTCCTAGATTGCTTCCTCATTATTAGTTTTCATATTCTACTTAATTAATTCTCAATCTTTATTTCTAATTCGCCTAAAATAGATATTAAGGAAACATTAAAATTAATCTAGTCTCTATGGTTCGACATGTACTTGTCAGTTCTTCAATTCGACACTGTGCACTTGCAGTACTTTTAACACATCACTATTCAATAACAACTCGTTTTGTTAGTGAGTGAACCTAACTGATCAGTATCTACAGAATCATTCAGTTTGATTAACTCTTCATATTTTTCTTCTCTTATCTCCTAACCTTGGGTCTAGGAGGCACAAATATTTCTACAAGGTCAATGTGTCCGTGCCGGACACTTCTTTTTATGTGTGCACAAGTTTGATGTCATAAACAAATGTTGGCTTAACTAAACCACATTGGCATAAATGTGCCTCAAAACCTGATATTTTTTTTACTATTTTTTTCTGGGATAGAGATTAGATATCTATCTCATGATATTAGAGAATACCATCTATTCTTCAAATAAAATACGGCTGACATCAAACCCTAAATTTGGTGAGACCCATCTCAAAAGCTAAAACTTTGACATATAGTCACCAGTCATCACTAATAGTAACAGGGGGTAAGGGGCGCAAAACAAAAGCATATCTTTTATAAGTTCTTCAAATCAATAGTGCCTTACTTGAAGTACTGTAATCTGACCAGTCCTGTTATGTTATCTAGTCTTGCTGATATCATAACCTTAATCTTGTTACATAATGAAACAAAATTTTATTTGTTAATGAGAGAAGTAAAAGTAACAGACCTTGATCTTATTAATGTTTTTGGATGGATGTAATTACAAATGCACTGAGAAAACTAATTCAAACAATACTTTTCAAGTTTCAGCAACATACTCTTTACCTAACTTCATCTAGGAAGAAGCGGTTGTCGTTCATCAGGTCCTACATGATGACTAGCCTGAGAAATAAAGCGAATGAAAGGCAAAAGAAACAATGTGTTTCAGTAGAATATAAAAGAGAGAGCATGAATATTTGATCTACAAGAAAAACCAATTAAATTTGCACCTCCTCATTTGCTCCTGCTGCCATATTTATGAAGGATGAATCCCTTGAACTGAAAAGGCAAAATAAATTTGTACTTGAAATCAAATTATGTGAATAACCTTTAATCTTAGCAAACAGGAACAAAAAGAAGTTGCTTCTGGAAACAAGGAATTTGGAAAGCTTTTATTCAGTGCAAAAGGTAAGTTTCAAAGCAAGGATCAAAAAAACGAAATGAGCCAAAAGTAATCATATTGTACATTCATACCATCAAACTAGGTCATCTTTAACACAATTTAAATTTGGACACAGTAAATAGTGGATCAATCCTTTCTGTGATTGAACCAAATAGGATACAAAACATAAAGTTATCTCTCCCTCTACTCCATTCAGACAAACAAGAATTCTCTAAATCCTCATAGGAGTATATCACTCGTTACTATAGCAATACAACAAAATGGAGGAATGCCTAAAATAAAAGACAAAAGAACAGGTAAATACCTATGATTATTCTGAAGTTCTATTTGCTCCAATACACCATTCTCTTGTTCATCCTTGACTTTAGAAAGTGGTGAAAAGAACTGAGTAAAAAATGAAGTAAATGGTAAGTTTTGGAACAAAATGATAGTAATTTTTCTTATCACATACAAAAAATAATAACATTAAAATGAAAAAATTTATAATAAATCTCTTGGTTGTAGTACCTGATGCATTGAGATAAAAACAACCGAAATTCCTAAAATAAAGTTAATAGTCAAAGTATGACCAAACAACGCAGCTGATGCAATGCCTGTAAATATTGTGGCAACTGTCGACGAATACTTCTTCAATATTGTATCTGCTTGCATCAAATGAAGCCCCAGATAAATAACATTTAAACAAAAATACAATATCATGCACGCTGATGCACCGACTCAAAAAATAAATATGCCTATCAAATAACAGAAAATTTCTGTTTTTTTTAAAGTTTCTAATCTGCAGAATGATGCATGATACTTGCTGCGAGAGAGAAAATCTCAAATTACTAAGCAAATTAACTTCACCAGCATATTTGAAGAAAAAAGAGGACAGAATTCCTTGTGCTGCATTGTTTAATATAAGAAGCATAGTAGCTTTTGAATGTCCTTCCAAAATATTAAAGCTATCGGGACCTGAAATATTTAAAACATCAATATCAGGAGTAATATTCAAAGTTTAAATTAGAGCTTTCAAACCAAGAATATTAAATCATTGCTAAAAGTGTTTCCAATATCTAATGGAAAACAATCAAAACTCTAACCCATCAAATAAGATAGCGCATCAAATAAAGGTATAGAACACAACTTAGGGCGTTGAATAGATTCTTGGATCTAACAATTAGTATCCAATTTGATATTGTACCACCGTATCTGATAATAACAGTTTTTTAAAAATCGCGCTAGGCCCCACTGGCGTCTCGCCTAGGCCTAAGGCGGCAACAAAATCCCTCCAAGAAAATAGGCGGGGCCTAGGCGGAGTCTTTTTTTTAATAACTACCCAAACCAGATCTTGATATTTTTTTTTAATGATTTACCATATTCATAATGCAGATTGTAGCATATCAAATCACAACAAGAAGTGAATAATATCAAGTCAAAATGGATAATTTTATTATAGTTGTAATTTTTTGAAGTTGTACCAACTTCAAATTATATAAATGATGATACATTTATAATATTTAGTTTAATTCAATATAATTCGTAAATTTATGTTTAGTTTCTTAAGTTTTAATATTGAATTGAATTCTTGAAATTTTAAATTTTATTATTTAATAACAATCTTGTTTATGAATAAAAGTAATACGTTATGTTTGAACTTTGAACAATTGCATGTTTGTGTTTGAACTTTGACATTGACAATATGGATATGTGTTTGAACTTTAAGCAAAGACCTTTATTATCTTTATTATAGATTGTTTTGTTTTATATTATTGTAAGATAAAATATTATAATTGGCTTAAAATAAAAAATCTCGCTTAGGACTCGCCTAGGCCCCTGGCCGGCCGCCTTTTAGAACATTGGATAATAATTACCTAGTATTTTCCAATAATTACCTAGTCTTTGTTAAAAGCCCGATATTAATATGCAAATTTTAATCAGACTATAATAGCATATTACATATGTAACGGGAAATCCAAACTTGAATATATACACACAAAATATATTAAAGAAGTTCACTTTATCCTTGAATGAGCTGATTCAAAAGGCGATTTATTTTTAAATATATTTTAAAAGGGAAATGGTCCTCTGTTTCACAAGAAATATTAAAGTACATCCAAGTACTCTCCATCAAACATTTGATATTAATCTAAATCACAAGCATATTGGTCCAAAATCATTGCATTGGCAGAACTTGACAAATAGAGCTTTAGGTCAGTACCTTTATAAATAACGGTTCCAAGAATGCCTAGAAAGTTGAATATGGCTCCATATCCATATAAAAATAAATTCTGCAAGGAAAAAAATACAGTGCATCAGATACGACATATATAACATTGCTTGATATATAACACTGAAGAGAAAAGTGATAGAAGAACTTCGAGGACTATGCTCAATGGATGGTTCACAGTAACTCTAGAACAGGTTGATCATGAATGGATAAGAGTGTCATGTATCAGGACTAAAAAATGTGCAGTCATACTTCATAAATTTGAAGATTCCTGGTCATCAACTTGACCTCTGAGAGTTGAACTCCATCAAGCAACACCATAGGGAAACAGAAACGAGAAGAGGAAAAATCAATGATAGTGCCATACATTCCAAGAATAAAGCTGCAAAGGATATTTTCTTTCATTCAAATGAATGAGATCTTACGACGCATAAGCATGATAGGAAACGTAATCCATCTTCTTTACAACGTTTTTTCAGTTTATACACGGGTATGAATATCCTTTTGTACCATCAACAAGACAGTACATAACTGATCATGCACAGGCTGAAATATGAGTTGGTATTAACACATACAAGGCTAGCTTTACCACCAGTGTTTACCGGCCTTTCCTTATTGGTGCAAGGACGTACAATACTCCTACTTAAATGCCTTTTGTCATTATTGCTATTACTTTTTTTGATGAGAAAACTTATGGTAAGATACGAATTATGACACTTCTGGTAACGTTGTACATTGTGATGATTATATAAAGGTAATCCAATACTCCTAGTTAAATGCCTTTTGTCATTATTGCTATTACTTTTTTTGATGAGAAAACTTATGGTAAGATAAGAATTATGACACTAATGGTAACGTTGTACATTGTGATGATTATATAAAGGAAAATAATTTGGCTGTGTTACTGAATAAAATTTCATTTTCATATTTAATCATATTAGTGGGAAATAAGCAAGTATGCGCCCATTAGATCTTCAAATGTATCCATCACAAAGAACAAAACGTAGTCACACTTAAGACTGAAATCACCTGAAGGTAAATGCTTGTGTCATATTGACTCTTCAGCGCATATTCATTGAAGACTGAGGCCAGAGATGGAACAGTCACCTGTAAATTGAACTCCTAAGTGAGCCTAATGAAGACAATGTAATAGAGACTAAATTGAGAACAAGGTATCAAACAGTTTGTGCATGATACATATGAACACATCAACACTACTTGAGATTAAAGGAAGGTCACTTACAAAGATACAAGTATAGATATATGCACCAGTTGCAACAGGAAGACCCAAAGCAGAAGTACCCGCAGGCAGGGAACGCATTTGGTTAATGCTAATGCCAATGAGCAAAAGAGCAAGAGCCTCACACTGTGACATACTATGAATCAGAACGTATGAGGTAAACTAATTATTTTTAAGACTTCTAACCTTCAAATATGTATGACATTATTTGGGAACTGTTCATACTGGATCTCTAAAAGAATTTGAAACATACAAGTATCTTAAATACACTTCACAGCCAAATAGATCAAATAAGACCATTTGGAATTTGGAATTGACCTGAATTACGGAAAACCGCCGTTTCATTATCATCTTTAACAAGATGGCAATTACCAAGACCTGCATTTTTCAAAGTCACAGTTAAAATTAAGAACATAATAAAACAAGAGTTCAAGTAATGAAAAAACATGAATATCGAAAAAAGATATTTACCACAATTTAGTAGTGTGCATAATAAGAACAACATGCATTTATGATTCAGGTAAATAGAGAAATTTTAAATGTAATACAGTAAAATAGTGCTGGAAATCTCTGAACAGCTGCTACAACAAACATTAAGCCGTAAAGATCAAATATCTTCTTAGATTCAAATGGCATGTGTTATACTGTTATTCCTGTGATTCGTCAGATCTGGACAACAGGGAGGAACTGAGGCAATCAGCAGTCCAGTGCTGACTGTTAGAGAGGATTCTAGCTAGAATCCTCTCTAATAGTTCCAGTAATCACTCCAATTATCATGATTCTAGAACCCTCTCTAACACTAACCTTTCGCACATAATGCAACAATATACAAGATAGTAAGGTTCCTCTGGATTAATTCTCAAACCCCGTCTAGAACGTACAAAAACTCTAGCTGCGAAGTAGCAACAGCTCAATCTGTTATATCTTCTCCCAAAATTCGTAAACTCTGCTACAGAAGACATAGTACTTCTCCTTTTAATAACCCAAATCTTAAAGAAAAAGACACTCGTAAACTTTTTATACAAACCCATAACAGGCAAGCTACTTCTCTCTAACACCCAAGAACGCTACTCTAGAAGGATAAAAAAATTAAACCTAAAGAAAGCACTTGAACTTTGTGCACTAATTCAACACTCAAACCCTCACTCATACAGCTCTTCTGAAGTTCATCTATTTTTTTAGAAATGGTTGCTTTGAACTACATTAGTAACATTACTCTTAATATGCTATCAACTTTGTGTCCAGCTACATTTTCTACTAAACCACAGTTATCATGTGCACTTATTTTATCTTATCCATATTAACTCAGTCTTCCACAATTCCATTCTTTGCCTTCCAATAGAAGTACCATATAATACTCAGTCACTTCAAATCCTCCATATGGTTTAATTAATGGTCTTGGCTGCTTAATCACTTTCTCCTAAAGTTATGTCTCATAAGATGCATATCAAAACAAGGGGAAAAAAAGATTTGTTGAATGGCCATCCCAATTTGTTTTTATCTAAGCTATAGTATAGTAGTATACTACTTTTTTCAACTTTCTTTTATCTAATCTCAAATCTCACAACGTTAATAAATCTGGTTGATTTAGGAATCCAATAACAAGGTTTTTCAATGTATGGATTTCACTGGATTTTGTTACTGCAAGAGCACGGATATTGGGGTCAGTCAAGGTCGCAAAGGTGATGAGGAAATGACTTTTTGGATAAAAGAAAACGTACCAGATACAAAAGAGGGATAATACAATCCTAAAGGAGAACAAGATGTCTTCTGGAAAGAAAACAAAAATGAAAGAATAAAAGTACAAAAATTAAAAAATAAAATCAACATTTAGCAATCTACAATCTCCTAGAAAACCTGACAAAGGAACTCCATGAAACCACCCATTGCAGAGGCCTAATGCTTGCTAATCCACCACCAAAAAAAGAAAGAAAAATTCTCACATTCATCTTTGACCACACCCCCCACAAAATAGCAAAACATGTGCTCTGCCACAGAAATTTCACCTCTATACTCCTAAACCCCCAAAAACCATTTCAGAAGTTGATCCTCATAAGGAAAAACTCAACACACTACCAAAACCCCAAAAGGACACAAAATGATTAGGCAGCATAAAAGGAACATCAGGTTGTCATTTAATTCTTCTTACGATTATTATTTAGCACTATGAAGCATAGTTAATTTTGATACTCTTGAGAATGCATGTCAAACAGAGATGCAAACAAAAAGACCAGCACCAAAAGATCAGTACATATGAACAGGCTAAGAAATTTAAAAGCCAAACCCGTACAATTAAACTTACTTTTAGATTGCTCAGCATCTTCACAGTCGCAGGATTAAAGTAGAGCTGCACAGGTAGTTATGAGTTACATGACTGTGTGGTTGACATTTAGAAGTCCAATTTCAAATCCAACAATAAAAACTCACCTTTAGATTGCTAGGGTTTTTTATATGACTAAGAGTGCTTATAATTAGAAATTCTCTTAGAACCTAAAGGTAATTAACCTAAAGTTTTATAGAATTTCAGTTGAATCAAGAAGTTGATTGTTTTATAAATAATTTA
This sequence comes from Panax quinquefolius, assembly GCA_020205615.1. Lineage (NCBI taxonomy): Eukaryota > Viridiplantae > Streptophyta > Magnoliopsida > Apiales > Araliaceae > Panax > Panax quinquefolius. Next base: position 29,787,198 of record CM035151.1, read on the forward strand.
GTACAAATGTTATATTTGAATATCCAATACTAAGTTTGAATACTGATATTTGCTAATTATAGGTAGAACAACAAAAAAATTTTTTATACGCTAAATTTAGATTATTGGTACGTAAGAGTATCATGTTTGAGAACACAAGTACCAATACGCGGTTTGTTAGGTCAACAAGAGTATCTGATAACTCTAACCTAGGCAACCTGGCATTTGCTACTGGAACTTAACCACAGTTATGGCATTATTCCTTTATCCTGAATAGTATTGTCAATACAGTCACAAGTGTTCCAATATATGTACATAGAAGAAGAGATTCTAAACAAATTGTACCTGCATGGTGAACTTTAGATAGTTATTTATAGCATAGAGAAACGCTGGAACGGCAAGAAGCACATTGCTGCGAGCGGCCTGCAGAAAATTCAAAATGATTATTAGCATAGAAGCCAACCAGGCCATTTGTGGTTAGAGTCCTTCTACGGCGACATTGTTTTAGCGACATTATTTTTTTTTGTATTTTTTTTGTTTTTTTTTGTAGTACCTCTCAAAAAATGTATAGTATTTATTCAAACTGAAATTTTTATAAAAAACAGTGTTTTAGGTGTAATTTGAATACATACAAAAAACATGGCATGTATGGTCTATACAACCATATTTCTTGTATGTATCCAAATTACACATAAAATACTGTTTTTTACAAAAATTTCAGTTGGAATAAATACTATACATTTTTTGGGAGGTACTACAAAAAAAAAAACCAAAAAAATAAATAAATAAAAAATGTTACTAGAAATGTCACTAAAAAATGTCCCCCTAGACTTATTGTTGTGGTTAAGGAAAATTACAAAGGGTAGCTTATATTGATTTTTGAAAGGGTAAAGCTATCACTCTCCGTAGAACTCCTAGGCTCAAAATTATTGATACCTAACTCTGAGAGAAATGTTTTTAAGAGAAAAAAATAAAGGAAATCACACATCTCAAAACCAAACTGCTAGAGTGGTAGAACATATGATCAATATTGAGGATACCCATCAGTTACCAATGATCCACACTGCAGCATTCAGATTGCGATGCTTGGATATATCTCTAACCTTCAGTGAAACAATCAACATATGTCCATGAAAAAAAAATGCAAGAAGTGTCTAGCAAGATGAAACTGGAGATTGCACACCCTTAAAAGAAAATGTCTACCCTTCCCCCTTTCTAATATACTACCTAACAGGTGTAGTACTAACACAACCAACATGCCAGTAACATAAGTAACTGGTAATAAATTACAATTTATATTTAACAAAGACTATTGTTGTGCATGTACATCCGAGCCTGAACCAGTAGAGGATTTCAAAAAATAAATAAATAACATGTCCCCTAGAATAGCCATGTTGTCCTGAATATAAAGTTCCACAAATATCGACATTCGTGACAAGCCAGAATGTCAGTAAAATTCAACCTGAACAAATGTGGAGATTGAGAGAAGCGGCTTCTCCCCTACTTTCTGGTTCCTAGCCTGCAAAATCAGAACCAAAGGTTAACACTTCTATCCAAGCTTGCCCTAGCAATATCTAAAAAACAGAGGTCACTAAGATGTCAAATTAATATCAGAAGGCAAAGATGTCAGCATGGACATATCTACATGATTATAATTACACACATGGTGGAATTCTGGGGGAATGACTGGTATGGGACTATATTTCTTACACTAAATATTTAATTGCAACAATACAGCCTGTAATAATATACTCTACTCAAAATTAAATAACAAAATTGCTTCATGACGCACCTTATCAACTTAATCCTAAAATCAACACCACTACTACACCTTGACCTTCTCATAATCACCAAAATATCTAGTCCACTCACTTTTATCCTCCTAGCGTAGAACCCGGTTTTTTTTGGTTGGGTTGGGGGGGTTCAGTTCCACAGTACACTCTTATAACAATCATAACTCAATCTAGTTGAGAACCCCCTCATTAACTATCAACAAGAAGATCTCAATTTTATCCCAGACAAAGAAATGAACAGAAGAAATAACAAACAAGATACTTTGTTGTCAAACGAGGAGGGGTAAGGAAGGGGAAAAACATACCTGAATCAAGAGCATCACAATTGCAAATAGAACTTTCGCAACCTCTGTTAAAAAGTTAACACTGATGGGACTAAACTTGAAACTCCCATCCACCTTGGACATAAAAACCAATATAGGCTGCAAGAGGAACAAGAAAATTGGATGTTGTTACTATTATAATATGCAACACTCGATACAGGACACTTTAACATTTTCCACTGGATAAGCAATCAATAGTTTAGAAATTTCCAACATAGCAATGTCCATATTTCTTTTCGTTAAAATAAGATATTTTATTAGATGAAAAGAGAGAATACAAGCACAGAAGAACAAGTAGTCCACCCATCCTATAAGAAGGTGGGGAAAAAACAAATACTAAAAGAAAGCAGCTATCGGAAACAGAAATTTCTCAAAGCGCACCCATGGCAAAGGAACATAAAGAAGCAAATAAAAAGAAAGATAAGTAGTTGTTGCTAAAAACCCTAGCAGTACGCTAAATCCAGCTCCCCCGTAGAACAGAACCAGATAAACAACAATTCTTCTACCTAGGTGGGTCACACCCATCCTCCCCCAACAATTCCATAAACCACAAGCAACAAGACAATGCAAATATAAATGACAATGTGCCTCATCATTATGCCTATACATAACATAGATTTCTGGAGATAAATCCTTATGGGCTCTGCGCACCTAATAAAGATCATTATTCAGCCATTAGACCAGTGTTCTAAAAATCCCCGCCTAGGCGTTAGGCCCCCTCTTGGCGCCCCGCCTAGGCGCTAGGCCCCCCCTAGCGCCTCACTTGGGCCCAAAGCGGCAAAAAACCCTCTAGAAAATTAGGCGGTGCCTAAGTGGGGTTTAGGCGAAGAGGTTTTTTTTATTCTAATAACTACTCAAACCAAATCTTGTTATATTTATTTTTCTAATGATTTACCATATTCATAATACAGGTTGTAGCATATCAAATCACAATAATAAGTGAACAATATCAAGTCAAAATGAATAATTTTATTATAGTTGTAATTTTTTGAACTTGTACCAACTTCAAATTATATAAATGATGATACATTTGTAATATTTTGTTTAATTCAATATAATTCTTAAATTTATGTTTAGTTTCTTAAGTTTTAATATTGAATTAAATTTTTGAAATTTTAAATTTTATTATTCAATAGCAATCTTGTTTATTAATAAAACTAATACGTTAAAAATATGTTTGAACTTTGAACAATTGCATGTTTGTGTTTGAACTTTGACATTAGCAATATGTATGTTTGGACTTTAAGCAAAGACCTTTATTATAGATTGTTTTGCTTTATATTATTGTTTGGTTTGGATAAATATAAGATAAAATATTAAAATTGACTTAAAATAAAAAATCCCGCCTAGGTCCCCTAGGCGCTAGGCCCCCACTGGCCGCCCGACTCCCGCCTAGCGCCTTTTAGAACATTGCATTAGACAGACCAAATAAATGTCGTAAGTTTAAAGTAACCTTATTTTGAAACCAAAGGAAATGAAACTGAAAAACGAGAACGATAAGATATAACAGAGTCCAAACTAGTTTATCAAGAGAGGAGGAAATCGGGATTGACTTTTAGCAGATCAATAACTGACACCAACTTTAGCATCTTGAAGTGAAATTCCTGAAGAGATGAAATCCCAAGGCACAGAAGCACCATCACACGGTAAAATAAAAATGCGAGAATTATGCAAAAGAGAATATGCCAAAAAAGCGACTAAAAACAATGGAAAACTGAACTAGCCCATCCATGAATATTCCCAAAAAACGAATATGATACCATGTACCAACTGCAAATTCTATAATTTTTGGGTTGTTAAATTATTATGGGGTTTTTACCATGTGATTTTTTTTAATTAGTTTTAGAAGAATCCTACTTTCATGGTAGTAGTTGTAGTGAGATAAAAATTGATGGTATAGTTGGAGTAGTGGTGAAAGTCAGTTAAGAGTTATAATCAGTGCTAGTTATCTTACTTGTTTTGTGTAAACATGTATCTCTCATTCAATCGAAGGAATTGGAGATATTTATCCCCCTAGTTTACAGAAGGATTTTCTCAACCCTTTTCTTTCTCTCCCTATTCTCTTTCTCTTCTTCAACACTTCAACAGGTAGATAACAATTCAATGATAGGGACGGAAAGAATATTTCATGCTACAAACCAATTTCAAAAATAATATTAAAAGGAGAAACAGGAGAGAAACCACACTTCATGGGGGGCGAACACCTCATGTAATTAACTTCAAGGATAGCCAAACCTCCATTGGTAAAGCCCAAGTCTTTTGATAATGATTTGATGATCTTTATCCACAAAACCAAATACATTTATATAACCAGTACAAGAGATTGAATATACCTAATGTCCCTAAATTTAGTAAAAGATGCTAAAAACAACTAATCCACTTCCTAACTATTAGACCCGCAACAACCACTACTAGCACAAATTATTGAATTACATACAATATGACTCTCCCAATTAAGAAGTCAAATAAATTACAAAGAAAACTACAATAAAATATTTAAAGAAATCAAAGAATTGCACACTTAACACTTCATCATTCACCGAAAAACCTTGTTCTCAAGGTTGTCTGTAGATATAATTAATGGTAGATGATTCTTCAGGGCCTGTTGTGGGCAGCAAAAATTCAGGGAAGGGAATTTAATTGATTCCCTTAGATGCTAAACTTGTCTCTTCGATGCCGAATTTCCAAAGGTAAGGAGAGGATAAGGGAGAAGTCTAGGTCATTAATCCTTTAGGGGTGATGGATGAGGACAGGGATCCTCACTTGAGTGTTGGATAGGATGGGGATTAGGTTGGTTAATCCGATGGGAAATGATGTTTAAGTGCATTTCAAGTTTAAGTCTTGAGAGTGGTTCTAAGAAGAAAAGGTGGAGTAAGGAGTTGCATCGGCTTCAGTCATCAGTGAACTATGGGGAGGTATTGGAAAGGAAAGACAGTCTTATAAAATACTACCTCCGTTCCTAAAAGATTGTCGTTTAAGGTTTTGGCACATGAATTAAGAAAGTATTATTTACCAAGTAAAATTTGTTTGAAATTCCATCACTACCCCTTTATGGGAAGTTGAAAACTATTAATACAAGATAGAAAATTTCTTGGGATAATGAGAGAAGGTAGGGGTAATATAGGAAAGTAAATATTTTATTCTCCTCGAAAGTTGTAAACGACAAACTTTTTGGAACAAATTTTTTCTTCTAAAACGACAATCTTTTAGGAACGGAGGGAGTATTCTTTATGAAGATTGTAAGTTGGAACGTGACTACGTGAGAGGTATAGGGAATAGGCGTAAGTGGAGGTTGATTAGGGAGTTAATTTCTAAGATTTCCCCTGATGTAGCCTTTCTTCTAGTTACCGGTATGATGATTATGAATATTTGGGTTTCGAGATTTAAAGATTGGGTTTTGCCCATTTCAAAATAAAATTAAAATATAAACATGAGAGAAAACCAAATTCAAGGGAGTACTTGATAACCAACATGAGACCATCTACATTATTTACCTATTTCATCAACCTAACACCCACACATCATAAGTATCCTCCTATTGTCAAAGTGATCTTTATGGATTCTTTTTACATAACCTCCTTGCTTAGTGCAAACAAAATAACTTTAACTAACCAATCCCCCTCTCCCTCTCGTTGTCTCATCACAACAATTAGCCTTCACAACTCCTAAAGCTTTCTAGCCCGCAAATATCTAGCTCGCTTTTCTTAGGCACCACCTACGTTATACCTTTGCAAGCACTGCATGTTGTTTATATCTTAGTTAGTTTAAGAAACAATATGTGTTGGTTTATGAAACAAAATGCGAAAAATAAAACGACTATAAGATATTTTAGGTCAATTACGACAGGACCATTTTTAACTTTGGGACATGACGTATTGTATATGTTTCATTATGCCAAAGGGTTTGTCAAATCAGTGACACCCTCTTGGTGCTTCTTTAAATATATACTTATCAATAAGAAAGTGTAGTTTAGGTTAAGATAATACTAGAGATCTCAAAATTTGCCTCAAATAGTTTCTCAAATGATTTGGCCTCATGACACTGGTAGAGTACATCTCTTGTGAGTGCTTATGCCATAAAGTACAATTTGCTTATTCAATGTCATGTCAAATATCATTTGAGACAATAAAAAAAAATTGAAACCCCTAGCAATTAGCATTACCCTTTAGGTTAATATATACCACAACTTAATGCAATTCAAAGGGAACCAAAGGTGACTGTAGCTTTCCTAGTAACAAGAAATCTGTATAGAAAAGTAAGGAAAAGAAGCACATTATACTTTAATCGCTACTTAGAAAGTTGAACAAGTGTTGGATTCATTCACCTCAACATCGAGTGTTTAAGATTACTGTCCCTTGACTTATGTTCTTTCCACATTTTTTTTATACTTCCCTATATTAATAATTTAACATACTGAGACAACAAGTAATTAAGATATTCCAAAAATAGTAGCCCAATGAGGAAAGAAAAGAAATGCTATGCAAAAGCCGAGGAAGACAAAGATAGCTAGAGGTAATGCTCTAACACTGCAAGTTGACGTATAAAAATATTCGAACAATTGAGAACATACTCGAATATCACAAAAATTTAAGTCCAAAAAAGAAATAAAACATAAGAAGCTAGGATTTATCCACAAAGTTTGTCTTTGTATTTCAAGTTCGTTTTAACATTCTGGATGAGGGGATATTAAGCCAAGGATTTCAAATGGCTACAGGTAGTCTAAAAATAAGGATATTATCAATTGGGCCACGTATAAAGTAGCATATGTTCTTGGCACGGCTCTGCTATGTTTTAGTTCAAGCAACCCAATTACATTTACACCTCCACCAAGAAATTGCCTCCTTCAATTGAGCTTATAGACAAGAGTTCATAGTAGACAAATGGCTTGCAAGAAAAGAAAACCACATAAATCATTCGAAATACCAACCAGCTAAATTCGTCAAGAAAAATTCAAGAAACAATTACCTGTAAGCCTACTAACATACAGTCCCCAACCACCAAGAGCACATTGAGGGCCCGCTGCTTAGAGGATACTTTGCTCCTGTGTTGATCATATGCCCTTGAAACGGTCCTTGTAGAAGGAGAAACCAACTTGGAATGACAGACACTACACTCTATCATCCCGTTCTTCATCAATTCTTACCCCGAAACCCTCTCACTCTAACACAACTTTAAATCTGTCATTGCAACCCTTCAAACATATCAGCATTAATAAGACAATAACATCCCCCAATACACCCATTAAACTGCAGTTACCATCTAAAAACTAATTACCACCCACTTATTAAACATACTAAAGGACATAAACCAATGCCATAAATTCACATATAAATGCAAATCAACAAAAATCTTTTTGTTATTTTTGCTAAATAACAAAAAACTTTTTGTTTGGCTATTACATTCTAATTGCTCAATTTCCTGAAACAAATGAAGAAAACCACCGTCCAATCAGATCTTACCATCAAAATAATAAATTTCTATGTTTTCAGATAAAATTCAATATACTCTACATAAATGCATAAATTTTTCAGATCAAACAAACCACTCCAATCCCTATAGCATACAAAACCTAGATCTTGCCGCTTTAGAATGAAATTCAAGACAAATTAATAACTTGATAGATTATAAGCGGAATTCAAATACCAACCTTAATTATGTGATATGGGTAATTAGTATTTGGCAGCTAGGATCAAACTACCGGCGGTGAAATGTTCGACCAGATCTGTATGTCCGGGCACCGGAATTGAATTGGAAATAGAACTCCGACGGAATTGGAGATATAATTCGAATTGAGCTGTTTCAGATGCTAAGGAATATGCAGTTATAGTAGTCGGTCTGGTGTATTGCTTTAAATTTACAACACGGTCTTTGTGTTTTAGAAGGAAAGTGTGTAGCCTGTTCAGGCATGACTTATTTTAAAAAAAACTTATAAGTTATAATTTAAAATGATTTATAAGTCAATATTAAGTGCTAATTTATATATAAAAGTTGACACTCTTTTGACTTATAAGTTATAAATTAAGTTTAAATAAAATGTGAAAGTGTTTGGCTAAAATAACTTATAAGTTAAAATAAGATGCAAAAAACTATTAAAATAAGGACAAAATAAAGTTTACATTCTATTAAACTTGTTTGTTTTAAAATAATTTATAAGTTATTTTTTAATAAGTCATAAACCCTTCAATAAAAAATAACTTATAAATTGATTTCATCAACTTATAAGTTGTTATCGACACTCTTAATAATAGGATTTGGTGACAAAAAATATTTTTTCGTAAAATATTATTATTTTCACAAGATAAAATCGATATATTTATAAATCATGACGCCGCCCAAAATAGGATACATCACCTATTTCGAATGCCAAATATAATCGTAGTCATGTAATATAAATACAATCTTAATTATACAACAAGAGAGTTGTGAGTTTAAATACACAAACATCATCTTTTTAGATAATATCCACTCTCGAATAAGTCGCTCATTTCATTTATCGTCACACTATTTAACAGAATAGTAAGGACTACTAGCTAATACTATCATCCAGGACCATCACTCCGCTCTCCGACTCGTAAAACCACGTTATCATTTCACGAAGAAGAAAAAATTGAAAGAAAAGAATTTCAATAAAGCCCGAAGAAGAAATATTATGACTAAGATAATGCAGAATAAATTATCGTTTTCAACAAATGTTAAACCGATAAAATATAACAACATCAAGTTTAATTGCAAATGAACAAGCAATCCATTAAAAAAGTCAAGTAGAGAATAAAATCTACTATCTTTTATGATTTAAAAGGTTTTTCATCACTTTTATCACGGACTCAAACTTAATAAATAATTCACATCACCGAATCACCCACGACATCACTTACTGAGACGAGGATATTCTTTAAGATAACGACCACAAATTATCCATGTACTATGGGCCAAGAACATTCGATGTATTCATCAATTGGTCATGATCATGCCAACAATCATCCATCATTGCACTACGTCTACAACGGGACTTTTACCACATCATTTGTAACATTACTATTACGATTATACCGAATAATCCTCAGTTATAATCATACCAAGTTCATCTACGCACTAAGGTGCGTCACACGGATGACTTCAAAAAAATATAATCATGAGGATGATGACAATGATATAAGAATTTAATAAAATAAGTTCAAGAATTAATTTATTCGAGAACTAATAACGCCCAAGTTCATTAATATGATCATCGCACAAGTAAAATTCAAGAATCGCTAGAAGAATATTTTCAGCGAAAAGATCTTTGGATGAAGCAAGAAATATCAAGAATAATCCACTAATTTCATGAAAGTATAAGTCAAAATTTTAACCAACTAAGTATAATAAGGAATGGAATAACAAAAAATACCGTATACGCGATAGATCGCATACGCAGTTATTCCAACGTAATAATAATTAATCGGAACCAAAGTCCCAAGCCAGAAAACGCATGCACGTGGATATTTCAATAAAATAATAAAGATTTTAATCGGTCCCAGATAAACGCTTATGAAAGAGATATTCCAATGAATAATAAAAGATGAGAATCAGTCCACGAAAACGCATGCATATATGATATTCCAAACATAATAATAACGAATGGAATAATAGAAGAATTTTACCAAGTATAGTAGAACTCACATGATATCTAAGTTATTCCAATGTAATAATAAATAATGGAATAACAAAAAGTTCTCTCATTGAATACAAAAGAAATAATAACTTCTTACGAAAGACAACAAATAATATTCCCTACCCAAGAAGAAGAGTATTGGATATACGAAGAGTAGTGAAATAAATTAGAATACTTTTATTATTTCTCTCTATAGTTTATCTCTCAGAGTTTAAATTGAATCTGTAAGAAATAATGAAGGAATGAAGCTTTATTTATAAAAAAATGGACCGATAAGAATTAACTCATGAACATTCAGGATTGACGCATTTTAATACGATGACTATCCATATTTAAAAGAAAATCTTTTAAATAAAATATAATATATTCTATTTATAATCTAATAAAATGAATAACTTTATAAAAGATTTTACTTATACGCAAAACACTATACAAGTCTTATCTAACCACTATGCATAATAAAATATAATATATTCAAATTATTGTTTAATAAAAAATGATAACTTTGTAAAAAGTATTATGTTTTATATAAAAAGATTTTCTTATTAAATTTAATAAAACGAATAACTTTATAAAAGATTTCATTTTTATATAAAAAGTTTTTTTGTTTTATTACATAAATAATACCAATAAAATAAAAAACCGAGTGACTTATCACATAAGATCAATAATCAATACCGGTAGTGCTTACTATGTAATCACGCAGACATCTTTATCTTTTACTCTTGAATAGTCAAAAGTATTAATGGTAAAACTTCCGCCGTTATTTTTAATAAAATATTTTTGTCGCTTTCTCATCCAAATAATAATTCTTTTAATAAGGGTCCAATTAACGATTGTGTCGTCATTTAATATTTCATGTTTAAAACGAATATTAAAACCAATCGAATATTATATAACAATCATGTATTTTGCAAAATTTATAAATATTACCACAACTATAACATTATATCATTTTCACTCTATAATATTCAAAAATAATATTTATAAAAAATTCATCTTTATTTAAAAAATTGGGGTCTTACACAAATTCTCACTAGTCACCCTGACACACACAATGTGTGTTTTTAATCTTTTAATTGTAATATAAAAAATAGTTTTTTTTTTAAAATATGTATATCTATATAATAAAATACAAATGATTTTAAATTTTATTTCATCCTAATAAATCATCCTAGTAGTCAAAAATTTGGGATAAATCCCATCATTCATAATAATGCGGAGGAGACGAATTACATACTAAGTATATATATATATATATATATATATATATAATGTAAAGACAAAATGTGTTCAAAATAAAATAAGGAAAAGGCAATAAGAAATGTAATTTAATTGTGTAAAAAATGTTATTAGAGATAAAACAAGAGTAAATAAATATAGGAGATAAAATATTAGACCAAATTATATTGTGTGACACAAAATTACTATCAAACTAACAGTTATAAAAGGAAAGGATTTATTAATAGATATGTAGGAGGACTTTTACGGATATCAATTTTTCTATTTATGGGTTATAATTAATACTCCTCCATTCTTTTTATTCATCTTTTAGAAAGTTAAACTTTTTATCATTAATGAGTTAATTTCTCATAATATTATTACCTTAAATACTAGTAATTTATTTATCTTTCATATTTTTCAATAAATTCTACGTAATGAGATTTTGTATTTAATTTGATTAATACGGCAAAATACTAATTACATTTATTGATATTTGTGTTTTCTTTTAAAATGGAAATTAAAAATAAATAGAGGGATTATTTAATGCAGAAATAATATGAGAAATTAAGTCATTAATACTTTTGAAATCGATAAATAAAAATGAACATATTTCTCTATCTAAAAAGATTATAAAAATAAACAGAAGGAATAACAATTGTGATACTAAACTTGAGGATATATTACAGTTTCTATTATTAATAATAAAAAATTGATTTTCTAAAAATAATATTATATTTTGGGGAGCACTATTTTCATATGTATTTTTGATATTTTCACATGGTTCTTTCTCACGTGAAGATGAGACTCACTGTATGCTCATATGTAAGAGATGATCATGTGGAAATATAATTTTATGAAACAATCTTTATAACAATTATCCTAGGGGGGACCGGGAATTCCGACCGATTCAAAAAAAAAAACTTGGACTCCCAAAAAATGTATACTATTTTTTTCGACTGAAATTTTTATAAAATCAAGTGATTTTGGTATAATTTAAATACATATAAAAATAGTGTTGTAGAGTATGTGTAACACTGCTGTTTTTTATATGTATATAAATAACACATAAATTACTGAATTTTATAAAATTTTCAATTGAAAAAAATATTATATATTTTTTGAGAATCAAAATAAATATAAAAAAAATTGGACCGATCGCTCGGAATTTTCGGTCAGTTTAGAAGGACTATCTTTATAAACATGATTAGGGTAGACAATTGTACGATTTGACCCAATCATAGTTTGTCTGTTAGCTTATAAATTCAGCGCGTGATTTTATTTTTGTCAGTGTATTTGTTTTGTTGGTTAATTTTGTTTTTGTTTATTCTAATATCTCTTTTATTATTATTATTATTTGTCGTTTTTAATTGTTTTTATGTTAATAGGTTAGCTGAATTTTGCTCCAAATTTGTTGGAGGCAAGCAATGAATATTCAAGTCACTCTTTCATGTAATCAAAGGCAGAGTAGGTCCTGGATTTTTTAAGGTGCGGGACAAATTTTTTTAAATATGTTTTTTTATATAAATTAAATAAATAAAAATAAAATATCAACTAATTAATTTTATTAAGATTGTAAGAATTTACAAAAGATAAAAAATAATATTTTTGGGCCTCATTAAAATCTTATTTGAGGAAAATCTAATGGGACAAAACTCCAAATGAAGAACGATAAAACCTGAATTTTGAGCATATTTTCTTTCACTTGAAACTTCCAATTATAAATAACAAAAATTCCAACCAAGTTTTCTGTTGAATCAAATAATAAATAAGAAAAAGTTAACAAAGATATATATTACAATGTACAAAATTTATACATATAGATTCTATATGTATCTTTAAAAAAAAAATTACCTTCAAAGAAAGACATTAGTCTAGCTAGTGGATGATTTATTTTCCAACTCTATTGGAGAATAGGAGAATCACTGGAAAAAAAATAATTTGTGTTGCGTTATGAATTGAGAGTGTCAAAAGGGTTTTTCTTCTTTTTGTGGCTAAGAGTCTGTTTTGATTCCCTATATTTATTGATTTGTTTTATATAATATTTTATAATTAATATGAGACTTTCTTACTAAGTATGTTTCTTCTTGAAATTGAGTATATAAAGACTGATTGGATTGACTGACTTCTCTTTTTATTAACAGGTACAGACAGCAACTTCTTTTATTTTATTTTTTATTTTTTAATTTTTTTATACACATATATACATAAGCTTATAAAAAAATTTGGACTCCTCTCTGTTGTGGGTCCCGTGTTGTAGCCCTGGCCCAAGGTCGAAACTGATAAAAGGGAATATCCTTTTTCATTGGCTAATACTAATGTCGAAGTTAATTTTGTTTTTGAATTTTGTTATGATTGACTGAAAATATATTGTTATATCATTTTTTTTTTGTGAAATGATCTTTTATAAAATGGATAAAAAATAAAAATAAACATGAAAAACTTATGTTTTTGTCTAAATTTTTATTGTTTGTGACTTTTTAAGAGAAAAATACAGAGAAAAACAAAATAAGAATACTTGTATTTATCTCCCGCTCTTGAATGATGTAGCCTTCAAAACGACAACGTTTTGCATAATTGAATATATTTCCTCCTATGTTATGTATAAAAATATATTTATTATAAAAAGATAATTCATACAAGAGCGTGAAGTAACCCTCACTTCCTGTGCGCGTTCATATATTTTTATAACCAAAGTTTTATGTTAAATAATTAACTGATCTGTACCAAAAAAACTAATGACTCAAGTGATTTTTTTTATGCCACGTTTAGATTGAAGGAATAAAATAGCGAAGGGAATGAAATAGAGGAGGGAATGGAATAGGGAATAGAATGGAATGATTTTTTAGTATTCCATGTGCATGTTTATGTTTGGTTGGTGTTAGGAATATATCTGAGAATGGAATAAATAATTAGACAATGACTTAAATATCCCAAAATGTTCAATTTTAACTTAAATTAAATTTACATTTAAAATTTGACTCGTATTTCTCTATTTTTTTTATAATTCTATCTTTCTTCCCTTTTTTTCTACTTATAATTTTTATATTTTTTCCCTCTATCTTAATTGTTTTCATAAATTTTAAGCAAACAATTAATTAATATGAGCTTTTCTAGGTAGACACGAAAATTAGACATGAGTGTATTTATTTTTCACCTATTTGTATTTTAACCCACTATTGGGGGTCAAAATATAAATAAGTAAAATTCAAATATACTTATGTCCAATTTTCATGTCCACGTAGAGTTTTTGAATTAATATTAATAGGATTATAGAAAAAACTAATTAAACTCATAACCACATACATTTACTAGATATGACAAAAAAATTAAATCTTTCTAATTAATTCAAGTCCTTAAACCAATCTATTAACTTTATTTTAATTGATGAAAATTAAAGATATATAGTGTAAAATAAAATAAAATTAACAAAATTAAATCAATTAGTATAGCATCATACTATAAAGTGATGATAAATTTAATAACATAACAGATAACTTCATCATTTAACAAACAACAATTTAATAAAATATCTAATCAACTAAGAATCTTTTACGAATAGAACATAATTTAAAAGTAAGGTGAAGTGGTAATTTAAAATTCATATATTTATTTTTTTTCTTTTACAAACTCACAAGCAACATAAAAAAAAACTTAAATTCTTTTATCTTTTATTCTTTGTTCTTATTTAATATATCTATTCCGTCCAAAATTCACAAGTTTCATAATGTCGAATTTCTTTCTCTTTTTTTAAAAATATTGTATTTGTAAGTTTGAGAACAAAAGAGAATAAAAGCGAGTAATTTCTTTATTCGTAATTAAGAGTTTTGACAAAGAAGATAATTTAAAATAATATATTACTAATTTACCCTTATAAAATTAATTTTGATAAATAATTAGAAGGATATCTTTAATACTTTAAATATTGTACAAGTTTTTGATCAATCTTATCCCAAATCTTTACAACTTTGAAAAGAAAATTTTGGGACCTAAATTGTAATAATTGCGACCGATAAAACCAGTCACCAAATCTAGTTTAGTTTAATGTGAATAACAAAATCTCATAGAAGAAAAAAAAGAAACCGATATTTCCACATAATTTTTTAATATTTTCACGACGATTTTTACTGTCTCTATACATCTATAGCAACACTTTTCTGGTGAGAATATCAAAAAATCACGTAAAAATATCAATTATTAAAAAAAATATTTCTTTTCACCAAACAATGGACAAACACTTCTATCCTTTTTCTCTTTTTTTTTTCTTGACCATTTTATCAATTTCCCAATCATATATAGGTCCTGCGTGGTGATTACAATGAAATGTAGACAATATTATTAGTACCAAGTTAACAAACTTCCCATATTCCGAAGAGTGGTATAGCAGTCATAATAGTAAAATTCTGCACAAAATGTTTACACTGGCTCGCACCATTTTGATCCATCTAAAATAATGAACAAATAGGACCGTAGCCCAGCCAACTCTCTCCTCAACCACGAAGGGATGCATGAGGAACCGGTGGTAAACCAAATTCATCTTCAGCCTGTAAAGTATCAGACTTGCCAGATTAAAAGAGAATTCACACACAAGCAATTAATGGATAGTATACTGCATATGTCGTCCCATCCGCTTAAGAATATACTATAACCTAAGCCTAATGAATGCATTAATGCAGGTCAATATGAATAGGACATGCAGTGAATCAGCCAAACACATGACCTAAGTTCAAGGCCAAACAGGTCATTCTTCGTAGAAACAGGAATCACGTCAAATGCATTCAATGCAATTGCACGAAAGTAATCATTGATAAGAAGAGAATGGAAATTGACCTGGCCATTGCCTCTACCAGCTGGTATCGCTGACTGCCCTATAGGTGCTGATGGCAAGTTGAGTTCTGCATCGAAATCGGACTCCTTATCAGGCTGAAGATACGAAGGTACACCATCGCTTTCTGTCTCCAGCCCCATGTCCGCTTCCAGGGCATCAAGCTCTGCACAATTCCGAAACCAGGAAATTGTCAAAATCCAAAATAAACAGGAGTTCAGCTGTTGTGATAAAAACAAATGATCTGCAGTGGACTAATATGATAGTTATAAATATAACTTAGCTTTGAAATGGAACTCGAGGAATAATTCACACAACTAAGGGAAGACAATTATGTAGTGCTTTCTCATATAATTTGACTGATAACACTAGTGTATTTTTGTCAAAAAAAATATATCTACAGAATAAAGTATATCACTTGAATGAAAAAAGCATCAACCATAAAAAAAAAGTCAGAACCATTACTCTCTTTTCTGGTAATGAATTTTTTCTTCAACATTTAAGTTACTACTAAACATTTGAGGGTATGTATCCAAGAAAAGAATACATAAAATTTCAGCTTACCACCCATGAGTTCTTCCTCATCAATGTCATCAGGCACACTGTAGCTTCTACCGAGAGATTCTTGAATTTCATTGCTCACATCCATCAGGTCCATCATCTCATCTTGCAAGTTCTAAAGATAAAAGGCAGAGTAAGTATTTGAAATTTTTGACTGATAACAGAAAAATACATTTATATATCTGTAGTATACAAACATCTATGTCTCGAATCTTCACGGTCTTCATCATTCCTTTCAACTCTTTGTTTGCTGACTTCAGAGCTGTCATCTGTAAAGAATGAAAGTAAAAGATTGGTACCAGGCAAAATCAGAAATATAAGTATCGGATTTTCTTTAAAGTGATTCAAAGACTTTCATATCCTTATAACCTGAACCATATTAATAGTGCAGATTATGAGAAAATGTAGACATGTATAAGACACACAACTCAAGGAAATCCCTCCCCAGTAAAATTGGGTTGTCTTCTACCTCTCATGAGGTAGGCAGCATATTCCAAAGAAGGTACATAATAAGCTCCGTCTGACATGCCTTGAACCATGGCCCTTGGGGCGCTACCAAGAAAAACAAATATTCTACGGTAAATATAGTATATCCCCAAAAACCCAATTCCATCTAGGATACCGAGGATTCAAATAAATAGTGCAAATTTATAATCTCAGAACAGCTTAGTCATCTATAAGGCCAGAGCATCGATAGCTCCACGATTACAGACATCAGATGAGAAATACAATCGGAAGATCATGCTTATTATGGCCTCAATGATCACCAAACAGGGAGTATAAATATAACAATTGCTCAACTGTACCAATATGTAGCACATATCAGGTCACATATATAGAAAAAACATGGAAAAATCAAAATACGCCTTTACAAATAAGGTATCTACATTCCACATTAAGTCCTGAACTTCATTTCTAGTAATTTTGGCATGCTTATATTCTCCTATATATTACATCTCAGAATATTAAACGAAAGGGTAACCAAAATATATATGTTGAATTACTTGTCCATCAAGGGTTTATACATTATAGTTCCAAATAGAGTAACTATTAAATAGTAATTCCCTCCATCCCACTTTATTTCCCTATCCCTTACTTTGGGATGCCTCTAAATAAAGCCCTTGTAGTTTTAGTATTCATCAAGTTTGCATATTTGCTCTTCATTTTGTTTTGTTAGTTGATGTGGGGTCTAATTTATAAGAAAGATTACCTGGGAAACTTCGTTAACATTTACACAAAATTCCTTCTTTCTTAATATGCGTGCTGGAAAGAAACATAGGAAGCCAACTGAGATGGAGGGGCAGTAAAAAGAAAACAAATTTTATAGCTGTCTAGAACGTACTGTTTGTTGAGCATCTTTAATTCCCTCGGAAGCAAATGCAACTTGGTCTAGGTTGAATGTTTGATTGTAGAGCATATCACGTTGTCCCTCATACCTATCAAGAAATGAAACTAGTCATGCAATTATGGAGGAACATATAAAAAATATTTAGCAAAATGTTTATTTCATTCAACAAAAAACTCTTGAGAAAATGTACAAAAGGTCATTTCCTACAACAGTATCACGTACACCTACGTCAAATAAACAGGCAAAGCAAAGAAGCCTTCAATCAACATGCACGTCGTCCCCACTCTTATCAAAAGGTAGAAGATGGAAACAGTGGAAACAGAGGCTTCACATGGTTATATTTTATCAATGACTATAGCGTTAAGTATGTGAGAAAGGTGGTAAATTCTAGAAGATAATAAAAATCGTTAGACAATAGAATATTATGCATTATTGTTGGTAATATTAACTAATTACACCCACAAACTAAAGATGTTTTCCGCACAAATTTGAATTCTTATTGCCTTTAAACTCATTGGTTATAAGTACTCTTAACAATAAAATAATGGACGTGATACAAGACACAACAAACAAGATATAATCTGAAAATATTAAATAGGCCACAAATGGGACAATTCCTTCCGTCATCAATACCGAACTCTTATTTTCTCAACTTGTTGATACCCCACAAATGGGTACCTTAACTTTTAGTTGAAAAATTCTTTCTTAATCCTCCTAAACAGATCTCATATCCGATTTACCTAACTTGCTGTAATTTTCAGATTACATATTAAAATGTATCCATGACTGATTCTGATATTAAGAGATGCGACTGACTACTTGATATCAGTAAAGTACACAATCAACACATGCGCATATAGAGACCGTGACAGAGAGAATATAACATACATCCTTTTTTGCTTGAGAACCCTCATTGCTCGAGCTTTTACAGCCTCTTGAGCTGGACCAGGTCGGGTTTTCTTAATCTGTTCTTTGTATCGAGTAAGTTCAGTATCAAGCCTTTTGATCTTCTCGTCCACAGTTTCACCTCTTTTATTGATCTGGAAACAAATAATATATTTTAACATACAAACAATTCCCCTATTTGATGGAACGACCCAAAGATAACAAATAATAGCAGAGATTGAAGTTCAATAGACATCTAAGAATCTGAGAGGAAGAGTCATGCAACTACACAAAAGCTCAAAAGATAATTCATAGATTCAATTTAAATCATGCCAAGATACCCTAAATAAATTTAAAAGTAAGAACAAGATAATAATAACCAAAGATAACATAATATCATCAGGAAAAAAACCCAAAAGTATACATATCATACTCCATCATTCTTGCAAATTTACACCAATCTTAATAACCAAAAAAACCAGATATTTCAACAATTTTTAGGGCATAAACAGCCTTTTAAACAGGAAGAGAGAGAAGAAGGATTAAACCCGGGGTGGGGGGGGGGGGGGGATATGCGGTTGAAATAATAGGAGAAAGGGACTGAAAGAGTATGAAAATAAGCAGCTTTATCTGTAAAGGGAGTACGAGCATTGATCAAGTGACCCTTCAGGTCTTGTTTAACATTGGTTAGCTAGAAGTGGTTCACTACATTTATTAATTTATTCTAAATAATGGAGTCATACATTTATACATTTAGTCTAAATAATGGAAACTGGTAGCAATTATATCACACATGTTAGGAACAGTTTCCTTGTTCCCATGCAGCCTCCGCCCTTAGTGATGGAGAGCTTAGTCACAAGGCTTTCAAGGTTCATATGTGCCATTGACAGCCACCAACAATAAATTCTCTCTTAAAAGTCAGATACCATTCCAAACCTAAATTCATCAACTCAAGTTCATGGTTTATTCAGATGAAGAAAATGAATAAACATACACCAACTATTAACTATGCAAAACAAATTACTATTCACAAGGCATAAAACCCTTCCATTTTTCTCCCACACATTCTTAAGTAAATACGGATTCAATTTGCAAGCACCAAGTTAGTGTTGGAAATATGAACCAGGATGTAATATTGAAAAATATCATCACGGTTTTGAGTGAAATCTAAAACACTCGAATAAAACACAGCAGCTAGAACATACAATACACTTTAATAGTGAAAAACTTCAATTAACACTTGGCTCGGGAGCTAATCATCTGCCTTCACTTTTCCTCTTCTTTTTTTGGGGGGTTGGGGTTGGGGTTGGGGTTGGGGGTGGGATAATTTTCCGCTACCAATATATGCAACTTTTTGTTTCAGCAAAAGGGTGCTCAAGTGCGTAATATTGATGTTTTTCCCTTCCACTTTAGAACAAAAGAATTTATAACTTCAGCAGTCTTATCATATATTGTCAAATTTCAATCTTTTACTAACCTTAAACTGAAATGGTGCCTCCTACACTAACTTAAAAACAATTGATAGTTCTTACAGAGTACAATATGAGTTTCCTTACCAACCTGTTCTAAACTATATACAATGTGTCAATTTTTTGGGGAAAAAAGTGTCCCATTTTGATGTTAAGAAGTCATTGGCCAAATCTAAAAATTTTGAAAACATCAATTTTTGCACTCCTAAGCAGTACTTTTCATATTGTTTACTATATTCACAATTGTATTAAAATCAAATAAATTCACAATAAACTAATTTCGAATTCAAAGATGTCACAAATGGACTTCACAAAAATCACTTATTTTTTTCCTTTCTCTCCCCCCCCGCCACCCACCCACCCACCCAACAGATAGGATGTAATAGATCTATCCATCAATCAAATAGAAACGTAATTAGCTACCAAAATTTGCACAACCAAACTAAACCCTAATGATTTGTCAACAGTAACAAAACTGAACTAACAAACAACGAAGTAATCCACACAAAAAAAGTTCTAAATGAAACATCATCCGATCAATAACATAAATTTCAACAAAAATTAAATTTAAATTTACCGGTAAAAATAAATATATATATACATAGAGAGAGAGGGAAATTACGCGATCGGAGGCATCGTTGAGGGACGGAGGGGGCTCTTTGTCTTTTTTTACACCGAATACTCTCCTCATTTTCTTCGTTTCTTCTTCTTCTTCTTCTTCTTTTGTGTAATATGTAACAAAAATGTTACAAAAAATATGTAGGAGATAGAAAGAGAGATCTTGGTGTTTGACGAACTACCTTTTAGACGGCACAAAGGATACCAGAAATTTCCGAGCAAAGACTGAGAATTGAGAAATAATATTAAAGTTAAAAGGAAATTAGCCATTCACTTCAATCATTTTATATATTAAGCCACTCAAATAATTTTTTTTTTCAAAACAAACATATGTATTCTCTTAATCTTTAAAAAATACTTCCTCTGTCCCGTAAAAACGGGCTTGATTTGACATTTTCAGTCAAATTAATTAATTTTATAATTAATATTTAAAATATTTTTTTTATAAACATTGATGAGAGAACTATAACCCTATAAGAAATTGGATCAGGTTAGCATGAAATTATTTTTTTGGTAAGTTGGTCAATTAGCTAATAGAATATTGACACACATAGAACCTCGCCTGCGTGTCAGTATTCTATTGATCAATTGACTAACTTAAACTCCATACTAACCACTTCTTAAGAAATTATATCAAATTTACTATCATCTCCAAATTTCATAAGTTTGAAAATATAAATAAATATAGTTAATTTTTAATTTTAAAATTAATTAATTTGACAAAAAAACAAAAAAAAAACTAAGTCAATCTTTAAAAGGCGGAGGAAGTAAAAATAGTGTCCGTTTCAAAACATAAGTTATTTTTACTTTTTAATTATGCTTTTGTGATTTATTTAACTCTCGAAAACAATAAATCATGATACTAGTAAATTTATTATCTATTTATCGAGTATTGTTACACTTACAATAATATTTTTATAAAAATTAATTTATAAAATGACGTGTCAAAATGTAATTAATAAATAATTTATCATATGTTTGCATCTCCTAATCCAGGTTTTTTATTCCAGCTACAAAACTTTGAGAAATCTCTTGGAGGTACATAATATTTGGCTACATATTTGAGTTGGGCAAAAGTTCAAAAATACCCCTAATATTTATACGGATGTCCGATTTTCACTTTAAATTAATTTTTTTTCCAAAAATAACCTTAAAGTTTCAAAAAACAGGTCACCCGTGCCACTACCGTTAACAGAAGACAAACGGAATTAAAATGTGATGAAGTAGCAGGCTTAAATATAAAACATATTCTAAATAAAATAATATATACTCCCTCCGTCCCAAATTAATTGCTCAATTTTAACTTTTTTAAGTCAAATTGACTATTTTTAGAATTAATAATTAAGCATATATAAATATATTTCTAAAATTATAAAAATTAGGATTAGTAATAAATTGTATATACTTTCTTTTGATTATAATCTCTTCACCTATATTTTAGCAAAAATAGTAAAAAGATAGTTTTAAAAATGGTCAATTTGACTTTAAAAAAGTCAAAACCGAAAGAATTAATTTGGAGACGGAGGGTATCATTTAATTAAAACAAAAAAATACTAAAATTCAAAATAAAAAAAAACATAACATATTTACATCATTTAGTCAAAATAATAAAATTCAAATTATTTTGTTAACTAATCAAAACAACTAATTAAATAAAATAAATTGTATAACATATTTACATCATTTAATCAAAATACTAAAATTCAAAACATAACATATTTACATCAAATACTAATTAAAAAAATACTAAAATACTAATTAAAAAAATACTAAAATACTAAAAAAATCAAATTAAAAGAATACTAAAATTCAAATTATTTTGTTAATTAATCAAAACAACAAAAATTCAAATTACATCATTAAAATACTAAAATCATAATACTAAATACTAATTGATATAAAAATTTAAATTACTAAAATCATAATACTAAATAATTTGAATATTTTAGTATTGGGAACACAGAAATTATTTGAAAAAGGCTGATAAAAATGCATAATAAAAATAAAATTTAAAATTAGCAGTAGAGCAAGAGAAATCAGAATTATAGAGGCACTAATTGCCACCACTCCATTTGTACAGTGAACCTAATTATTGAATAAAAGGTAAGAATTTTGAATTTTGAATTTTAAAGTTCTAGGTGTTAGTGACCCACCAATAAGTGAATTTGCATCCTCTTCATAACCTTTTAATTTCTCTATTTTTTTTAATTGGACAAATATATTTATAAGTTTTAAATATTATAAATAAAATCAACACCTATCATTCAATTTATCAAATTAAAATGTATCATTACCCAGAAATTCAGATTAACAATCAAACATTCTTTTATATATCATCCGATGAATGCATGTATTTTTAATAAATTTTTAAATGATTGATCAGAAATTGTTATTAATAATTAAAATAAATAGTAAAATACATCTTATTATTAACAAAATAATTTGAATTTTAGTATTTTTTAATTTAATTTTTTTTAGTATTTTAGTATTTTTTAATTAGTATTTTAGTATTTTTTAATTAGTATTTTAGTATTTTTTAATTAGTATTTGATGTAAATATGTTATGTTTTGAATTTTAGTATTTTGATTAAATGATGTAAATATGTTATATAACTTATTTTATTTAATTAGTTGTTTTGATTAGTTAACAAAATAATTTGAATTTTATTATTTTGATTAAATGATGTAAATATGTTATGTTTTTTTTATTTTTTATTTTAGTATTTTTGTTTTGATTAAATGATATATATATTATTTTATTTAGAATATATTTTATATTTAAGCCTGCCACGTCATCACATTTTAACCCTGTTTGTCTTCTGTTAATGGCAGGGGCACAGGTGACCTGCTTTTTGAAACGTTAAGGGTACTTCTGGAAAAAAAATTAGTTTAGGGTGGAAGTGGGACATCCGTGTCGCAGTACGAAGCTAAGTTTGCCGAGTTGTCCCGGTTTGCGTCTCACTTGGTTGATAATGAGGAGAGAATGACGCAGATGTTTTTAAGAGGTTTGAAACCCGAGATACGACAATATCTAATTTCTCATAAACTGTATTTGTATTCAGATGTTGTAAATAGGGCTCAGTTATTGGAGCGCGATAACGAGTCAACCCAACCAAGAGAAAGCAGCCGGCAAAATGATAATACTAGTGGTAGCAGTCATCGAAGCGGTGACAACAAACGTGGAGGGAATCAACATACCAGAAATGGTAACCACTTTGGTGGTAATCATGGCCAAGATAATAAGAATGGACATTTCAAGAAAAGGAGATTTAACAATGATGGAAAGACGTCAGCATCAACAACTGTTGTTAAGGAAGGAGAACGACTACCTATCATATGCTTCAAATGCGGAGGGAGGACATATCGGTCAAACCGTGTATGCATGCAAAATCCAAAAGCGATGTTACAATTGTGGAAGAGAAGGTCACCTAGCTCGATTTTGTCGTTCAGGGAAGGCAAGTCCAGTTGGGATGGAGGCACCAAAGGCCGTCCCAGAAAAGTCAAAACCAGTAGTTCAAGGTAGATCGTTTGTTGTGACCTCCCAGAAAGCAAGGAACCCGAACGAGGTCATCACGGGTAAGCTTATCATAAACTCTAGCGAAGTCTATACCTTATTTGATACCGGTTCTACCTATTCTTTTATTTCTCCTACTTGCACTCAACGTTTAAATTTGACTCCGAAGAAATTAGACTTTGACTTATCTGTTGAAACTCCGTTGGGAGAAACCTTCATTACATCCACTGTTTATAAGTCTTGTTTGGTTCAAATCGGTACCCTCACATTACTTATCGATCTTATTTCATTGAAAATACTTGCATTTGATGTAATTCTAGGGATTGATTAGTTAACTACTCATCATGCAAAAATTGATTGTTTTCGTAAGGTTGTTAGCTTTCATATTCCTAACTAACCTATTATGCGAATTCAAACAATCAAACCATTAAAATCAATCATTGTCATCTCAAGCCATAAAGCTATTCGTTTATTGAAAAATGGATGTCAAGCTTTCTTAGCTCATGTCACTTGATTTAAACAAAATATATGGGTTTTGAATGATATTTCTATTGTTAATAAATTTCCGACATATTCTCAAGAACTTCCTGTCCTACCCCCAGAGCGTGAAATTGAATTTTGTATCGACCTTGAACCCGGTACAAAACCCCTTTCCAAAGCCCCATATCGAATGTCTCCTATTGAACTTCAGGAGTTAAAGACCCAATTGCAGGAATTGTTAGACATCGATTTCATTCGTCCTAGTACGTCTCTGTGACACCCCCAAATCCGGGTACTTCAATTCCACGGGATTTTGTGTTCACTGTACAAATATCATCTATCTATCTAGCCATAATAAATGCAAGCCATGCAATAGATAGAATAAAAATCTTCCCCTTAAGGGTTACAACATTTGAATAATAATAATACAATCTCAGGTTAAACTAACCTTAAACATCTGTGCGGAATCATAAACAAATAAGTCTTAACAACATCATTAAATCAAGTCTTAAACAAAATACATCATCAAATAAACAATAAGTCTTCATCACTTGTTAACTTTGCACTTGCCTTTACTAGTGGAAGGTTCATTAGTTCTTTCGTTCTTAACTGCAATGTTATTATTAAGCAAGAGTGAGCACTATTGTCCACATGTATAATAATGAAATAATAGTATAATAACATGCGAGTAAATCAAAGACATCTGAATAAAAGCTCAACTTTTGAATCAAGAATGAATAACAAGAATCAAAAGAATTCTGAGGGTCATAAGACCTTGAACTATGTCCTAGGTTATCAAGGGTTATACTTGAAACCTTTAACAATCATAAGACTATGGACCTTTTCTACTCGTCCAGGGGATCATTTTAGTACCATACTTGCGCACAATATCTTAACGCTAACGCACAAGTAAATCCCTTTGCAGGGTTGTTCATCTCAGTTTGACATTCGAGTCTGCACCAAGGGAAGTTTGGTTTGGATAATTCAATAAGGTTCTGAAATTTAGAACGTTCATCAACTAAGGACTAGTTGAATTAATAAAGTTCACTAGTCTAATAAGGTTCAACAATAATGATATTCAATTTGAATAATAATCTCAAGAAGTATACAATAGGACAATTATTGTATAACTGAACCATGCTTTGAAAAGATAACCAATCTTTAATATAACAATTGAACTTGAATAATAGTAATGATAATTTACTCGAGGTAAATAATAAACTTGAACAATAATGACAAGTAGGGTTAGGAAACTTGCCTCGTGCGTAGGCTAAACGATTACTACTTCCGTTCACCACAAATCCTACACACATACCATATGTATTCACGACATTCATTAGTTACATTTTCATTTAATTATTTAATATAAACTCCACTTTATTTAACAAATCATTACCATTCTAATTTAATTACTAATTTAATTACTTAATTAAATTAGAATATTTTTATTCTCTTACTATTATTACACTCGAATAAATTATTTCATAATAATTTCCATCGATATTTATTTTATTCAATAAATATCTCAATTAAAATATTTATTTTATTTTATAAATATTTTAATAATAATTTTCATTGAATATTTATTTTATTCCATAAATATCTCAATTAAAATATTTAATTTATTTTATAAATATTTTAATAATAATTTTCAATTAGAATATTTATTTTATTCCATAAATATCTCAATTAAAATATTTAATTTATTTTATAAATATTTTAATAATTCTCATCAAATATTTATTTTATTCCATAAATATCTCAATTAAAATATTTAATTTATTTTATAAATATTTTAATAATAATTTTCATCAAATATTTATTTTTTATTATTTATTTATTTATTTATTATTATTATTTTTTTTGATTGAGTAAAGTGGGGTAATTTAGTTTGGTATCGCATGGCGAAGTGGGTTACCTGTGCTCATTTTCTGATTCTGCTCATTCATGAACGTAATAAGGCCAAATTAAAGTGAAAAATCAATCATGGTAAAATTATACATGAATATTGTAAGACCTCAAATTTTTTAAATAAAAGGAATTTCCTTTATTTATTATTTTGAAATAGTAAGGTTGATTTGATTAATGTGGATAGTTAAGGTAAAAAATACATAAATATTTCAAAATAAGCAAGTGGTTATAAAATATTCATTGTTGTTAGGGAATATTCGTTTGGTCGTGGAATATTAAATCTTTGTTGGGAATATTAAATGCGACATTTGGTAGCGACCGTAAATGTGGGCCCATAACGGAAAGCGATTGGATGAGGAAAGCGACAAATATAAGTTGGTTAAAAATAACGGCGTAGTTATTACCGTTAAAGCTGTTGGAATACCCTTTGGTTAAAATACGATGTCTGGCGTGGTTAAAGAAGTACACAAGATTGCACGAGTATTGTTGAATTATTGATCCTTACGTGAAGAAGGCACTACTCAATAATTTTCACGGTGAGTTCTCGCTCAATATTTTATTTTATTGATTCAATAATTGCTTTGCGTTGATATTTTATATTATTGTTGTTCAATAATTGTCACCGCACATTATCTCCATTATCGGATCAATAATTCATATTATTTAAATAATATTATTAGATAGCATTATTGGCAATGTCTAGAAAGTTACATCAAGGAGAGGTTTGGTCACCTAATTGCGGCGCGAAGTAAGGAGAGATCCTTATTGGAAAGCCCTCTTCTGAGGCTACTGGTCATCATAATTGTGATTCGTAATATTATTTGTGAATAATTAATTATTGATTCATATGATAAAGAAATATTTATTTTATGTGGATATAAATGATGGATTTATTTATGTGGTTATAAATGAAGAAATTATTGTTGAGGTGTTTTATCGATATTTTATCGGATTGGAGGTATTAAAAATTAAATCGGGGGTTTTGAGATATATCATTGCGGGGTTATAATTTTTAATCCGACCGTTGGATTGTGGTAATTTTTGGGTATGTTATACATACATAAGTTGAGTATATGTCCACAAATTTTGAACCGTTAAAAATTCACGAATGATTTGTTATGAATTTTAAGAGGTGTCTCGATTGTAAATTAGGTTTATAATTGATTTTGGTGGAAAATTCTAGAATTGAGTGGGCCCCACTTGTGGTTGGTGAAGAAATGTGCTGAATTTTATTTCAAATGTGGTGGGTGGCAATAGTAGCGAGTGTAAAGCCATCGTGAGTAGAGTCAAGTCCGCTTCGGCGGGCTAACATTTTCCTATAAATAGAGGGCTAAGTTAGAATTGAAAATCACACCGAAATAAAGTTTTCTCTCTTTCTCTATATTATCGAGCGTATTTTGTGAGTATTTAGATACTTTGAGAGTTCTTTGTTCAAAGACAAGTTTCATTCAAAGATCACTTCCGACCTTTCCTTAGAAATCTTGATTCTTTGAGGTAAGGGATATTATTTTTTTCAGTAATGATATTATTTCTTCAATATCATTATCTTTGAAATGTTGATCTGAAGTTTTATCAAATTTGGAACTTTTTTTCATGTCTGGGGTTACTATTCACGGGTTACTATTCACGAGTTACTATTCATGAGTTACTATTCACGAGTTACTATTCACGAGTACTATTCATGAAGCGTGAAAATATTTTTTGTGGAATTTCTATCTTTTGGTGTTTGAGTTACTTATTCACGTATACTAAGACTATTCACGATACTCAAGACTATTCACGATATCTGGCACTATTCAATAGAAAAATAAAATTTCTTCTTTTCGTCTCAAAATATCTATTCGGATACTAGCTTTGATTGTATCCATGTTTTGATCATTCTTGAATTTTACACCACTATGATTATTTTTGAGGTATTGTTGGACATGGATAAAACAAAGTACGAATAATTAATCCTTAATCCTTGTCATTTTGTTTCTTTGGATTTCTTTAAAAATATTTTTCATCATCCTCGGTCTTAAATGATGATATTATTGAATATCTTTGGCACAGTAGTGCAAAGATGAATGATTTCTGAAGAATATCTTTGGCCCTGTAGTGCAAAGATGAGCAGTGTTTAAATGAACATGACCGATCGATGAATATCTTTGGCCTTTAGTGCAAAGATGAATAAGTGTTGAGATGAACACGACCGATTGATGAATATCTTTGGCCCGTAGTGCAAAGATGAATATTTGATTTGAGATGAATATTGATTGATGTTACTGGGATAAAATATTGATGATGGACCGTTAAATTCATAGATTATAGTAGATTTCATTCTCTACGTAACTCTTCTATGAATTATTATTTCCATGCGAATATTGATCCGAAACTTGTTGCCTATTGTATTCTATTAAATTTTCCCTGTTGAAGACTAACGATAATTTGTTGTATATTATCTTAGTCACAATATTCTTTTTCTTGAGCTAGTTGAGCTCACCCTTTTCCTTTTGTTCCATTCTTCTCGGGAGGCGAGAATATAGCGAAAGATGAGCCTGGGGGGTATGGAATGAAGGTTTTAGAAAAGATTGTTTAGTAGTCCTCACCATTTTTGTAAAATAATGTATCAATAAATGTGATGGGGATTTATTTGAGTATAAATATTGTCTAGAAGATAATATTTGTATTTAAACTCACAGTTTTACTGTTGTAATAATAAAGTTGTAGTTGTTTCTGTACCATGTATTGACAACTCAGAATGGGTGATGTATACCTATTTTGGGGGCGTCACAAATATGGCCATAACTTCTAATTAGTTATTTTTACACGAATTTAGACTTATCCAATCATTGTAATACATATATAATCATTACTTAACCCATCTAGCATGATTTTTAACAAGTTACAACACATAATTTGCAAAATCAACACATTTACTTCCACTGTTCTTGATGTTCTTGAAGGTTTTGAAAATAAAACATGAAAATTGTTACTACGGATTCGTTATAACACCGAATCCGTTTATTTAAACTTTGGTCTCTTCGTATCAACATGCATAACAACATACAAGTGTAAAATTTAGGGATAATATACGATTAATACATAAAATATCACGTATAAGGCCATAAGGCCAAAACCCATACTCTGTAATTTTGTAGAAATCATATACGACATGTTTTCATGAATTTGATGATATGGTTTACATAATATATATAATTAAACACGATTTGATATATCATAGCACACATACAACCCGTAATCATTACTCCTAACCCAATTACAGAGGTTAAACCAAAACTTTAAAAGCCATTTTCATGAAAACTAAAAGACGTGAAGTAGAAATTGGGAAGGAGGAGATTACCACGAGTATAATTTAGAAGAGGTGATCAATGATGATCCTTTCACAACAACTCATTGATTACACACTTACAAATTTCTCTCAAGCTTCTCAATTTTCTCTCTGTAAGTTTTCTATTCTCTCCGGCTTGTTTTCAGACTTAAGCGATAATGAAGAATGAAAAGAAGAATACGTATTATAAGAATTCAACAGAACAGCGATAATGGTGATTACTCTAAAGAAGTGGGTAATTGCATCCAACTCCCCATAGGGCCTTGTTTGGCTAGATTAATAGATTTCAAAAATTATTTAATTTAATAAAGCTTTATCATATAGTTTAATTCATGTCACACTCACTGCACAATAATTCATATATCTTATTTAATATAAATAAAATATAATAACTTCTCGTAAATTCACATAGTCATATATTTAATTTTCTCATTAATTAATAATGTCAAATTATTAACTCTCTAATTAATAATTAATTTAATTAAAATAACATCATGCTTAATTAAATATTTCATTTAATTCAATAAGCTCAATTAATTACATACTTGAATAATAATTATTCTCCACATTAATTTAATAAATGTAACACATATAATTAAATTAATCTACCTGATGCATCAAATAATTATTTAATCCAATAATTAAATTATCAAAAAATATTTATTTAATTCAATAAATATTAAAATTAAATTACAAAAATCTCGTTCATTACATCATTTTCCCCTTAAAAGGATTCGTCCCCGTAATCACGACTCAATAAATTCGACCCGTTACATTCTCCCCCCTTACAAAGATTACATCCCCGTAATCGTTTTGCATATAACTAAGTAAATAAATGAGGTAGTTCTTCATCATATTCTCTTGAGTTCCCACGTAGCTTCTTCAAACGTTGTGGTTCCTCCAAATTACCTTAATGTAAGGTATGACTTTATTTCTAAGAATTTGTTCTTTTTCGATTTATTAATTTGGATGAGGAATTTCTTCGTAAGATAAGTCTTTCTCAAAATGTAGGGGTTCATATTCAATTACATGTTTGTAATCGGCTTTGTATGGTCGTAATACGAAACATGGAAGACGTTGTGGACATTCTCGAGTCTTTGGAGGTAAAGGCTACCTCGACAACTTCTCGATTCTTCTCAAGATTTCCAAAGGGTCCAATGAATCTTGGGCTCAATTTCCCTTTCTTTCCGAACCTGATCTTCCCTTTCCAGGGAGAGACCTTCAAGAAAACATAACTACCTGATTCAAACTCAATATTTTTACAATGTGGATCAGCGTATTTCTTCTGTCAATCTTGAGCCGCTACCAGTCGTGCTCGGATTACTTTGACTATTTCTGATGTCTGTTGTACCAATTCTGGCCCTAGCAATTGTCTCTCACCAACTTCATCCCAATAAAGCGGAGTTACGACTTTCTATCGTATAACGCTCGTAAGGCGACATACCAATACTAGCTGGTAGTAATTGTTGTTTGTAGCCGAACTCTACTAACGGTGAGTGATCATCCCAATTTCCTTTAAAGTCCATCACACGTGCTCTTAGCATATCCTCTAATGTTTGAATCGTTCTCTCTACCATTCTGCATTTGAGGGTGGTAAGTCAGTACTCATTCGCAATTCACGTACCCATGCATTCTGAAGACGTTTCAGAAATTTGATGTGAGCGCGGATCCCTATCTCGAAACAATTGATCTGGGAACTCCATGCCTCGAAACAATCTCTTTTACGATAGCCCGCCAACCGATCTAAGTTGTGTGGACGCCCCCAAAATAGGTATACACAACACCCATTCTCGAGTCGCCAAAATACATGGTACAAGAAGCAAACTACAACTTCAATAATACAAATGTCGTGTGAAATACTTACAATATATATTGTGAGTTTAAATATAATATTGTCTTCTAGACAATATCCACACGCAAATAAATCCCCATCATAATTATTGATACATTATTTTACAAAAATGGTGAGGACTACTAAACAATCCTTTCTAAAACCTTCATTCCATACCCCGACTAGTACTCGCTACATTCTCTCCCGAGAAGAAAAATGGAACAACAAGGAAAAGGGTGAGCTCAACTAGCCCAGTAAAGAATACTATGACTAAGATAATATACAACAAATTATCGTTAGTCTCCAACAGGGAAAAATCTGATAGAATACAATAGACAACAAGTTTCAGATCAATATTCGCAATAGCGGAAATAATTCATGTAAGAGTTACGTAGAGAATGAAATCTACTATAATCTATGAATTTAATAAATACCATCATCAATATTTTATCCTTGTAACATCAATCAATATTCATCTCAAATCAAATATTCATCTTTGCACATGTGCCAAAGATATTCATCAATCGGTCATGTTCATCTCAACACTGCTCATCTTTGCACTAAAGGCCAAAGATATTCATCACCTAACATGTTCATTTAAACACTGCTCATCTTTGCACTATGTGCCAAAGATATTCTTCAGAAATCATTCATCTTTGCACTACAAAAGTGCAAAGATATTCAATAATATCATCATTTAAGACCGAGGATGATGAAAAATATTTTTAAAGAACGAATCCAAAGATTGAAACAAAATGACAAGGATTAATGATTAAGGATTCGTACTTTGTTTTATCCATGTCCAACAATACCTCAAAAATAATCATAGTGGTGTAAAATTCAAGAATGATCAAAACATGGATACAATCAAAGCTAGTATCCGTAATAGATATTTTGGACAAAAAGAAGAAATTTTATTTTTCGATGAAATAGTGCAGTATACATGAATAAAGGTCAGATACGTGAATAGTGCCAGATACGTGAATAGTAACTCGACACCAAAAGATAGAAATTCCACACAAAAAAACATTTTCACGCTTACATGAATAGTACTCGTGAATAAGAATCGTGAATAGTAACTCATGAATAGTAACTCGTGAATAGTAACTCATGAATAGTAACCCCGACATGAAAAAGTTCCAAATTTGATAAAAAGTTCCAATCAATATTTCAAAGATAATGATATCAAGAAATAATATCATTTGAGAAAAAAAATAACATCCCTTACCTCAAAAGAATCAAGATTTTTAAGGAAAGGCTCAAGTGATGCCGAATGAAACTTGTAGATCTTAATAAAGAACTCTCAAAGTATCTAAATACTCACAAAATACGCCAATAATATAGAGAGAGAGAAAGAGAAAACTTTGTTTCGTGTGATTTTCAATTCTAACTTAGCCCTCTATTTATAGAAAATGTTAGCACGTCAAGCAGACTTGACTCGCAACCGATGGGCTTTTTACTCGCTACTATTGCCACCCACCACATTTGAAATAAAATTCAGCACATTTCTTCACCAACCAAAAGTGGGGCCCACCAATTCTAGAATTTTCCACCAAAATCATTTATAACCTAATTTCTAATCACCACCTCTTAAAATTCATAATAAATTATACGCTCATTTTTAACGGCTCAAAATTTGTGGACATATACTCAACTTATATATGTATAACATATCCAAAAATTACAACGATCCAACTATTCGGATTAAATATTATAACTCACACAATAAAGTCGTAATAACACCGATTTGATCTTTTAATACCTCCAATCCGACAAAATACAAATAAAACATCTCAAAGATTAATTCCTTCATTAATAACCACATAAATAAATCCATCATTTATATTCATATAAAATAAATATTTCCTTATCATATGAATCAATAATTAATTATTCACAAATAATATTACGTAATCACATTTACGACAACCAGTCGCTCCTCAGAAAGAGGGGCTTTCAATAAGGATCTCTCCTCATCGGGCGCCGCAATTAGGTGACCAAACCTCTCCTTAGATGTAACTTTCTAGACATTGCCAATAATGTTATCTAATAATATTATTCAAATAATATGAATTATTGATCCGATAATGGGAAATATCATGCAAAGTTGACAATTATTGAAACAATAATAATATAAAATATCAACGCAACAATTATTGAATCAATAAAATAAAATATTGAACAAGAATTCATCGTGAAAAAATTATCGAGTAAAGGCCTTCACGTAAGGATCAATAATTCAACAATATCGCGGCAATACCGCAAGCTATCAGGCAACCACGCCAGACATCAGATTTTAACCACCGGTATTCCAACAGCCTTTTAATTCAGAATAACCACGCCTGCTATTTTTAACCACCCAAACTTTGTCGTTTTCCTCATCCAATCGCTTTCGTTATGGGCTCCCACACACGGTCGCTACTGGCGCGCAATTTAATATTCCCGACAAAGATTTAATATTCCACCACCAAACGAATATTCCCCGACAAAAATGAATATTTTATAACCACTGCTTATTTTGAAATATTTATGATTTAACCCTTAACTATCCACATTAATCAAATCAACCCTTACTATTTCAAAATAATAAATAAAGGAAATTCCTTTTTATTTAAAAAATTTTTGGTCTTACAACCTCCCTCCTTATGAAATTTCGTCCTCGAAATCGACGACGCATTCGGTGTGTTTCAAAAGGTGAGGATACCTCGCTTTCATTTCCGCTTTCCAATTCCTGTGTCATTTCCTCTATAGCATGATTCCTCCACAAAACTTTAACTTGTGGTATGACCTTTTCGGCGTAGGACATGCTCCTTCCTATCCAAGATCTTGACAGTACCTCCTCACACGTTAAGTCTTCTGGCTATCTCGTCCGGTTCTAACTCAATAACGTGGTTCGGGTCTTTCACATATTTACTTAAGTACGAGATATGTGAAACACATTATGAACACGAGACATACTTGAGGTAACGCAAGTCTATAAGCTACATTTCCTACTTGGCCAAGAATTTGAAATGGACCAATAAATCGTGGATCGAGCTTTTCTCTCTTCCCAAATCTTGTAACTCCCTTCCATGGAGCAACTCGCAACAATACATGATCCCTACACTAAATTCCACGCCCTTTCGATGAAGATCCATAACTCTTTTGTCGATCTTGTGCCGCTTGTATACGTTGTCGAATCATTTGGATCTTTTCTAGTAGTCATACGTATTTAACTCGGGTCCCAACAATGTTGCTTCACCCACCTCATCCCAACATATCGAGAACGACATTTTCGCCCATATAATGCTTCAATGGAGCCACACCTATACTTGCTCGATAATCGTTGTTGTAGGAGAATTCCACCAATGGTAAATACTTATCCCAACCGCCCTTGAAGTTCAGGACACGTAGTCTTAATATATCTTCAAGAGTTTGAATAGTCCTCTCGATTGTCCGTCTGCTTGGGGATGGTATGCCGAACTAAATCGCAAACTGCGCGTCCATAGCTTTTTGCAAGCTAACCCAAAATCTTGAAGTGAATCTTGGGTCACGATCCAAACTATGGATACAGCATGCCATGCAACCTCACAATCTCATTTACGTACATACTAGCAAGACGCTCAAGGAATAAGTCTCCAGATTTCGGCAAGAAATGAGTAGATTTGGTTAATCTATCAACAATAACCCAAATAAGATTAATGCCTTGAGAAACCGTAGTAGGAAGACCCGTGAACTAAATCCATGGTAATGTGTTCCCACTTCCATTCCAGGAATCTCAAGTGGTTGCAACGGACCCTTAGGTACTAGATGTCCGCCTTTACACGTTGACAAGTTAAACACATCGAGATAAACTTTGCAATCTCTCTCTTCATATTGTTCCACCAAAATGTATGTCAAGATCACGATACATTTTAGTACTTCCGTGATGGATTGCAAATGGTGTATTGTGTGCCTCCATCATAATCTTGTTCTTCAAATCGAGTCGTTAGAACACAAAGTCTAGAGTGGACTCAAGTATTCCTTCTTCATCAATTCTCGCCCTAATAGCTCCTTCTTGTACTTTCTTCTTCATACGATCATCCTCCGGCCTGGCGGGTTCGAAAGCAATTTAAACTTTATCGATTAAAGTTGATTATACTCAGATATTATCACGTGGGTACCTAGAGTTTTCATCTCCATCTCTATTATTTGTAAATTATACTGAAATGAGTCTTTGACAATATCGCACTCAGATTCAGATACGATCTTCTACTCAACACGCCGCCTACCACGCTCGCTTTTCCAGATGGCATGGTCGTAACACGTATTTGAAATGAGTCTCTCTCGAGTTCTTCAAGCTCTTCCCACATTCCTCGCTTCCATTCGAATTTTGTATCTCTACGAGTCACCACGTTAATGGAATAGCGATTCGAGAATATCCTTCAACGAATCTCCGATAATAACCAACTAAGCTTCAGAAAGCTACGATTTCGACATCGACTTAGGTTGCTCTCAACTACGACTCATATCCCAATCTTGGATAAGACGTCACAATGACACCTATCGCTTTACTATCGCATCTAATATGACGCCCCTTACAGAGAGTTCGCTTAGTGAATTCCACAAAGGAAGTCACAAGATAAAGGCTCGTGTACCAAATTTATAGTTGAATTTTTAACTCCTCAAGTTCAATAGAGCCATTCGATATGAGATTTTAGAAATGAGTTTTGTACCGGGTTCAAATTCGATACAAAATTTAATATCAAAGCTTTGGGAGTAAGCCAAGAAATTCTTTCAGAAACACGTCAGAAATTTACTAACAATGTAAATATCATTCAAATCGATTTATTTTTGTTCAAGTCCATAACATGGCTAAGAAAGCTTCGACATCCGCTTTTTCAATAAACGAATGGCTTTATGGCTTAATATGAAAGAGTTTGACTTCAATGGTTTGGTCGCTTGAATTCAATAACAAAGTTAGTTAGAATATGAAAACTAACAACCTTATACAAAAGTAATCAATTTTGCATGATGAGTAGTTAACCTTAAAATCACATCAAAAGCAAATATCTCTATAGAAATAAGGTTAATGTGTAATGTGATAGTGCCAACCTGAATCAAGCAAGATTTTTAAACAACGGATGTAATGAAAGTTTCTCCTAATGGATTCTCCATAAATAAAGTCAAAGTCTAATTTCTCCGTAGTCAAGTTCAAACGCTGAGCGCAAGCAAAGAGAGATAAAAGAATGGGTAGAACCCAGATCTAGTAAGGTATAAACTTCGCAAGAATTTATAATTAACTAACCCGTGCTAACTTCGCTCGGGTTCCTCGATTTTTGACCGGCCACGACAAACGCTTCTTCCCAGAACCGCTGACTTTGACTTTTTTTCAGATCCGCCTCGTGCCAACGTCCCAACTGGACTTGATTTCGCTTATAGACAAAAATCTAGCTATGTGACCATCTTTTCCACAACTAAAACATACCTTGGAAGGCTTTGAACAGTTTGACCTTATATGTCCCTCCTCTCGTGATCTCAGTAGCATCTAACCGGCGATCGTTTCTTCCCTAGAATTTGTTCTTTGTCTTGCCGCCGATGTCGATCGCCGACGCCTTCCCGTCATCGTTAAATCTTCTTTAGATCGACATCTCTTTCCATAATATCACGCGTCATGCGGCTTTTTACCCACGCATCACTCATTCTCACTGCTCATTTATTTCTTCTTTCATTTCAGATTCCAAATTTTATCATCTTATACTCGCCAAAGAGTGCTTCGCTCAAGCATCACATATCGGGTAACACAAGCTTGAATCGTTGATCCTTTTGCTCCACGATCGCTCGCAATTCTTCAAATTTCGCTTCTTCTAACTCATGAATACGATTTTGCAATTCTACATTTTGATCATAAAATACCTCTAATAAACTCTCTTCAGTACCTCTTCTTCCTCTTCTTCCTCACTCAAATTTGCTACCTCTGCGATTATCTCGTGGTGCAACTATCAATTCTTCACTCACCACATGGATATCTAATTAATTCTTCTTCACCGACATCACATTATCCCGGTTGGCGATTAGAGGTGTCTCCACGATCTCATTCACTCCATTGTTAACGCTTCTCAAGCAAATCATTCTTAAAAACTATCATAAAACAAGGGTTAATTAAATAAATTAACAAATCACATAATACCCCTATATTATGACCAACCAACAAATAAGCTTAGTAGACACACTATCAAGGATTTACTCTCTCCTCCCTCCTAGTTCTATTCCCCGATCTCCGCCAGAGATCATATCCCTAAGCTCGATATTAACGTGACGCCCCCAAAATAGGTATACACACACACCCATTCTCGAGTCGCCAAATACATGGTACAAGAAGCAAACTACAACTTTAATAATACAAATGTCGTGGTGAAATACTTACAATATATAATGTGAGTTTAAATATAATATTGTCTTCTAGACAATATCCACACGCAAATAAATCCCCATCATAATTATTGATACATTATTTTACAAAATGGTGAGGACTACTAAACAATCCTTTCTAAAACCTTCATTCCATACCCCGACTAAGACTCGCTACATTCTCGCCTCCCGAGAAGAAAAATGGAACAACAAGGAAAAGGGTGAGCTCAACTAGCCCAAAAGAAGAATACTATGACTAAGATAATATACAACAAATTATCGTTAGTCTCCAACAGGAAAAACTGATAGAATACAATAGTACAACAAGTTTCAGATCAATATTCGCAATGAAATAATAATTCATGTAAGAGTTACGTAGAGAATGAAATCTACTATAATCTATGAATTTAATACCATCATCAATATTTTATCCCTCGTAACATCAATCAATATTCATCTCAAATCAAATATTCATCTTTGCACTACACAGCCAAAGATATTCATCAATCCGGTCATGTTCATCTCAACACTGCTCATCTTTGCACTAAAGGCCAAAGATATTCATCACCGGCCATGTTCATTTAAACACTGCTCTCATCTTTGCACTATGTGCCAAAGATATTCTTCGAAATCATTCATCTTTTGACTACAGCCAAAGATATTCAATAATATCATCATTTAAGACCGAGGATGATGAAAATATTTTTAAAGAACTAATCCAAAGGAAACAAAATGACAAGGATTAATGATTAAGGATTCGTGACTTTTTTTTTTTATCCATGTCCAACAATACCTCAAAAATAATCATAGTGGTGTAAAATTCAAGAATGATCAAAACATGGATACAATCAAAGCTAGTATCCGTAATAGATATTTTGGACTAAAAGAAGAAATTTTATTTTTCGATGAATAAGGCCGATACGTGAATAGTGTCAGATACGTGAATAAAGGCCAGATACGTGAATAAGAACTCGACACCAAAAGATAGAAATTCCACAAAAAAAACATTTTCACGCTTTCATTTAATAGTACTCGTGAATAAGAATCGTGAATAGTAACTCATGAATAGTAACTCGTGAATAAGAACTCATGAATAGTAACCCCGATACATGAAAAAGTTCCAAATTTGATAAAAAGTTCCAATCAATATTTCAAAGATAATGATATCAAGAAATAATATCATTTGAGAAAAAAATAATATCCCTTACCTCAAAGAATCAAGATTTTAAGGAAAGGCTCAAGTGATGTCGAATGAAACTTCAGAATCAACAAAGAACTCTCAAAGTATCTAAATACTCACAAAATACGCCAATAATATAATAGAGAGAAAGAGAGAAAACTTTGTTTCGTGTGATTTTCAATTCTAACTTAGCCTCTATTTATAGGAAAATGTTAAATTCACCAAGCAGATTTGACTCACAACCGATGGCTTTTACTCGCTACTATTGCCACCCACCACATTTGAAATAAAATTCAGCACATTTTTTTCACCAACCAAAAGTGGGGCCCACCAATTCTAGAATTTTCCACCAAAATCATTTATAACCTAATTTCTAATCACCACCTCTTAAAATTCATAATAAATTATACGCTCATTTTTAATCTGCTCAAAATTTGTGGACATATACTCAACTTATATATGTATAACATATCCAAAAATTACAACGATCCAACTATCGGATTAAATATTATAACTCACACAATAAAGTCAGAATAACACCGATTTGATCTTTTAATACCTCCAATCCGACAAAATACAAATAAAACATCTCAAAGATTAATTCCTTCATTAATAACCACATAAATAAATCCATCATTTATATTCATATAAAATAAATATTTCCTTATCATATGAATCAATAATTAATTATTCACAAATAATATTACGTAATCACATTTATGACAACCAGTCGCTCCTCTGTGAAAGAGGGGCTTTCCAATAAGGATCTCTCTCATCGGGCGCGCGCAATTAGGTGACCAAACCTCTCCTTAGATGTAACTTTCTAGACATTGCCAATAATGTTATCTAATAATATTATTCAAATAATATGAATTATTGATCCGATAATGGGAAATATTGCAAGTTGACAATTATCAAACAATAATAATATAAAATATCAACGCAACAATTATTGAATCAATAAAATAAAATATCGAATAAAGAATTCATCGTGGAAAATTATCGAGTAAAGGCCTTTCACGTAAGGATCAATAATTCAACAATATCGCGTAATACCGCAGTGCTATCGCAAGCAACCACGCCAGACATCAGATTTTAACCACCGGTATTCCAACAGCCTTAATTCAGAATAACTACGCCGTTATTTATAACCACCCAAACTTTGTCGCTTTTCCTCATCCAATCGCTTTCACATTATGGGCCCTACACATTAATCGCGCATTTGGTCGCATTTAATATTCCCGACACAGCATTTAATATTCCACGACCAAACTAATATTCCCCGACAAAAATGAATATTTTATAACCACTTGCTTATTTTGAAATATTTATGATTTAACCCTTAACTATCCACATTAATCAAATCAACCCTTACTATTTCAAAATAATAAATAAAGGAAATTCCTTTTATTTAAAAAAATTTTCGGGTCTTACAACCTCCCTCCTTATGAAATTTCGTCCCTCGAAATCGACGACGTACTGGTGTTTCAAAAGGTGAGGATACCTCGCTTTCATTTCCGCTTCCAATTCCTGTGTCATTTCCTCTATAGCATGATTCCTCCACAAAACTTTAACTTGTGGTATGATTGGCGTGCGTAGGACATGCTCCTTCCTATCCAAGATCTTGACAGTACCTCCTCATACGTTAAGTCTTCTATTATCTCGTCCGGTTCTAACTCAATAACGTGGTTCGGGTCTTTCACATATTTTTTAAGTACGGATATGTGAAACACATTATGAACACGTAGACATACTCTGGAGGTAACGCAAGTCTATAAGCTATATTTCCTACTTCGGTCAAGAATTTGAAATGGACCAATAAATCGTGGATCGAGCTTTTCTCTTCCCAAATCTTGTAACTCCCTTCCATGGAGCAACTCGCAACAATACATACATGATCCCCTACACTAAATTCCACGTCCTTTCGATGAAGATCCGCATAACTCTTTTGTCGATCTTGTGCCGCTTTGTATACGTTGTCGAATCATTTGGATCTTTTTAGGAGAGTCATATCGCATTTAACCTCGGGTCCCAACAATGTTGCTTCACCCACCTCATCCCAACATATTGGAGAACGACATTTTCGTCCATATAATGCTTGAATGGAGCCACACCTATACTTGCTCGATAACTGTTGTTGTAGGAGAATTCCACCAATGGTAAATACTTATCCCAACGCC
The DNA here is from genome assembly GCA_020205615.1 of Panax quinquefolius. NCBI lineage: Eukaryota > Viridiplantae > Streptophyta > Magnoliopsida > Apiales > Araliaceae > Panax > Panax quinquefolius. Next base: position 29,828,667 of record CM035151.1, read on the forward strand.
CTTGAAGTCTAGGACACGAGTCTTAATATATCTTCAAGAGTTTGAATAGTCCTCTCTCGATTGTCCGTCTGTTTGGGGATGGTATGCTTAACTAAATCGCAAACTGCGCCCATAGCTTTTTGCAAGCTAACCCAAAATCTTGAAGTGAATCTTGGGTCACGATCCAAACTATGGATACAGTGCATGCCACGCAACCTCACAATCTCATTTATATACATACTACAACAAGACGCTCAAGGAATAAGTCTCCCAGACGGCAAGAAATGAGTAGATTTGGTTAATCTATCAACAATAACCCAAATAAGATTAATGCCGAGAAACCAGTAGAAGACCCAGAACGAAAATCCATGGTAATGTGTTCCCACTTCCATTCCGGAATCTCAAGTGGTTGCAACGGACCCTTAGGTACTAGATGTTCGCCTTTACACGCCGACAAGTTAAACACATCGAGATAAACTTTGCAAATCTCTCTTCATATTGTTCCACCAAAATGTATGTCAAGATCACGATACATTTTAGTACTTCCGGATGGATTGCAAATGGTGTATTGTGTGCCTCCATCATAATCTTGTTCTTCAAATCAGAGTCGTTAGAACACAAAGTCTAGAGTGGACTCAAGTATTCCTTCTTCATCAATTCTCGCTCCTAATAGCTCCTTCTTGTATTTTTCTTCTTCATACGATCGCATCTCCGGGTCTGGGTGGTTTCGAGCAATTTAAACTTTATTGATTAAAGTTGATTATACTCAGATATTATCACGTGGGTACCTAGAGTTTTCATCTCCATCTCTATTATTTGTAAATTATACTAAATTAGTCTTTGACAATATCGTACTCAGACTTGTATACGATCTTCTACTCAACACGCCGCCACTACCACGCTCGCGCTTTCCGAGGATGGCATGGTCGTAACATGTCTTGAAATGAGTCTCCTCTCGAGTTCTTCAAGCTCTTCCCACATTCCTCGCTTCCATTCGAATTTTGTATCTCTACGAGTCACCACGTTAATGGAATAGCGATTCGAGAATATCCTTCAACGAATCTCCGATAATAACCAACTAAGCCAGAAAGCTACGTATTTCGACATCGACTTAGGTTGTTTCTCAATATGACTCATATCCCAATCTTGGATAAGACGTCACAATGACACCTATCATTTTTACTATCGCATCTAATACGACGCCCCCTTACAGAGAGTCTCGCTTAGGTGAATTCCACAAAGGAAGTCACAAGATAAAGGCTCAGTACCAAATTTATAGTTGAATTTTTAACTCCTCAAGTTCAATAGAGCCATTCGATATGAGATTTTAGAAATGAGTTTTTGTACAGGGTTCAAATTCGATACAAAATTTAATATCAAAGCTTGGGAGTAAGCCAAGAAATTCTTCAGAAACACGTCAGAAATTTACTAACAAATGTAAATATCATTCAAATCGACTTATTTTTATTCAAGTCCATGACATGGCTAAAGAAAGCTCGACATCCGCTTTTTTTCAATAAACGAATGGCTTTTCATGGCTTAATATGAAAAGAGTTTGACTTCAATGGTTTGGTCGCTTGAATTCAATAACAAAGTTAGTTAGGAATATGAAAACTAACAACCTTTAAAAGTAATCAATTTCAAAGACATGATGAGTAGTTAACCTTAAAATCACATCAAAAGCAAATATCTCTATAGAAATAAGGTTAACAGTAATGTGATAGTGCCAACCTCGAATCAAGCAAGATTTTTAAACAACGGATGTAATGAAAGTTTCTCCTAATGGATTCTCCATAAACAGTCAAAGTCTAATTTCTCCGTAGTTAAGTTCAAACGTTGAGCGCAAGCAAAAGAGAGATAAAAGAATGGGTAGATCCCAGATATCTAGTAAGGTATAAACTTCGCAAGAATTTATAATTAACTAACCCGTGCTAACTTTCGTGTTCCTCGATTTTGACCGGCCACGACAAACGCCTCTTCCAGAACCAGATTGACTTTGACTTTTTTCTTCAGATCCGCCTCGTGCCAACGTCCCAACCGGACTTCATTTCGCTTATAGACAAAATCTAGCTATGTGACCATCTTTTTCCACAACTAAAACATACCTTGGAAGGCTTTGAGCAGTTTGACCTTATATGTCCCTCCTCTCTCCGCATCTCAGAAGATCTAACCGGCGATCGTTCTCTCCCCTAGAATTCGTTCTTTGTCGATGTCGATTTGCCGACGCCTTCCCCGTCATCGTTAAATCTTCTCTTTAGATTGGACATCTCTTTCCATAATATCCACGCGTCGTGCGGCTTTTTACCCACGCATCACTCATTCTCACTGTTCGCTTATTTCTTCTTTCACCTCGATTCCAACTTTATCATCTTATACTCGCCAAAGAGTGCTTCATTCAAGCATCACATATCGGGTAACACAAGCTTGAATCGTCAGATCCTTTTGCTCCACACGATCGCTCGCAATTCTTCAAACCGCTTCTTCTAACTCATGAATACGATTTTGCAATTCTACATTTTGATCATAAAATACCTCTAATAAACTCTCTTCGTGTACCTCTTCTTCCTCTTCTTCCTCACTCTCATTTGTTACCTCTGCGATTATCTCTAAAAGTAACTATCAATTCTTCACTCACCACATGGATATCTCTAATTTCTTCTTCTTCACCGACATCACATTATCCTCGGTTGGCGATTAGAGGTGTCTCCACGATCTCATTCACTCCATTGTTAACGTTCTCAACAGCCATTCTTAAAAACTATCATAAAACAAGGGTTAATTAAATAAATTAACAAATCACATAATACCCCTATATTATGACCAACCAACAAATAAGCTTAGGTAGACACACTAAACAAGGATTTACTCGTCTCTTCCTCCTAGTTCTATTCCCCGATCTCCGCCAGAGATCATATCCCTAAGCTACGATAACAAGCATGGACGCCCCAAAATAGGTATACACAACACCCATTTCGAGTCGCCAAATACATGGTACAAGAAGCAAACTACAACTTCAATAATACAAATGTCGTGTGAAACACGACAATATATCTTGTGAGTTTAAATATAATATTGTCTTCTAGATAATATCCACACGCAAATAAATCCCCATCATAATTATTGATACATTATTTTACAAAATGGTGAGGACTACTAAACAATCCTTTCTAAAACCTTCATTCCATACCCGACTAAGTACTCGCCACATTCTCGCCTCCCGAGAAGAAAAATGGAACAACAAGGAAAAGGGTGAGCTCAACTAGCCTAAAAAGAAGAATACTATGACTAAGATAATATACAACAAATTATCGTTAGTCTCCAACAGGAAAAATCGATAGAATACAATGTACAACAAGTTTCAGATCAATATTCGCAGTTTGAAATAATAATTCATGTAAGAGTTACGTAGAGAATGAAATCTACTATAATCTATGAATTTAACAAATCCATCATCAATATTTTATCCTCAGTAACATCAATCAATATTCATCTCAAATCAAATATTCATCTTTGCACTACAAAGCCAAAGATATTCATCAATCGATCCATGTTCATCTCAACACTGCTCATCTTTGCACTAAAGGCCAAAGATATTCATCATCGGTCATGTTCATTTAAACACTGCTCATCTTTGCACTATAAAGCCAAAGATATTCTTCAGAAATCATTCATCTTTGCACTATGTGCCAAAGATATTCAATAATATCATCATTTAAGACCGAGGATGATGAAAAATATTTTTAAAGAACGAATCCGGTGAAACAAAATGACAAGGATTAATGATTAAGGATTCAGATTTTTGTTTTATCCATGTCCAACAATACCTCAAAATAATCATAGTGGTGTAAAATTCAAGAATGATCAAAACATGGATACAATCAAAGCTAGTATCCGTAATAGATATTTTGGACAAAAGAAGAAATTTTATTTTTCGATGAATAGGTCGATATACATGAATATGTCAGATACGTGAATAGGCCGATACGTGAATAAGAACTCTCGACACCAAAAGATAGAAATTCCACAAAAAAAACATTTTCACGCTTCACTTAATAGTACTCGTGAATAAGAACTCGTGAATAGTAACTCATGAATAGTAACTCGTGAATAAGAACTCATGAATAGTAACCCCGACATGAAAAAGTTCCAAATTTGATAAAAAGTTCCAACCAATATTTCAAAGATAATGATATCAAGAAATAATATCATTTGAGAAGAAAATAACATCCCTTACCTCAAAGAATCAAGATTTCTAAGGAAAGGCTCAAGTGATGTCGAATGAAACTTGTAATCAATAAAGAACTCTCAAAGTATCTAAATACTCACAAAATACGCCAATAATATAGAGAGAAAGAGAGAAAGCTTATGTTTTCGGTGTGATTTTCAATTCTAACTTAGTCCTCTATTTATAGGAAAATGTTAATTACCAAAGGCAGACTTGACCGCTACACCGATGGCTTTTACTCGCTACTATTGCCACCCACCACATTTGAAATAAAATTCAGCACATTTCTTCACCAACCAAAAGTGGGGCCCACCAATTCTAGAATTTTCCACCAAAATCATTTATAACCTAATTTCTAATCACCACCTCTTAAAAATTCATAATAAATTATACGCTCATTTTTAACGGCTCAAAATTTGTGGACATATACTCAACTTATATATGTATAACATATCCAAAAATTACAACGATCCAACGGTCGGATTAAATATTATAACTCACACAATAAAGCTGTAATAACACCAATTTGATCTTTTAATACCTCCAATCCGACAAAATACAAATAAAACATCTCAAAGATTAATTCCTTCATTAATAACCACATAAATAAATCCATCATTTATATTCATATAAAATAAATATTTCCTTATCATATGAATCAATAATTAATTATTCACAAATAATATTATGTAATCACATTTATGACAACCAGTCGCTCCTCAGAAAGAGGGGCTTTCCAATAAGGATCTCTCTCATCTTGCCGCAATTAGGTGACCAAACCTCTCCTTAGATGTAACTTTCTAGACATTGCCAATAATGTTATCTAATAATATTATTCAAATAATATGAATTATTGATCCGATAATGGGAAATATCAGAAAATGACAATTATCAAACAATAATAATATAAAATATCAACGCAACAATTATTGAATCAATAAAATAAAATATTGAACAAGAATTCACCGTGAAAATTATTGAGTAGTGCCTTTCACGTAAGGATCAATAATTCAACAATATCTGTGCAATACCGTGTGCTACATCAGGCAACCACGCCAGACATCAGTATTTTAACCATCGGGTATTCCAACAAGCCTTAATTGCAGAATAACTACGCCGTTATTTATAACCACCCAAACTTTATCTTTGCGTTTTCCTCATCCAATCGCTTTCCGTTATGGGGCTCACACATGGTCATTGCCGTCGCATTTAATATTCCCCGACAAAGCATTTAATATTCCACGACCAAACGAATATTCCCGATAAAAATGAATATTTTATAACCACTGCTTATTTTGAAATATTTATGATTTAACCCTTAACTATCCACATTAATCAAATCAACCCTTACTATTTCAAAATAATAAATAAAGGAAATTCCTTTTTTTAAAAAAAATTCGGGGTCTTACAGTACTAAAATCGAATATCGTGAACTATGAGCCTCGCTCAAAATATCTTCCTTAATCTTTTTCAGATGGCGGCACCCAAATTCTACTCTTAAATCTTAATATTCCTTGCTTATCCATCTTAAATCTTTGTTCGGTTCCTTCAGATATCTTCTTTGTCACCTTTATACATTCTTCGTCTCAGGTCGAGCCTCCTTCACTTTATCTAGTAGAGTTGTAGCAGATTGCATCTGAAATAGCTTCTCATCGATCTCCATAGGATACTTCACTTCCAACTCTAGTTTCTCCATTTCTGAAATTAGCTCATCTTGAGCAGTTAACATCATCAATTTCTCACGACCCTTTCTACTTAAGGCGCCTTAAGAACTACATTTGCTTTCCCGGATGGTATAAAATCTCACGGTCGTAATCCTTAATTAATTCCAACCATCTTCTTTCGACGATATTCAAATCCTTACGTGTAAAAAATATATTTTAGACTCTTGTGGTCCGTATATATTTCACACTTCTCCCCTGATAGATAGTGCCTCCAAATTTTCAAAGCAAAAACCACGCAATTTAACTCCAAGTCATGGGTTGGGTATCCTTCTCGTAATCCTTCAATTGTCGTGATGCATACATTAATGACTTTCATAGTTTGCAGATCAAGACACGACCAAGTCCTTTATGCGACGCATCACTATAAACAACAAAATTTCTGATCATCCGAAAGAGATAACACAGGGGCAGTACTCAACCTCTTCTTCAATTCTTGAAAACTTTCCTCACACTTATCCGCCCAAACAAATTTCCACGACTTTTCGAGTTAAATTCGATAATCTGAGTTGCGATCTTGGAAAAGTCTTGTATGAACCTTCTATAATATCCCGCCAATCCAAGAAAACTTCTTACTTCGAAGCGGGCGTTTCTACCGATCCCGATTAATCACGGCTTCTACTTTGGATGGATCTACCGAAATTCCGTTGTTATCGATTACGTGACCAAGAAATTGTACTCGTTCGATCCAGAATTCGTATTTCAAAAATTTAGCGTACAACTTCTCCCTTCTCAATACTTCCAACGTTAACCTCAAATGTTCTTCGTGTTCTTCTTTGGTTTTGGAATATACCAAAATGTCATCTATAAATACCACTACGAATTTGTCCAAAAACGGCTTGAACACACCATTCATTAGTCCCATAAATGCTGCATGAGCATTCGTTAGACCAAACGACATTACTAAAAATTCATAGTAATGATAGATCGCATTTCGAAACTTTGTCTTGGTACATCCTCCGCCTCACCTTGATTGATGATAACCGCTTCTCAAGTCTATCTTGGAAAAGTATCTTGCTCCCTTCAACTGATCAAACAGATCATCGATCCTCGATAATGGATATCTATTCTTAATCGTAACCTTATTCAGTTCTCTGTAGTCAATGCAAAGTCGCATCGATCCATCCTTCTTTTCACAAACAACAAAGGGCCCCCCACGGCGATACGCTCATTGAATGTACTTCTTGTCCAATAATTCTTGTAGTTGTACCATTAATTCCTTCATCTCTCTTTGGTGCTTTATTCTTGGTATGGTGCCTTCGATATTGGAGCAGTTCCGGGCGCCAAATCGATTACGAAATCTACCTTTCTATCCAGTGCAAGTCCTGGTAAATCGTCTGGAAATACGTCAACGAAATCCCTCACAATCGGTATCTCTTCTACCTTTGGATTCTCTTTTCGACTGTCGACTATGTAAGCTAAGTATCCTACATGACCTTGTCTCAACAAACTTCCGGCTCGCATCATCGTCGAGACAACTCGCTGGTTTGCAGCGACTTCTTACTATAAAACATAACCTTTGGACGAGTCATAAGGTTAATACGTTTTTTTGACAATCAATTACTGACCCGTAATTGAATAACCAATCTATTCCCAAAATAACGCCAAATTCCCTAAGCCGAATAGGAATAAGATCTACGTTCATGATATTACCCTTAATATCCACTCTCTGCTTCTTATACGCATTACTTAATGAGGATTATTTCTCTATTCACAATTTCTATGTTTATGGGGTAATCCAATTCATTCTTAGGCAAATCTAAATTCTTGGCAAAATCATCGGATATAAAGGAACAAGTAGCACCCGAATAAAATAATACTTAAGCATTAACTTTATTGATCAGAATGATATCTGACACCACATCACGGGATTGAACTGCATCTTGCACCGTCATGTTGAAAGTCCGGGCGGTCGGTCATTTATTGCCATTGGTTAGAGTGATGGTTAAGGCATTTCCACCGTTATTTCCGCTTTCTCCTCGATCCCGACCCTCCCGATCCTTTCTTGGGACAGTCTCTTGCCAGATGGTCCTTCGAACCACAAGTAAAACAAGCACCCTTCTTTGGGTTTGGACAGTTTGGTGCTATGTGGCCTTCCTGACCACAATTGTAGTACACTCTTTTTCCTTTCATACAAACTCCCAGATGGGTTTTCCCGCAAGTCAGGCATGCTTCGATTCTTTTCTTCTGATTACCTTGCTGGTTTCCCGATGATGAGCTGTCGTTCCACCTTTTCTTCTGATTGAAATTTCCACCTCCTGTGCCACTTCCACTGGCCTTGTTATTAATTTCACCTTCACTCTTCTTCTTCTTCTAATCTTAATTGTACTTGGTCACCGCATCGCTCCCACCTTCATCGAGGATGGCCTTTTCCAGTACTTCAACAAACGTGTTTAGTTGAAACATTGATACCTTGCTGTACACCCAAGGCTTTAGTCCTTGCTCAAACCGTCTCGCCTTCCTCTCATCCGTGTGAACTTGATACGGGGCGAACCTCGCTAACTTGTTGAATTTTGCCGCATAATCAGGTACACTCATATTTCCCTGCTTCAGTTCCAGAAATTAAACCTCCATCTGATTCTGCGAACTAGTTGGGAAATACATTTCGAAAAACATCACTTTAAATCTCTCCCACATAATTACACCTTCATCTCCTCGTACTTTGTTTGCTTGCTGCCGACGTCGGGATTTTTGGGTGTCCCTTTCCGTTACTTGTTCTTTGGTGTTCTCATTTTAGGTGAGATTTGTTTGAAAAAACAAGTGAAAAAGGTCCGACATGTGTAATGTTGTCGATGGGACTGTTAAGAGTCGCCAGTTGGTTTTTTAAATGGTTCTACCAACACAACCGATAAAAGGTTTACACATTGACCCAGTGAGGTGACACTGATATACGGGTTGGCGAAACCGAGATTCGATTTAGGGTCCAGGGACTTGGTTTATGGGAAGGTGTTAGCACCCCGACATCCGTGTTACCGCGGTGACCGCCTCTTTTCAAGAAACTATTATCTGAGTGTATGTGTGTGTGTGTGTGTGGGTCAATGTGCTATTATATGGAAGTTGTGCGAGGCCTCGTTCGAACCTATATACATAGGGTTTGAATTTATGTAAAAATTCAGTTTTTAACAAGATATGGCAGTGATGTTTTATAAAAGAGGTTTTTCAAACCCTGATGCTCAATAGGAATTGAGACCTTTTACACTCCCATTTTTTATTAAGTGATCGGCTGGATTGATTTTATTTTGACGAATGCGAGGCATCCGTACGAAAATAATATACAAAAAAATAATGCCGACTTCCTCGTGGGTATGGAAACCATCTGAGGAAATTCAGACATCGCATCCAACTCCCCATAGGGCCTTGTTTGGCTAGATTAATAGATTTCAAAAATCATTTAATTTAATAAAGCTTTATCATATAATTTAATTCATGTCACACCCACTTGCACAATAATTCATATATCTTATTTAATATAAATAAAATATAATAACTTCTCGTAAATTCACATAGTCATATATTTAATTTTCTCATTAATTAATAATGTCAAATTATTAACTCTCTAATTAATAATTAATTTAATTAAAATAACATCATGCTTAATTAAATATTTCATTTAATTCAATAAGCTCAATTAATTACATACTTGAATAATAATTATTCTCCACATTAATTTAATAAATGTAACACATAATTAAATTAATCTACCACAATTGTGACGCCCCAAAATTAGGTATACATCACCCATCTTGGGTAGTCGATACATGGTATGTAATTTAAATACAACTTATTAATATAAGCGTAGGTATAATAATACGACATAAACCGTGAGTTTGAATACAAATATTGTCTACTAGATATTATACAAACTCAAAAGGAGTCCTCATTACAATTATTATCACACTATTTCACGTAATAATAGTGAGGACTACTAATGCTATCCTCCGGACCATTACTCCGTTCCCGACTCGTCCCGCCTATATTCTCATTTCTCAAGAGAGCGGTGAAAGAAAGGGTGAGCTCAACTAGCTCAAGAAGAAATATTATGACTAAGATAATGCGTAATAAATTATCATTAGCCTACAACCTGTGTAAAAGCGATAAAATATAATGAACATCAAGTTTAACTACAATGAACCAAAGAATCCATTAAAAGAGTCAAGTAGAAAATAAAATCTACTATCTTTTATGATTTAAAAGGTTTTTCATCACCGTTATATTTGAGACTCAACTTTAATAAATATTCCACATCATCGAATCACCCCCCCGCACTACTGCCAAGGATATTCATTAAGTATCACGACCACAATTATTCATGCACTACGGGCCAAGAATAGTTGTGTATTCATTAATGGTCATGATCATGCCAACAATCGCCCATCATCAATGCACTACTACCATCGAGGATTTTTACCACATCATTTGTAACATTACGGCCGTGATTACACCGAATAGTCTCTCGGTCATAATCATACCAAGTCCATACATATGCATTACTGTGCCATGATGACTTTTTCAACATAATATAAACATGAGGATGATGACAATGATATAAGAATTCAATAAAACAAGTTCAAGAATTATTTTATCCGGGGAATTATTAACGTCCAAATTGTCAACATGATCTCGCTTTTTGTAGAGTAAAATTCAAGAATGATCGGAAGAATATTTCCATGAAAAGATATGGATGAAACGCAAATATCAAGGATATTCTACTAATTTCATGGAGTATAGAAGTCAAAGTTTTAACCAATGGGTATAATAAAGAATGGAACCAGTGTCCGGCGAAAAAACACATGACATGTGATGTTCCAATGTAATAATAATAAAGATTTTAACCAGTAGGTGTAAAACGCATGAGACGGGATGTTCCAACGTAATAATAGAAGAATGTCACCAAGTATAGGGTAAACCACGATACAAAAGTTATTCCAAAGTAATAATAAAGAATGGAATAATGTAAGAAGATCACCAAGTATAGGGGATTCCAGCAGATACGAGTTATTCCAATGTAATAAATAAGAATGGAATAACATAAGGATTTCACCAAGTATAGGGGTGTCTGCCACAGATCTGAGGTTATGTATAGGGTATGCCACTTTTGCAAAGTTATTCCAAACAGAATAATAAAGAATGGAATAACAAAAAGTTCTCTTCATGAATAAGAAAGAATAACACCCCTTACGAAGTACAACAAACAATATTCCCTTCCTTAGAAGAACCGAATATTGGAAAAGTGAAGTAGTGAGAATACTTTTCTTCTTTCCCTCTATAGTTTCTCTCTAGAGTTTCAATGAATTCGTAAGAAATAATGAAGGAATGAGCTTTATATTTATAGAAAACCGAGGGGTGCTCTTGGTCTTAACGAAGGGTCAAAATGACTCTTCGTAATATCAAGAGACAACTACTATTCATGAAGGGGTAATTAACCTTTGGAATAATCAAGAGGCGAGTTAACTCTTGGTAATATCAAGGGATAACTACTATTAGCGAAGGGTAATTACTATTGACGAAGGTAATTACAATTGACGAGGGTAAATACTATCAAGAAGGTAATTACTATTGACGAAGGTATATACTATCGATGAAGAGACTCTTAGATGATGACATACGGGCCCCCATAAAATAATCAAACTTACCACAAACGCCCTCATAATGACTCTTTATATACATCAAGGATTGAATAAATATTATCACAAATCATTTTATTTTTAATCAACACATTTTTAATCTTTCAACAATTATTAATCATTTATAACATGTCGTCTCAATTAATAATATAACATATTATACTGGATGATCTTGTGACAATAATTGAATCAATAATATAAGAGATATGATGCAACAATTATCAGAAGTAATAATTGAGTATAGCTAAGTGACTTCTCACGTAAAGATCAATAATCAATACTGTAGTGTGCTACTACGCAACCACATGCCAGACATCGTACTTTTACCACCGGGTAGTTCAACAGCTTTTAACGGTAACACCTCCAAGTTATTTTTATAGAAAGATAATTTTGTCGCTTAACTAACTACGACATAATACTTCCGTTAGGGGTCCACCAATGATTGAGTAGTTGCATTTAATATTCCTCGATAAAAAGAATATTCTCCCACCAAATGAATATTTTATAACAACTTGCTTACTTTTGCAAAATTTATAAATATTACCCACAACTATAACATTATATCAAATTTATTCCATAATATTCAAAAATAATATTTATAAAAATTCATCTTTATTTATAAAAGTGGGGTCTTACTAACCTCCCTTCTTATGAAATTTCGCCCTCGAAATTAGGGTACGCACTGGTATGTCGAAGAGGTAAGGATACCTTGATTTCATTTGATTCTAACTCCCAAGTCATTTCCTCAACATCGTGGTTCCTCCACAAAACTTTGACTTGAGGTATAACCTTGGAGCGTAGAATATGTTCCTTCTTATCCAAAATTTGAACAGAACCTCTTCATACGTCAAATCTTCCGCTATTTCGTCCCAGTTCTAACTCAATAATATGGTTCGGGTCTTTCACATATTTACGTAATATGGATATGTGAAAAATGTTATGAACACGAGACATATTTCACAGAAAGCCAGTCTATAGGCCACAGTTCCTACTCGATCGAGGATTAAAATGGACCGATGAATCGAGGATTAAGTTTTCCTCTCTTTCCAAATCTTGTAACTCCTTTCCATGGAGCAACTCTTAACAACACATGATCTCCTATATCGAATTCCACGCCCTTTCGATGAAGATCAAAGATAACTCTTTTGTCGATTTTGTGAGGTTTTTATACGTTGTCGGATCATTTCAATCTTTTCCGTAGTCATACGCATCAACTCCGGCCCCAACAACGTTGCTTCACCCACCTCATCCCAAAGATATTGGAGAACGACACTTTCTTCCATACAACGCTCGAATGGAGCCATGCCAATACTTGCTTGATAACTGTTGTTGTAGGAAAACTCCACCAATGGTAAGAACTTGTCCCAACTTCCCTTGAAATCAAGGACACAGAGTCTTAATTGTTCTTCAAGAGTTTGAATAGTCCTCTCCGACTGTCCGTCCGTCTGAGGATGATATGCCGAGCTAAATCGTAAGTCTGTGCTCATAACTTTTTGCAAACTAACCCAAAATCGTGAAGTGAATCTTGGGTCTCGATCGAAACTATGGATACCTAAGATACCATGCGGCTTTACAATCTCGTTTATGTACATACGAGCAAGACGTTCAAGTGTATAAGTTTCTCAGATCGGTAAGAAAAATGAGCAGACTTGGTCAATCTATCAACAATGACCCAAATCGCATCAATGCCTTGAGAAACCTTAGGAAGGCCCAGAACGAAATCCATGGTAATGTGCTCCCACTTCCATTACGGAATTTCAAGTGGTTGCAATGGACCTTTTGATACTTGATGCTCCGCTTTTAACTCGTTGACAAGTTAGACACCTTGAGATAAACAAATGCTATCTCTCTCTTCATATTGCTCCACAAAAAATGTATGGCGAATATCATGATACATTTGGTACTCCTGAGATGGATTGCAAATGGTGTGTTGTGCGCTCCATCATGATATTATACTTTAAATCGGTCGTTAGAACACAAAGTCCGGAGTTGACTCAAGTATTCCTTCTTCATCGATTCTTGCTTCCGGACATAACATCTTCTTGCACTTTCTTCCTCATACGCGCATCATTTCCCAGTCCGTAGCTTCGAAAGCAAATTTTAACTTTATCGATTAAAGTCGGTTTCTACTCGTATACTCGCTTATCATCACATGCGTCCTCGAGTCTTTAACTCTATCTCCATCCTTTGCAAGTCACACAAAATGGGCTCATGCGTTGACAATAACGCACTCGTACTTGCATATGATCTTCTACTCAACGCGCCGCCTACCACGCTCGCTTTTCCAAGATGGTATTGGATGGTATGATCATAATCTTTCAACAGTTCAAGCCAACGTCGTTGTCGCATGTTGAGTTCCTTTTGAGTGAAGAAATATTTGAGGCTTTTATGATCCGTAAGGATCTCCACTTTCTCCCCATACAAGTAATGCCTCCAAATTTTAAGTGCAGAAGACAACAATTTGCTAACTCTAGATCATGAAGTAGGATAATTCCTCTCATATTTTTTGAGTTGTCGCGAGGCATAGCTATAACTTTTCCATGTTGAATGAGAACACATCCCAACCCTTTGCAGAAGCATCATCATCAGTAGATGACAAATCCTCCGAGCCGGATGGTATCACGCAGTCTTTGAAATAAATAAGTCTCTTGAGTTCTTGAAAACTCTTCTCACATTCTTCGCTTCCAAGAACTTTGTATCTTTTCGAGTCACCGAGTCATCGGAGTAACGATTCGAGAAAATCCTTCCACGAATCTCCGATAATAACCAAATTTAAATCGAGAAAGCTACGATCTTGGCCATCGATTTAGGTTGTTCGGCTTTGAATAGCTTCAATTCTTTGGTCAACAGATATTCCATGACTTGATACCACGTGCCCAAGGAATGCTACTTCTTCAAGCCGTAACTCGTGATTTCTTTAACTTGGCAAAAGCTTATATTCACGAAGCTTTTGGAGTGTCACCTCAAGTGTTGCTTCATGATCTTCACGGCTTTTGGAATAAATAAGGATGTCATCAATAAAGACGACCACAAAGTGATCTAAATATTCCTTGAATACTCGGTTCATCATATCCATGAAGGCGGCGAAGAGCATTAGTCAATCCAAAGGACATGACTAGGAATTCATAATGCCCGCATCGAGTTCTCGGAAAGTCTTTGGAATGTCACGTGTTCTAATCTTCAATTGGTGATATCAGGAACGAAGATCAATCTTTGAAAAGAATTTGGCTCCTTCAGAATCGGGTCAAACAGTCATCAATACGCGGGCAATGGATACCTATTTTTGATGGTGACATGATTCAACTCCCGATAATCAATACAAAGTCGATACTCCCATCTTTCTTCTTCACTTAAGAATAGAGCAGAGCACCCCAAGGAGAAGTACTAGGACCTAATAAAGCCAATGTCTAACAATTCCTGCGGTTGGGTCTTTAACTCGAAGTTCAATAGAGCCATTCGATATGGGGCTTTAGAAATAGGTTTTGTACCGGGTTCAAGGTCGATACAAAATTCAATTTCACGCTCTGGGGGTAGGCCAGGAAGTTCTTCGGGGAATACGTCAGGAAATTTATTAACAATAGAAATATCGTTTAAAACTGACGTATTTATGGCTTTATGGCTTGAGATGACCGTGATTGATTTTATTGGTTTGGTCGTTTGAATTCACATAATAGGTTGATTAGGAAAATGAAAGCTAAAAACCTTACGAAAACAATCAATTTTTGCATGATAAGTAGTTAACCAATCAATCCCTAGAATCACGTCAAATACAAGTATTTTTAATGAAATAAGATCGACAGGTAATGTGAGGGTACCGATTTGAACCAAACAAGACTTATAAACATTGGATGTAATGAAGGTTTCTCCCAACGGAGTTTCCACAGATAAGTCAAAGTCTAATTTCTCCGGAGTCAAATTTAATCGATGAGCGCAAGTAGGAGAAATAAAAGAATGGGTAGAACCCAGATCAAATAAAGTATAGACTTCATTAGAGTTTATGATAAGCTTACCCGTGATGACCTCATTCGGGTTTTTGCTTCTCTGGGAGGTCACAACAAAACTTCTCCTCAGACTAACGGTTTGACTTTTTTCTCGAACGGCCTTTGGTGCCTCCATCCTAGTTGAATTTGTCTTGAAACGACAAAATCGAGCTAAGTGACCTTCTTCCATAATTATAACATGCTTTTGACTTTGAAGACATGGGCGATTCGGATCGATGTGTCCTCTCCTCCGCATTTGAAGCATATGATAGTGGTCTTTCTCCTTCCTTAACAACGGGTCTTTGGTGCCGACGTCTTTCCATCATTGTTGAATCTCCTTTTCTTGAAATGTCCATTCTTATTGTTTTGGTACGATTACCACCAAGTGGTTACCATATCGCCCGTTGATTCCTCCACGCTTGTTGTCACCGCTTCGATGACTACTACTCGCCGGTATTATAATTTTGCTTACCGCTTCTCTTTTAGTTGCATTGACTCGTTATCGCGCTCCACTAATCGAGCCCTATTTACAACATCTGAATACAAAACAAGCAGTTTATGAGAAATAAGATGTTGACGTATCTCCGCTTCAAACCTCTTAAAAATATTCGCGCCATTCTCTCTTCATTATCCACCAGTGGGATGCAAACCGTGATAACTCCGCAAATTTTGCCTCGTATCATGACACACGGTCATATTGTTTTGTTCCAACTTGATAAACTCCACCTCCTTCATGTGGCGAATACGCTCAGGAAAGTATTTGTCGTTGAACGACTCCGGAACTTCTCCCAAGATATCTTCAAGACAAAGAGTTGAGTACGTTTTTACCGATTCCACACCAAGAATCGCCTCCGCAACATAAAGGCGGCAAAAGGAACCTTTTGCTCCTCCTGAGCATCCCAAGACATCAAATATCTTGGTAATCTGCTTTATCCATGCTTCCGCCAGAAGTGGTTTTGCTCTCCCTTAAACTCGGTGGTCCCAGCTCCTTGAATTGTTTAATGGTGACCGCCCGAGAGTTTTCCGTGTTTCCACCTATGTTTTGGACAGAGTTGCTCTCTTTCTTTGTTGATAAATTGCATAAAGCCTCCGAACATTTGATCATTCATCATTTGGTCGAGTGTTGTTGTTTGCATGAGGATTGTCGCCTTCCGATGCACATTATCTCGATTATTGATATGTGGTGAATCAACGATCGCTCGTGCTCCATTCTTATTCTCAACATTCTCGGATGTCATTTTCGACATCGCTACAAAATAAAAGGTTAATTGACACGTGTAACAAATTATCTCTATATTCTGATCCCACCAATAAAATAGCATATAAACTTTAGTAGGTCATACTAGCGAAGGTATTCCCTGTCTCTCCTTCCTAGTACTATTCTCACATCTTAGCCAGGATCATATCCCTAAGCTCGATACCAACCATGACGCCCCCAAAATTAGGTATACATCACCCATCTTGGGTAGTCAGATACATGGTAAAGAATTTAAATACAACTTACATCTTGGGAGTACCAAAATGTATCATGATCTTCGACATACATTTTGGTGGAGCAATATGAAGAGAGAGATCGCGGAGTTTATCTCAAGGTGTCTAACTTGTCAACGAGTCAAGGCGGAGCATCAAGTACCAAAAGGTCCATTGCAACCACTTGAAATTCCTGAATAGAAGTGGGATCACATTACCATGGATTTCAATTCATCGGTCTTCCCAAGGTTTCTCAAGGCATAGATGCGATTTGGGTCATTGTTGATAGATTGACCAAGTCAGCTCATTTCTTACCTATACGAGAAACTTATACACTTGAACGTCTTACTCGTATGTACATAAACGAGATTGTAAGATCGCATGGTATGCCAAGATCCATAGTTTACGATCGAGACCCAAGATTCACTTCAAGATTTTGGGTTAGTTTGCAAAAAGCTATGGGCACAATTTACGATTTAGTTCTACTTTATCATCCTCAAATGGACCAAGCAAATAAAGAGGATTATTCAAACTCTTGAAGATCTATTAAGACTCTATGTCCTTGACTTCAAGGGAAATTGGGACAAGTTCTTACTGTAAGACCCCAACTTATTATTAATGAAATTTAATTTTTTCTATTTATTATTTTAAAATAGTAAGGGTTGATTTGATTAATGTGGATAGTTAGGGGTAAAATATGCAAATACTTCAAAATAAGCAAGTGGTTATAAAATATTCATTGTTGTTTGGGGAATATTCGTTTGGTCGTGGAATATTCAGATCGCTTAGGGAATATTAAATGCATTTACCACACAAGTGACCATGTGTGGGCCCCATAACTGAAAGCGATTGGATGAAGAAAACGACAAATATAAGTTGTTTAAAAATAATCTACGTAGTTATTGTTACTGCTATTATCTTGTTAAAATACCCGTGGTTAAAACACAGAAAGACACCAGTATTGCACCAATTATTGATTCTTACGTAGAAGGCACTACTCAATAATGGTTACGTGAATTAATCGCTCAAAGATATTTTATTGAGTTAATAATTTCTGCGTTGATATTTTATATTGTTTGTTGTTTCAATAATTGTCATTACACAAGATTTTTCATTATCGAAGCTAATAATTCATATTTGAATAATATTATTAGATAACATTATTGGCAATGTCTAGAAAGTTACGCTCTAAGGAGAGGTTTGGTCACCTAATTGCACAAGAAGGAGAAATTCTTATTGAAAGCCCCTCTTTCCAGGAGCGCACGGTTGTCAATATTGTGATTTCGTAATATTATTTGTGAATAATTAATTATTGATTCATATGATGAGAAAAATATTGATTTTATGTGGATATAGATTGAGAAAATTTTTAATGTGACAATTGTTAAAATTGAAATTTTATCTTTTTCGATAAAATAATTCATTTAAATATATTATTATATTTTAATAATATAATAATGGTGATATTTTTACAACGAATGTGGGATATATGAGTATACTGAGGAGGAAGAGTATTTTGTTGCAATAAATGTTTAAAACATGTTAAACATGTGAGACCCCGATTTTATCAATAAAGATTTAAATTTTGTCGAAATAATATTTTAATATTATGGTGTGAATTTGAGATAATATTATAGTTGTGGGTAGTATTTATAAATTTTGCAAAGTATGCAAGTGGTTATATTATATTCGATTGGTGGGGAATATTCGGTTTAGCGAGGGAATATTCGCATAACGACTCAATCATTGGTGGACCCACAATGTAATTTATCATTCGGAGTCGAGAAAACGACAAAAATATTTTATTGAAATAATGGCGGAAGTTTTACCGATTGATCTTGTTGAACTACTCGGTAGTAAAAAAATCAGAATACGTGTGGTTGCATAGTAAAGACACCTACCGGTATTGATTATCGATGTTTATGTGAGAAATCACTCGGTTTGATTCCATTATTGTCGATTAATAATATGAATTATTATAGTGATAATGACGTTTTGTTTTATTCAGATTATTAACGTAATAAAACGTAAACATCTTTTTATATAAAATGTAATACTTTATTAAAGTTATTCTATAAATGTAATATATTATATTTTTTATTACGATAGTGTTGCATAGTGTTTTTGCATAGTGTTCAAGCATAGTGTTTCAGATAAGTAAAATGTTTTTATATAAATAGAATATATTATATTTTATTTAAAAGATTTTGCTTTAAATATGGACCGTCACGATTAAAGTAAATCAATCTGGACCGATTCATGGATTAATTACTATGCATTCTATTTTCCTATAAAATAAGCTCATTCCTTCATTATTTTCTTATTTAATTCAATGAAACTCTACAGAGAGAAATTATAGAGAGAAGTTATAGCGAGAAAATCTATAGAGAGAAAGAAGAAGAGTATTCGCTACTTCACTTTGCCAATATTCATTCTTCTAAGGTAGGGAATATTATCATTGTACCGTAAGGGGTGTTATTCTTCTTATTCATGAAGAGAACTTCGTTATTCCATTCATTATTATTTCGTTGGAATAACTCGTAAAAGTGGCATACCCTATACATAACCTCAGATACGCAGCATACCCTATACTTGGTGAAATCCTTATGTTATTCCATTGCTTATTATTCCATTGGAATAACCTTTATACGCTGATTTATTCTATACTTGGTGACATTCTTCTATTATTCGTTGGAACATCCTCATCTCGTGTGTTTTACAGGACGGTTCCGGTTATTAAATTTTTATCATTCCGTTGGAATATCACGTGCGTGTGTTTTACACAGGACTCGGTTCCATTGTTTATTATTCAAGATTTATTATTCGTTGGATCATCCGCTTAATTGTGAATTTCACCGATCCGGTTCCGTTATTATTATTATTGCTGAATAAACTACATCTGCCAAGCACCGCATACATGGTGATTTCTTTTGTTATTCCATTCTTTATTATACCCGGTTGGTTAAAACTTTGACTTCTATACTCCATGAAATTAGTGGAATATCCTTGATATTTGCGCTTCATCCAAAGATCTTTTCATGGAAATATTCTTCCGATCATTCTTGAATTTTACTCTACAAAACAAGATCTTGTTGACAATTTGGACGTTAATAATTCCTAGATAAATTAATTCTTGAACTTGTTTTATTGAATTATTATGTCATTGTCATCATCCTCATGTTATATTATGTTATCTTCGCTTACGTGCATAGATGAACTTAGTATGATTATGACCACGAGGATCATTCTAAGATAATCATGGCTTGTTATAAATGATGTGATAAAAGTCCTCGGTGGCATGTAATGCAATGATGGATAGTTTTTGGTATGATTATGACCTGGGGTGATTAGGTATAGTAGTCATGACCATTGATAATTTGATGAAAATCCTTGACCGTAAGTATACGTGGATGATTAGATGTGGTGGTTTATTTATTGTCGAGTCTCGGTGATAAAAAAATTTATGAAAACCTTTTAAAACCTAAAAGATAGTAGATTTTATTCTCTACTTGACTCTTTTAATGGATTCAGATATTCACCGCAGATTAAACCGTTTGTCTATTGTATTTTATCGTTTAACATTTGTTGAAGGCTAATGATAATTTATTCTCGCATTATCTTAGTCATAATATTTCTTCTTTGGGCTAGTTGAGCTCATCCTTTCTTTCACCGTTTCTCTTGAGAAATGAGAACATAATTTGGGACGAGTCTGGAAGCGGAGTAATGGTCCAGAGGATAGCATTAGTAGTCCTCACTATTACGTGAAATAGTGTGATAATAGTTGTAATGAGGACTCCTTTTGAGTTTGTATAATATCTAGTAGACAATATTTGTATTCAAACTCACGCTTTATGTCGTATTGTACATACAGTTAGGTTAGTTAAGTTGTATTTGAATTTATGTACCATGTAAGTGGCGACCCAAGATGGGTGACGATACCTAATTTGGGGGCGCCACGGTTGGTATCGAGCTTAGGATATGATCCCGGCTAAGAGGTGAGAATAGTACTAGGAGGGAGAGACGGGAATACCTTCGCTAGAATGACCTACCTAAGTTTATGTCTTTATTTTATTGGTCACGTTCGAATATAGGGATAATTTATTACATGTCAATTAACCCTTGTTTTGTGATGATGTTTGAGAATGGCATCCGAAAATCTTTGAGATAAGCAATGAAGCACATGAGAGTGTTGATTCATTTCAAACAAAAGGTAACAACCAACAACACGATAATAATCATATGGTGGCAAATTTGCTATCGAACAATGATAACCATCGGGGAAATTATCATGCTAAGAATGGTAACCACTTGGTGGTAATCATGGCAAAGATAATAGATGTGGAAATTGCAAGAAGAGAAGGTCATTTAGCTCAATTTTGTTGTGCACCAAAGTCAAGTCTAGTGGGACGGTGGCACCAAAGGTGGATATGGACAAAACAAAGTCGTTGGTTTTAGGAAGTGCATTTTCATGACTTCTCAAAAAGCGAGTAAACCGAACGAAGTTAGCACGGGTTAGTTAATTATAAATCATGAAGTCTATACCTTATAAGATACCGGTTCTACCAATTATTTTATCTCTCTTGCTTGCGTTCAACGTTTAAATTTGACTCCGAAGAAGTTAAACTTTGACTTATTGGTTGAAACTTCGTTAGTAGGAGCCTTCGTAACACTACTATTTTTAAATCTTGTTTGATTCAAATAAACACTTTCACGTTACCTGTCGATCTTATCTTTTTAAAAATACTTGCCTTTGATGTGATTTTAGGGATCAATTGGTTAACTACTCATCATGCTTTTCGTAAGGTTGTTAGCTTTTATATTCATAACCAACCTGTTGTGCGAATTCAAGTAACCAAACTACTAAAGTCAATTATTGTCATATCAAGCCATAAGTAAAGAGCCCCGAACCTTTCGTTGTTGACTTCCTTGTGTGGAATGCACCGAAGCCAGACTTTCTATAGGCGACATCGTGAATGAAGATGGCAAGTTTATAGGTATCATTGTGAGGTGCTATCTAGGTTAAGGGATAGAAGTCACAGTTGGTATCAATGTGACGTACTATCCAAGTCTTGGATGAGAGTCACAGTTTTGAATGATATTTCTATTATTAATAAATTTCTTGACGTATTCTTGAAGACTTTCTAGCCTACCCTAGAGCGTGAAATCGAATTTTGTATTGACCCCAGTACAAAACCCATTTCTTAAACCCTCAAATATTTCTTCAACTAAAAGGATCTGTTTACGAGGATTATGATGAAAGTTATAATAAAAGCATTGGACTAATGAAAATCATGGGTATATGAAGTATTAGTAAGTGTTATGATGAGTTATGTTGGTTATTATGTGAAAACATGAAAGTTTCTTAGAAATCACAAAGAGTTGAAAATCGATTTTGGTGAAAAACGAACATGAAATTCAATTGACCATATCTCCTATTATATTTTGAATTTTTGAGTGTGGTCAAGTCCTAGAGTTAGATCTATGAGTTACCTAACTACTCCAAGTGGAATTACTGGAAAAGGTGTTGTAGATTTTTGTGTGGATTGATTTTAGCAAAGGAGTGCAAAGCTGCAAAAACCGAAAAAGCTGCTGCCATGATTTTAGAGGGGCTGTTTCGGCCACTTAAATTATGAGAAAAATTCTGGCCTTTTGGGACATGAAAGTATATGGTATAAAGTACCTCCTGTCCAAAAATGAGCTCATTCTGACTTAAAATGAGCAAGTTATGACTATTTCAATATTTAGGTTTTTCCATTTAAAACGCTTATAATAGGAGTTCTATAACTCCGATGACCATGAAATTTAAACTAGAAGCTCACATTAACATGTGTAAGGTCCTGCCAAGATTTGGGAATTTCTGGAGTTAAACTTGAGGTAGCTAATTTCTTAAGGAATTAATTAGAAATTGATTTTAAAAAAATAGTAAATGAATTTTAAAAATTCCGAGAAAAATATATTTTCATTATGGGACTATATTATGCTAAATCCCAGAAAAGAAATATTTTTGGGACTGATTTGGTATTTTTCATGAAAATAGTTTAGTTACGAACATATGAGTTAAATATGTTATGTGAAGTAACAAAGTTGAAAATAGGATTTTATGGCTAGAGAATCCTATATAGAGTATATGCATATTTTTTTGAGAGATTTGATAATTGGTGATGATATCTTATGAGTATGGCATTTTTGAATGATTAAATGCATTATATGGTAAAGCGTAAACAATTAAGATAAATTGTTTATAAATTTAAGAAGTGATTAAAATATTGTTATAATATTAATGATATTAGATTATGAGATTATTAAGTGATTGATAACATAGGGATATTCTTGAATCTCGGATAAATTATATTATAAATGTTTAATATTTATCCTTTATCTCATTTGATTGATTCTTTATATCATTATCCTCACGCTTATATTATGTTGAAAGTCATCCGTGGCACTGTAGTGCATAGATGGACTTGGTATGATTATGACTGTGGATTGTTAGGGTATAATCATAATCAGTAATTGAAAACACAATTATCTTTGGTAGTAGTGCATGGATAATTTGTGGTCGTGATACTAATGAATACACGATTATCTTTGGTAGTAGTGCATGGATAATTTGTGGTCGTGATACTAATGAATACACGATTATCTTTGGTAGTAGTGCATGGATAATTTGTGGTCGTGATACTAATGAATACACGATTATCTTTGGTAGTAGTGCATGGATAATTGTGGTCGTGATACTAATGAATACACGATTATCTTTGGCCGTAGTGCATGGATAATTTGTGGTCGCGATGATATTAATGAATACACAATTATCTTTCGCAGTAGTAGTGCATGGATAATTTGTGGTCGTGATACTAATGAATACACAATTATCTTTCGTAGTAGTGCATGGATAATTTGTGGTCGTGATACTAATGAATACACGATTATCTTTGGTAGTAGTGCATGGATAATTTGTGGTCGTGATACTAATGAATACACGATTATCTTTCGTAGTAGTGCATGGATAATTTGTGGTCGTGATACTAATGAATACACGATTATCTTTTGGTAGTAGTGCATGGATAATTTGTGGTCGTGATACTAATGAATACACGATTATCTTTGGTAGTAGTGCATGGATAATTTGTGGTCGTGATACTAATGAATACACGATTATCTTTGGTAGTAGTGCATGGATAATTTGTGGTCGTGATACTAATGAATACACGATTATCTTTGGTAGTAGTGCATGGATAATTTGTGGTCGTGATACTAATGAATACACGATTATCTTTGGCCGTAGTGCATGGATAATTTGTGGTCGTGATACTAATGAATACACGATTATCGTAGTAGTGCATGGATAATTTGTGGTCGTGATACTAATGAATATCCTTGGCACGTAGTGCGGGGATGATTCGATGATATGGATTAATTATTGAAGTTGAGTCTCAAAGAATGAAATATTAATTCATGGATGTGGTAAAAGTCATCTTTGGTAGTAGTGTATTGATAGACTTGGTATGATTATGACCGAGGATTATAAGTATAATCACGATCAGATTGAAAACACGAATATCCTTGGCGTTGGTGCATGGATAATTCGTGGTCGTGATACTATTAATTGTCGAGTCTCAAAGATTATTGGTTTTATGGTTGTATATCTTTGGCTCGTAAGGCAAAAAAGATGAATTGTTAATGAATATCTTTGGGCCGGATTGCAAAAATGAATTTAATGTTTTCAACGATAAAGGTATTCAAGGTATCCTCATCTCTTTATCATATCAGTACGTACCCTAATTTGAAGGCGTAAATTCCATAAGGAGGGAGATTGTGAGACCCCAGATTTTATCAATAAAGATTTAAATTTTGTCAAAATAATTTTTAATATTATGGTGTGAATTTGAGATAATATTATAGTTGTGGGTAGTATTTATAAATTTTGCAAAGTATGCAAGTGGTTATATTATATTCGATTGGTGGGGAATATTCGGTTTAGCAGGAATATTCGCATAACTACTCAATCATTGGTGGACCCCATAATGTAATTATTGTCGGGTCGAGAAAACGACAAAAATATTTTATTGAAATAACGGCGGAAGTTTTATTGTTGATCATTGTTGAACTACTCAGTAGTAAAAGTACAAGAATACGTGTGGTTGCATATAAGTACACACAGTATTGATTATTGATGCTTATGTGAGAAGTCACTCGGTTTGATTCCATTATTGTCGATTAATAATATGAATTATTATAGCGATAATGACGCTTTTGTTTTATTCAGTATTATTAACGTAATTAAAAGCGAAACATCTTTTTATATAAAAATGTAATACTTTATTAAAGTTATTCTATAAATAGAATATATTATATTTTATTATGCATAGTGTTGCATAGTATTTTGCATAGTGTTGCATAGTGTTTGCATAGTAAAATGTTTTTATATAAATAGAATATATTATATTTTATTTAAAAGATTTTGCTTTAAATATGGACCGCCGATTAAAGTAAATCAATCTGGACCGCTCATGGATTAATTACTATGCATTCTATTTTCCTATAATAGAAGCTCATTCCTTCATTATTTTCTTACTTAATTCAATTGAAACTCTAGAGAGAGAAATTATAGAGAGAAGTTTATAGCGAGAAAATCTATAGAGAGAAAGAAGAAGAGTATTCTCGCTACTTCACTTTGCCAATATTCAGTTCTTTAAGGTAGGAATATTATTGTTGTATCGTAAGGGTGTTATTCTTCTTATTCATGAAGAGAACTTCTCGTTATTCCATTCATTATTATTCATTGGAATAACTTGTAAAAGTGGCATACCCTATACATAACCTGTATACATGGCGATACCCTATACTTGGTGAAATCCTTATGTTATTCTATTGCTTATTATTACATTTGAATAACTCAGATAATGGTTTACCCTATACTTGGTGACATTCTTCTATTATTTACATTTGGAACATCCTGTCTGTGTGTTTTACAGGACTGGTTAAAATCTTTATTATTACATTGGAACATCCATGTCGTGTGTTTTACAGGACTGGTTAAAATCTTTATCATTCTGTTGGAATATCACATCTGTGTTTTTAGGACTGGTTCCATTGTTTATTATTCAAAGATTTATTATTACGTTGGATCATCCGTCGGTGTGAATTTCACCGATCCGGTTCCGTTATTATTATTCTGTTGAATAACTTCGCCATGCGGCACCGCATGCATGGTGATTTCTTTTGTTATTCCATTCTTTATTATACCCGGTTGGTTAAAACTTTGACTTTATACTCCATGAAATTAGTGGAATATCCTTGATATTTGCGCTTCATCCAAAGATCTTTTCATGGAAATATTCTTCCGATCATTCTTGAATTTTACTCTAAAAACAAGATCTTGTTGACAATTTGGACGTTAATAATTCCTAGATAAATTAATTCTTGAACTTGTTTTATTGAATTATTATGTCATTGTCATCATCCTCATGTTATATTATGTTATCTTTCGCTTACGTGCATAGATGAACTTAGTATGATTATGACCGAGGATCATTCGGTATAATCATGGCTTGTTATAAATGATGTGATAAAAGTCCTCGGTGGCTTTGTAATGCGATGATGGATAGTTTTTGGTATGATTATGACGGGGGTGATTCGGTATAGTCATGACCATTGATAATTTGATGAAAATCCTTGACCGTGGTACAAGGATGATTAGATGTGGTGGTTTATTTATTAAAGTTTGAGTCTCGATGATAAAAAATTGATGAAAACCTTTTAAAACCTAAAAGATAGTAGATTTTATTCTCTACTTGACTCTTTTAATGGATTGCGTATATTCCTTCCGCAGATTAAACCTGGTTGTCTATTGTATTTTATCGGTTTAACATTTGTTGAAGGCTAATGATAATTTATTCTCGCATTATCTTAGTCATAATATTTCTTCTTGGGCTAGTTGAGCTCTCCCTTTCTTTCACTTTTTTCTTCTTGAAATGAGAACATATTTGGGACGAGCCTGGGAACGGAGTAATGGTCCAGAGGATAGCATTAGTAGTCCTCACTATTACGTGAAATAGTGTGATAATAGTTGTAATGAGGACTCCTTTTGAGTTTGTATAATATCTAGTAGACAATATTTGTATTCAAACTCACGGTTTATGTCTTATCATACCTGACAGCTTAGGTTAGTAAGTTGTATTTGAATTTATGTACCATGTAAGTGGCGACCCAAGATGGGTGACGATACCTAATTTTGGGGAAGGCGTCACAAAACATGTCGATGGACCCCATTTATTGGTGAAATTTGATTATAGCTTGTAAAATCGTCTGTTTATGGATTTGGTCAATTTCTATTTGGAATTTGGAAAAACTTTCTTACGCAAAGTTGTAGAGAATTGAATTTCCTATAAAACTCTCAAGATTCGAATTTTTCGATGAAAGGGCTATTTATTATGAATTATTGAAGTTAGAAGCTCAAATAATTGATTTTGAAGTTTAAAATATTTAAAATTAAAAAAACGTTTTTTCATTATGGTGTGTTACACATGTGGGTTGAATGAGCTGAATTCAGTTCTTGGAAGGTTAGGCGTAGGAAATTTTATTAAAATAATAATATTATATTAAATTTTACTGCTTTGGTGTTTAAGCATTTTCTATAAATAGGGTCTTGGGTTAGAATTGAAAATCACAATTTAAACCGAAGTTTTCTCTCTATATTATCAAGTGTATTCTTGTGAGTATTTTGAGTATACTTTGAGTATTGTTAGGCGGTGCGAAGTTCCTTGAAACTTATACCCTATTATTCCAAATTAGAAGTCTTAATCTTTTCGAGGTAAGGGATGTTATTTTCTTCTCGGATGATATTATTTCTTCAATATCATTATCTTTGAAATATTGGTTGAAACTTTATCAAATTTGGAACTTTTTCATATCGGGGTTACTATTCATGAGTTCTTATTCACGAGTTACTATTCATGAGTTACTTATTCACGAAGTTACTGATTCACAGTACTATTCATGAAGCGTGAAGATGTTTTTTGGGAAATTTCTTTCTTTTGGTGTCAGAGTTCTTATTCACATGATATCAAGACTATTCACGTATCTGAAGACTATTCATAGAAAAGTAAAATTTCTTCTTTTGTCCAAAATATCTATTACGGATACTAGCTTTGATTGTATCTATGTTTTGATCATTCTTGAATTTTACACCACTATGATTATTTTTGAGGTATTTTTGAACATGGATAAAACAAAGTACGAATCCTTAATCCTTAATCCTTGCCATTTTGTTTATTTTGGATTCGTTTCTTTAAAAATATTTTTCATCATCCTCGGTCTTAAATGATGATATTATTGAATATCTTTTTATTGTAGTGCAAAGATGAATGATTTCTGAAGAATATCTTTGGTAGTAGTGCAAAGATGAGCAGTGTTTAGATGAAAATGACCGGTGATGAATATCTTTGGCACTGTAGTGCAAAGATGAATATTTGATTCGGATGTATATTGATTGATGTTACGGGGATAAAAGATAGGCGATGAACTTTTAAATTCATACATAGAAGATAGTAGTTTGCATTCTCTACTTAACTCTTCTAATGAATTATTATTTCATTTGCGAATATTGATTTAAAATTTGTTGTCTATTGTATTCTATTAGATTTTTCCCTGTTGAAGACTAATTGTAATTTGTTGTATATTATCTTAGTCATAATATTCTTTCTTTGGGCTAGTTGAGCTCACCCTTTTCCTTTTTGTTCCATTTTTCTTCTCGGTGGCGAGAATATAGCGAAGTGCAAGTGGGAGGTATGGAATGAAGGTTTTAGAAAGAATTGTTTAGTAGTCCTCACCATTTTGTAAAATATTGTATCAATAAATGTGATGAGGATTTATTTGAGTATAGATATGTATGCAGAAGATAATATTTGTATTCAAACTCACGCTTTTCTTGTTGTAATAATAAAGTTGTAGTTGTTTACATGTACCATGTATTGACAACTTAAAATGGGTGATGTATACCTATTTTGGGGGCGTCGCGGTTGGTATCGAGCTTAGGGATATGATCTCTGGCGGAGATCGGGGAATAGAACTAGGAGGGGAGAGACGAGTAAATCCTTCGCTAGTGTGTCCTACCTAAGCTTATTTTTTTTTTAGTTGGTCAGTATATAAGGATATTATGTGATATATTGATTTCCTTAATTAACCCTTGTTTTATGCGGTATTTGAGAATGTCGTGAGAATATTAACAATGGAAATGAGACCAGTGGAGAGCGCTTTGTACTCACCAACGAGGAGAAGCGATACAGCGGTGGCGATGTTCCTCCTGTGAACAACACCACCAAGCGAGATGATGAGCGAGGGATGTTTAGAAGCTTTTTGCGATTCATGCAAAAATCGGACGAGGAGACTCGTGTTCAAAATACTGAGGAGAAATGATAGCAATTCACGGGTTGTCCTGACCCAAGCGATTCAA
This sequence comes from Panax quinquefolius, assembly GCA_020205615.1. Lineage (NCBI taxonomy): Eukaryota > Viridiplantae > Streptophyta > Magnoliopsida > Apiales > Araliaceae > Panax > Panax quinquefolius. Next base: position 29,858,123 of record CM035151.1, read on the forward strand.
AGAGTTGGGACCACCGAATTTAAGGGAAAGCGAGATCCGATCATGGCGGAAACATGGGTCAAGCAAATTACCAAGATATTCGATGTCTTGGGATGCACGGCGGAACGAAGGTTCCATTCGCCACCTTTATGTTCCGTGTGCGAAGCAGACTCTTGGTGGGAATGCGTGAAGCGTACCCATCCGGCCGCTTTTCGGCATGTCTTGGGAGGCGTTTGAAACTATTTAATGACAAATACTTTTCCGAAAGTGTTAAATCGTATGAAGGAAGTGGAGTTCATCGATTAGAACAAAACAACATGGCGATTGTCTCGAGACGAGGCAAAGTTTGCGAGTTATCCAAGTTTGCACCTCATTTGGTGGAGAATGAGGAGCGATGACGCGGATGTTTCGAGAGGTTTGAAACCCGGCGTACGACAATATCTCATTTCTCATAAATTTTCTCTCTATTAGGATGTTGTTATTGGGGCTCAATTGTTAGAAGCGAGATAACGAGTATGTTCAACGAGGACCATAACCGAGGATCATACGAGAGATAGCGGTCAGCGAGAATAACGATAACCCGGTGAGAGAGAAAGCAGACGGACAAAAATGGTAACCACTACGGTGGTAATCATGGCCGTGAAAATAGAAAAGCGAGTCGGGAGGAGATTTTAAAAGAGGAGATTTAACAACGGACAGTGTGAAGAAAGCAATCTTAAGCAAAGAATCGGTTCTAAGGGAGGAAACGACCATCGATCGTATCTATAAATGCGGAAAAGAGGACACATCGGTCAAAGCGCCCACAACAGTTCAAGGTATGCTATAATTGTGGAAAGGAAGGACATATCGCTCGAGATTATGCGATTCATGAAACCTAGTTCGGTGGGACGGTGACTCAAAAAGATCGTCCCGGAAAAGTCAAAGTCAAGCGATTAGGAAGAAGCGTTTGTTGTGATTGGTCATAATGCGAGGAACCCAAACGAGGTAATCACGGGTAAGCTATTTATAAATTCTTGCAAAGTTTATACCTTACTTGAATCCGGTCTTTAACCATTCATTTATCTCTCTGCGTGTGCTCAGCGTTTAAACTTGACTCAAGAAGAAATTAGACTTTGACTATGTCTGTGGAAACTCCAGTTGGGAGAAACTTTCATCACATCCACTTTGTTTATAAATCTTGTTTGATTCAAGTTGGCACCATCACCTTACCATTGACCTTATCTCTTTAAAGATACTTGCTTTTGATGTGATTTTAGGGATTGATTGGTTAACTACTCATCATGCCAAAATTGATTGTTTTCGTAAGGTTGTTAGTTTTCATATTCCTAACCAACTTTGTTATGCGAATTCAAGCAACTAAACCATTAAAATCAATCACCGTCATATCTAATCATAAAGCTATTCGTTTATTGAAAAACGGATGTCAAGTTTTCTTAGCCCATGTTATGGATTTGAATAAAGACACGTCAAATTTGAATAATATTCTGTTGTTATTGACTTTCTGACGTATTTCTGAAAAACTTCCTGGTCACCCCGTAGCGTGAAGTTGAATTCTTTATTGATCTTGAACTGGTACAAAGCCCATTTCTAAAACCCCATATCGAATGGCTCTATTGAACTTGAGGAGTTAAAGGTCCAACTACGAGGAATTGTTGGACGCCGGTTTCATTCGTCTAGTACATCTCCTTGGGGTGCTCTGTTTTATTCAGTAAAGAAAAAGAGCGGAGTATGTGACTTTGTATTGACTATCGGGAATTGAACCATGTCACCATCAAGAATAGGTATCCTCTACCTCGTATTGATGACTTGTTTGACCGATTCTGAGAGCACAATTCTTTTCAAAAATCGATCTTCGATTCGGATATCATCATTTCAAGATTAGGCGAGGATATTCCAAAGCGCCTTTAGAACTTCGATGCGGGCATTATGAATTCTTAGTCGTGTCTTTTGACCGACTAATGCTCTCTAACACATCTGACCTCATGTCATCATAAGACGAGGTTGTCAGGCACATCCACTTTCTTGAGTATCTCTACAAGCACTACCTATATGATCTTGGTGTTTGTTTGAAGTATAATTCTCAATTGGAGACAACGGATATATTTATATGTCAAGAGAAGACTCACCATTGGAAAGAATATGATAGTAATCTTCTCATTTTTTTGGGGTCTATTAGATCAACGAGGATAATTACGTGGCCGTATGATATATATAATAACTTGTAGGCGCATGGCCTCCCGTATACGAAGGTTTCTTGAGCACTTCCCAAAGATTCTAATTTCTAAAAGCGGTTTTTGACTATACCTTTACAGTAGGTATCTTTGTGAGGTGTTGTCCTTTGATGGGACATTTGTCACATTACGGTTGGACCACAAGTCGCGATTGGTATATATTTGTATCCAAACTCACAAAGATATGTGTTGTTGTATTTTGTCGACAATTGTTGTAATAAAGTTGTAGTTGTTTTTACGTACCTATGTATTTGGCGACTCGAGAATGGGTTGGATGGAATGGACCTATTTTGGGGTTGTCAAAAAAAAAGTCATATGTGGTAGTAGTGCATAAATGGATCATTGATTGGTATGATTATGACGAGGGATTATTCTCGTATAATCGTGGTAGTAATATTACAAATGATGTTGTAAAAGTCCTCGTTGGTCCGTGAGTGCGTTGATGGACGAGTTGTTGGTATGATCATGACCGTTGGTGAAAACACGAATATCCTTGGCACGTGAAAGGCATGGATAATTCGTGGTCGTGATCTTAATGAATATCCTGGATAGTAGTGCGGAGGATGATTCGATGATGTGGATTATTTATTAAGCTAATACCGTGATAAAATTGATGATAAACTTTTTAAATCATAAAAGATAGTAGATATCATACTTACTCTTGACTATTTTAATGGATTGTTTGTTCACTGCAGTTAAACTTGATGTTTATTATATTTTATCGGTTTAACATTTATTGAAAGGCTAACGATAATTTATTCTGCATTATCTTAGTCATAATATTTCTTACTGGGCTAGTTAAGCTCACCCTTTTGCTTTCATCGTTCTATTCAGAAAATGAGAACGTAGCCGGGACTAGTCGGGGAACGGATTGATGGTCCGAGATGGTTGTTTTAGCAGTTCTCAATATTTAGTGTGATAATAAATGTAATAAGGATTGAATTTCAGTTTGGATATTGTTTATGAGACAAAATTCGTGTAAAAACTCAGCTATGTTTTGTCGTATTTTACACGACAGTTGTATTAATTAAATTTATATTTGAATTATATACCATATATTTAACGACTCAAAATGAGTGATATATATCTATTTTGGGACGTCACACCTCCTTAGTGTTTTAACGTTGTTCGAAAACCTACTTTTCTTTCTTTCTATTTTAAGAAAAAAAGTTTTTGTACAAATAAGACTTTTATATGACTCATTTAGATTTTAGTATTGTCTATATATAACACATTTAAAACTTTATCTTTTTAATAATTACTTTTTGGATCTGCAAGATTTTGTTTTCTTTATTTTAATACTAAATTTTAGTAATAAGTATCATAAATATATTTTATTTAAAAAAATTTAAGTGTAGTCATATTTTTACAATTCTAGTACTTAAAAATTAACAAAATAAAAATTGGAGTCTTTTTTCCGATTGGAAATATTTCACTTTCATCTCACTTCTCAGTTCTCACTAGAGCAATTTCTATTTTCTACTTGAAAATTCTTAGGAACACACATTATTACATTAATGGCATCAAAAAATTACAGATGTTGTAGGTGTCGGTGGAGGGAGTGATGTTAGGTTGTGGGTCATTCAACTTTCAAGTCCATTACTTTGCTTGATTCCAAATCCAGCCTGGTTTATACCCATTAAAGTTCGATCATCTTCTACCCAACTAAACGTCATATCCACCGTTCATCTCCTTTCTCTTCTTTTTCCATTCCCACTGAAAGAGATAGTTGATCTAACACTCTCTCTCCTCCATTACATTTCACCCAAAGAAAAGAAAATTAAGTAGCAAAAGAGGGGGCCAAAATCAATTCAATCCCATCACTCTACCGACAATAGATCTGTGAAAAGCAAGGTCTCCAGTAAGTTACATTTTCATTTTCCATTTCTCTCTAAATTTGTTCTATTTTTCTCTCTTTAAATTATCAGATCCCCAACATTCATTTGCAGCTGTTTATTGTGTTCTTATCTTTCTGGGTTCGTTTAATCTTCAACAAAACACAACACCCACTTCATAATTTTGTTAATTTCTCTTGCAGATAAAGAATGGAGGCAAACATAAAAATGGGTTTGTTTTTGGGAATTGTAATGGTGATTCTAGCTATTGTGAATGGAGATTCTTCAAAAGAAGTCTTGGTGAAGACTGATAAGGGAAAGAAAGTTTGTAGTCAAGGCTGGGAATGCAAGGGTTGGTCGAAGTATTGCTGCAACCAAACAATTTCAGATTTGTTTCAGGTTTATCAATTTGAGGAGCTTTTTGCAAAAAGGAATACACCCGTAGCTCATGCGGTTGGTTTCTGGGATTATCAGTCTTTCATTACTGCAGCTGCTGTTTATCAGCCGCTTGGGTTTGGAACCACTGGTGGCAAGCTCATGCAGATGAAGGAAATTGCAGCCTTTCTTGGCCATGTTGGCAGTAAAACCTCATGTAAGTCAAGTTTCTTATTTTTAATTACATTTGGTTGCTGTGACTTGTGAGGATTATGGAAACAGGAAAGTAGAATCTGAACTTTATATTTTAATTTTATTTTGGGTTTGGTTGAGTTGATTTACATGTATAAAGATTATAAGTTGGGTTGTGTTTGTGCTGGTTTTTATATGTAAGATATAAATTGCAGGGATTTTGGTGGTTTGTTGTAAGATGATTTGACAATATTTGCATTTAGATTGAATTTTTCATTATGATGCATACGAGAAGTTGAGAACTCCACTTGTGGATTGATTGAAATATTTTATTATTTAGTTTGATATGTTTTTTGCCTTTTTTATTTTGATGGGTACTGTAGAAACCTTTATCTCAACTCTTAGCTGGTTTGAAGCTCGCATTGAGTAGTTTGATGCTAGATCAGGTTGAGAAATTGTGGATTTAATTATTTGGTGCTGATTTACTCAATATTGAATTTCAAGATGGTACAACCATCTTATCCTCATCTAGTTCTTGACAGAGGGTTTGTCTCCTAGTCCTTAATTCAATATTTTTTTACTAAATTTGCTTGATTGAATATGTTCACGTTGATAGGCTTTTGATTTGTTTGAATAGATTGTTGTTTTCCTTAACTTTGAATTCTCTGTTGTGTCTTGACTGAGTTGGTTGGTTATGGAGAGTGGTTGAGAGAGGTATATGAGTCTTTAATATGTAGACTTAAAATATTATATGGACATTGCTGAAATACCTTCTTAATAAACAGTTTTTAGATGACATTTATAATTTGTATTTATCTCGAGTTAGATTTGGGTCAAACAAATTACTTATTCATTCCAATAGTTTGAAATTAAGTAAAAGATTCGTATAGATCAGTTTGTAAGTTGTACAGAGAAATGATTTATTGGGGTTAAATGTAACCGCTATATAGTACCCAATAAAAACTCATGTACTATTCAATCATGTTTATTACTGGAGTTTAGAGTATTAGTTTACCGAACATCTTATGTAAGCGAATTGCAAAATTACAGCAATAATGATAAAAATAAATAAATAAATAAAATGCAGGTGGATATGGAGTGGCAACTGGAGGACCGTTGGCATGGGGTTTATGCTACAACAGAGAAATGAGTCCTAGCCAATCATACTGTGATGACTCATACAAGTACACATACCCTTGTGCTCCTGGAGCTGAATACTATGGACGTGGAGCTCTGCCTCTTTACTGGTATGTATAATTTTTTCTCATTACTGCTCCAACAATTCTTACTGTTCTGCATCCATGTCTAATTTGTATTAATCTGTACAAGTTCTGACTTCCATGAATAAGGCATGGTTGGCAAGTGTGCACCTTTTTCTTCCTTTTCAAAATATTTATATCCTCTTGGGGTCATGCCCTATGTATGTATTCCGCAATTGCCTTATCCCTGTGAGACGGGGAACTGCATGTGTCACAAAAGACTAGTCGGGTGCTCTAACATGTTCCGACTGCATTTGTAGCTTCAACATGTTACTATTTTAGACGTTATTGTTTTTGTCCTTTACTTCATTATATAATTCTAAGCTCTCTTATTGTACGTTTTGTTGCACAGGAACTTCAACTACGGTGCTACTGGTGAAGCCCTTAAGGCGGATCTACTGAACCATCCAGAATACATTGAACAGAATGCTACCCTTGCTTTCCAGGCAGCAATTTGGAGGTGGATGACTGAAATCAAGAAGGGGCAGCCTTCATCCCATGATGCCTTTGTCGGCAACTGGAAACCCACCAAGAATGACACTTTAGCCAAGCGAACTCCCGGTTTTGGCGTTACTATGAATATCCTTTACGGGGAAATGGTTTGTGGTCAAGGTGATATTGATGCCATGAACAACATCATCTCCCACTACCAATATTACCTCAACTTGATGGGGGTTGGGGATGCGGCCGGACCCCACGACGTACTCTCCTGCGCAGAGCAGCTTGCTTTTAACCCAGCAACTGCAAAGTCAGATTCTTGAGATTTATCAAGTGCCCAGCCCATCCTTTGGCATGGTTTTCTCTGTAGAACCACAAATAAAGAGGCACAACATGTTGCTGTGACATTGCGCCCAACTATAGTTGTGTGATCTGGACAATCATATAAGTTTGTGGAATGATTTATTGCCCTTTCTCGTCAGTTTTATAGATTTTTAAATTCATTTTGTTCCTATAATCTGTGTATTATTGTGTAGTTATGAGATCTTCAGTGTTATATGAACAACATAATTGTGATATATAAATATATCTTTTGCTACTGTAAAAATGTGCATTTTCATTTATACTATATCTCCATCATCATCTCTCTGCTTGAAAACTAGTTAACCATTCAACAAAATTTTCTGCCGGAGTTCCAGTCCAAGAGAACTGTTGTACTCCTTAAAAACTTTGATTAGATTATATTGATGTCTTTTTATTCCCAATAATGGATTTTATCTATAGACGAGTGATGATATAGCACAGACTAACCTCAACGTGATACTTCCCATTTTTTGCACTCACAATTAAATTTAGGATACTCAAATAGGTGAGTCGTATTAGAAAAATTATTTCTAACCACCTCTTCAACTTTAGTCATCAAATCTGTAAATTTCTCTTTAAATCTGTAACATTTTTCTTGTAACACCCCCTTCCTGAAACGGAAAGGAGGTCACGTGCAAAGCACAACAAACCTCAAAATAAATAAACAGAGCACTAACAACCTCAAAATATTAATAGTGGTGATCCATCAATGAAGTACTAAGTGCAATTCTCCAAACAGGGTCAAAATAATCAAAACTTAAAATTTAATCAACCTAGATGGTCAAAGGCAATACTCTCATCACACTAGCCCTGAATCACCCCCTGAAACTCTTAGGAAGAAAAACTGAAGATGAGCCAATTGCCCAGTACGGATATAAATATACAAAAGGTATACAACTGAAATACGAAGTCAACAGAGACAAAATACTGAACAAAGCCTCAAGTGTAAATACGGACGAAAGTATAATCTTCAAAGATCTGAATAGGATATATATCTCGAATCAATGTAATTAATGAAAAACAAAATGAAGAGTAAAGAAATAACGAACCGAAGTAACTAACTCAATGAATTGAACTGAATTGAAACAAACAAAACTAATATAATGAAATAATAGGCTGAAACAAATGGCTGGGGTTATTTCATACCGAGTGAGCTCAAAAATATATCTTGCCACACAGGCAAGTCAAACTAATGCCACACAGGCAAATTAAATAATGCCACACAGGCAATCAAAATAATGCCACACAGGCAAATAACACATTGGACCGCGAATCCAAATGAATGCAAATCGGATAGGTGTGTTTAGCACAACATCACAAATCCGCAGAACAGAAAACTAGGGTTAACCCATACGCCTCCCACAATAAAACACCAAATGGCCCACTTCCTCCGGAGCCCAAAATGGAGACGCCGTGGACTAATCACACCGCCACGGAAAGTGTCACGTCTCTCGTGCCAAGACGACGTGCCTGTGGTACCCCCACAGGTGGTTATAACTCAGGTATACTCTACGGTATATTCTAACAAAAATATCATGTCACAACACATGCGACAAAATATCAACAAAAAAAATTCTATATGTACATGTTGAACCAAAACAAATTATAGTCACAAGGTCTCAAAAAGAAAGTAGCAACATGTACCGCTCTACAATTATCAAAAATAAATACAAAACATGATATCCTAATTCAAAGAGTACAAATACGAGTCCAATGTGTCAACTCCAAAATGAAACAAATATATGAATTTCACAAGAAATAATTATGTGAAATGATAACAGAATTTGAAATGAGGGACAAAACGAATAAATCAAATTCAACAAAAGTATCGCTGAAAGAGTACGAAATCCGTACCTGATACTTCCAAACCATTTATAGCACACTCCACAAAATCTTACCCTCAATTGCCAACGATATCAAATACGAAACGTTGTTCGCAACCTAAACATATTCACCTCAAATTAAAAACAATCCAAACTAATAATTCCAAAGTAATTCATAATCTATTTAATATGCCTTTAATCATCGCCTTTTATCAATTATTAACACTCCAAAATTTATATTCCAAAAATAACTATTAAAATTCTTTCCGTTCAATTTAAATAATTTAATAAAATTCTATTACAATCCAATCATTAATAACATAATACTATTAAATTATTATTAAAACTTTTATAATTATGTTGGCAAGATTAATTAATTCAATTTAATATACATAAATTCAATTTGATTTACCAATTTCGATTTATAAATTTTATGGCCAAATCGTATTAAAATATAATATGCCAAAAGATTATTAAAATATAATATATATATATATATATATATATATATATATATATATATAATAAATTCTACACTGCAAAAATTTCTTCTCTTACGCATCATGTTATTAATTTTATTTTTTTCAAAATTCTTAAAATATATAAATATATATATATAAAAATAATATATTAACATAAAGCACGCCTAAACATGATAACCTTCAAATTCTCTCTCTCTATATATATAATAAACATCATAATACTCCATCTCAATAACATCATGCAACGAAATTAATATATACATATATATATAATAAACCAAACAACACAAATAGGACTCCATCTTATTATTAACAATTTAATATATAAATATATTATTACCCAATCAACAATCAACAGGACTTTATGATGAAAATTATGCACCTAGATTTCAATTGATCAACACAAGAATTTATAGTACACAACACAAAACAAAAATTTTACCTATTTGGTTCACATTCATTGTTCTCTCTTTTCTTTTTGTAATGTAATTTGGTCTCTTCTTTTTCTTTTCTCAGTCAGTTATCAGAGATAGACTAGGGTTTTACTTATCATTTATTAATTAATATATTTTATTAACTCTCCAAATTTTAATAGGATTTTAAAATTACCCAATTATAAATTTGACCCACTTAATTTAAAGCCCAATTTTCTAATTTAATTTACCCAACACTTATTAATACATTAGCCCACAAAAATTAAATGACTATTTTGACCCAAATAAATGACAAAGTCCAATTAATATGTTTAAAACAAAATAATTTTTATTATTTAATATTTATTTATTTATTAATTTTTACCGGGTATTACATCACCTACCCCTTAAAAAGGATTCCGTCCCCGGAATCAAAAGAATGAACGTACCTAATTATCAAAAGGCGTGGATACTCCGCTCGAATAGACTCCTCTATCTCCCAAGTAGCTTCCCGCTCCGAATGATTTTATTTTCTTTTCCTCAAAATTTTAATAAATGGGATTGTCTTCCTCCTCATACACCGCTCTTGACAATCTAACATTACCTCAAGTTTCTCCCTTATTCAAAATTGTAGAGGACGAAAAATTGAAGGAACCTGATTTGGATTCACTCAATTCCGACATCAAATGAATTAATTTCTGACACCTTGGGCTTTAGCCCAAGGCCGGTGTTGTTCCTCCCTTCCAAAATTAAAAATAATTTTTTCCTTTTTCATTCTAAGAAAAGAGATAATTCTATTTTAGGACTACAAAATAGCATAGCATGATATGATATTCCTAATTTATCATTACTTTTTTACTATTATTTCTAGCCTCACATAATCATTACTAAATTATTAGATAATATAAAGGGTATATGCATTTGTCAATCGTGGTGGGCATATAAACAGTCTGAAATGCTCTACTCGACCTCAATTTATATATAAATGCATTATTGGACTGAATTTTTTTCATTCGACTCATTGAACTACAATTTTTTACGAACCGTTACAAATTCTATTAAATTGCTTGACTTTTAACGGATTGAGTAGAACATAACATATAGACTTTGTACATATCATATATAGAGAGAGGATCTAAAACATACATCTTAAATAACATACTCTCTTAAATAGCATATATTTATTAAAACTACGTCATTTTGGAGATTTTCAAAAAAACAAGTCGGGCCACGAGTGACATTTTTATAAATAAAAGGAAAGCAAGTGGGACCACCCTTTTTTAATATTATTTTATTTAAAAAAAAATCTCCAAAACGACGTAATTTTAATAAACGTATGCTATTTAAGAGAGGTATGTTATGTAAGAGATATGCTTTAGATCCGTTCTGATCATATACATATGTCCACATGTCCATGTGTCATGTCATGGTAAAAAAAAAAAAATAAGAGACCCAAAAACCAATAATTAAAACAAGTTAACCAAATAAAACAATAAGAAAAAAACAACCAAATAAAATCTTTTAACTTCACAATTATAAAATAGAAAAAATTAATAACTTAAATGTGATATTATATATATATATAGAGTCCGGATCTTAAGCTCACCCCTTATCCAACTCACCCGAGCTCACTCCCTTTCTCAAGCCGGATCTGACGGCCGGTTGATCATCCATACAAGTAAATACATACTTTTAGCGACGGACAACATATTGCTAAAAAATTAAATTATTTTAAATAAAAAAAATTAAATTAAAATTTTAAAATATTAAAAGAAACAATAATAAAAAGTTAATTACATTCTCAATTAAATTAGCTCCTTTATAAAAAAAAAATTAATAACCCCATTTGTTACCCAAAAACGAATTTGAGAATGAAATCATTCTCACTCAAATCAATTGTTGAACCCTTTGCTTTATGTTCTCCAATAAAAGTGAAAAACCACACCTCCACCATAATATTCCGAAAAAATATATATATTAAATTTATATTCTTAAAACATATTGTTTGGACTTTGTCATTTATTTGGGTCAAACTAGTTATTTAATTTGTGTGGGCTAATAAATATTAATAAGAGATGGGTATTTTAATTTAGTACAATTTGGGCTTTATTATTATTTGAACCTAATTAGAAGTTTATTAAAAAAAAGGTCTCTTAGTTAATAAGCATTTCGACCTAATTTAATTTTATTTCATTATACTGAATTGAGGGAAGAGAGGAGGAAGACTTATGCGGCTCTACGGAAGAAAAGAAATCTCATGTATGCTTTTATTGTATTGGGATACTTTTGATTGCTATGTCACGGGCTATATAGAGAGAGAAATATAATAGTAATGATCCATGTGTAATTTTTTTTTGTTGGAATGAAAAGTACTAATTTATATATATAAATAGCAAGGGTTCATGGAATGAAAACCGATCATGAAAAATATATATATATATATATATATATATATATATATATATATATATATATGGGTGATTAAGGGCTAGTGTGATGAGAATGTTGCCTTGACCATCTAGGTTGATTCAATTTTTTTTAGTTTTGATTATTTTGACTCTAGTTGGAGAATTGTATTTAGTACTTCATTGATGGATATCACTATTAATATTTTGAAGTTGTTAGTGCTCTGTTTACTTATTTTGAGGTTTGTTGTGCTTTGCACGTGACCTCCATTTCCTTTTCGGAAAGGAGGTGTTACAGAGATGGTATCAGAGCCAGGTTCTTTCTTGTAGAAAACCTATTTAGGTTTGACCTGTGAGTTGTGGGTAAATCACTGGGTAGACGTGGGAGTTTGATTTAATTTTGTTCTCTGTTTGGTTGGTCTTGATTTTGACCAAGTATTTTTAGCTCCTTGAGTTGTAGTTGATTTGAGAAAGGCGAGCTAATTTGTTAAGATTATTATTGTTATGCGTTGGAGCAATAATATTAGTTAAGGATTTTGATTTGATCATTAAGAAGAAGAATGTCATATTTTGTTCAGTTAAGAAATTATTATACGATTATGATATGAGCATTTGTATCAGCGAATTTTGATATTGGAGAATTATTTGTTAGAGTTATTTCGGGTAATTACAAATTATTATGATTTTGGAATTGAGGATTTGATTTGAGTTAGATTCTGATTTTTGTTAAGTTGTGAATAATTTGAGGTATGTGAATCGGTGGGATAATATGATAAAGTGGAAACTATTAAGTACAGGGGATCTCTGGTAATTTTGAGTTGTTGTAGAAATTCGAGGTAATTAGATTAATCTTTTGGAGTAAATGAATTTTGCGATTATTTCCTAATAGAATATTGGAGTTATCTTATATGAAATTTTGAGTGATAGTATGAGGAGATCTTGGAATTTATTGGGTTAAGATTTTCATTAAGAGAATGATTGATTCATTAAATGATTAGATATATAATAGGTGATGAATCTTTAAGAGATTTTGAAAGCTATAGTTTGTTTATTCAGATAGTAGGATATATGATTTGGAGTTTGGTATGGTGATGAAGAGATCATAGTAGTAATATATTTTTGGTGAAATATTATTTGAGAACTAATTTAATTCTAGGTTATGAAATTTTGAAACTCTTGAGGACTTAGTGTGAATTGGTGATATAATTTAAGTTGTTTCATTTATCTGATGCCCTTAGAGTTTTGCATGAATTTATGTAAAATTAAATAAAAATAATTTGTTAAATTTTTTCATCATGTGAAACATAAGCGTTTCTGAATTAAAAATAATTTTAAATATTTTGGGTATTTGAATCGTATTTGGATGAAGAGAAATTTTGTGATTTTGAATTATGTTCAAGAAAATGCGTTTACAAAAATTAAACTCAAAGATATTAGCGACGGCCCGCACCAACGGTGGATCATGTGATCTAATTTGATGCAACGCGAAGAACCTTACCAAGGCTTGGCACGGTAGCTGACGAATCTTTTACAAATACATTGATAATTACGTAGACCGATGACTTATCCGCGTTGATCGTTATAAATGGTGGCGCTACGTCATAACTAAATTTATTTTTATTTTTTATAGCTTATTTGAATCCCGAGGACGGAATTATTTTTAAGAGGTGAAAAATGTAATAACCCATATTTTTTAATTAAATATTAATTAATTTTATTTTATACAATTGTATTCAAATTAGAAAAGGTAAGTGATTTTTTTTTCTTCCTTGTTTTGTTTGGCAAGTTAAATTCTGTTAGTAGATATTAAATAACTGATTAAATTAAAATTGAGGAAGACAATTCTTTTTGTTAAAGTCTTATGGTAAAATCATTCGGAGCGGGAGGCTACATGAGAGAAGTAAGAGACAATTCGGCAAGAGTATCATCACCTCTTTAATGTCAAGTAAATCTTTATTACTCTTTTGATTCCGGGGACGGAATCCTTTTTAAGGGGGAGGTAATATAATATCCCGAAAAAATAAATTAAATTTATATTCTTAAAACATATTGTTTGGGCTTTGTCATTTATTTGGGTCAAACTAGTTATTTAATTTGTGTGGGCTAATAAATATTAATAAGAGATGGATAAATTAATTTAGTACAATTTGGGCCTTATTATTATTTGAACCTAATTAGAAGTTTATTAAAAAAAAAGCCTCTTAGTTAATAAACAGCTCGACCTAATTTTATTTCATTATACGAATTGAGGGAGAGAGAGGAAGAAGACTTGTGCGGCTTTACGGAAGAAAAGAAATCTCAGGTATGCTTTTATTGTATTGGGATACTTTTGATTGCTATGTCAGGGGCTATATAGAGAGAGAAATATAATAGTAATTATGATACATGTGTAATTTTTTTTTTGTTGGAATGAAAAGTACTAATTTATATATATAAATAGCAAGGGTTCATGGAATGGCGATCATGGAAAATATATATATATATATATATATATATATAAAAGAATAGTTATGGAAAAAAAAAACTTAACAAGTATGAAATCATAGTTAGCGATTTATATATATATATATATATATATATATATATTTATATATATATATATAATGTAAGACCGAATTTTATGAAATAAAAGTATTCAATTTTTTCTTATAATTACTATTCAATAAATGGTTAAATTGATAAAAGTTTAAAGTTAAGGGTGATATATGTAAATATTTTAAATAAGCAAGTGGTTATAAAATACTCATCGTTGTTGTAGGAGAATATTAGTTTGGTCGTGAAATATTCTTCCGCGTAGGGGAATATTCATACGACACAGTGACGCCTTTTGTGGGACCCATGAGAATAAGCATCGGATGAATAAAAGCGACAAATTAAAGTTTTTATAAATAACGGCGTAATCGTTCACAAGATTAACTTTGTTGGAATCTCGGTGGGTAAAGTAAAGTGTCTGGCGTTGTTGCTTGATGATAGTAGCTGCGGTATTTGCAGTATATTTTGAATTATTGATTCTTACATAAGAAGGCACTACTCAATAATTATTCTGATAATTCTTTATTCGATATTTTATTTTGATTCAATAATTGTTGCGTTGATATTTTATATTATTGTTATTTTAATAATTGTCCTGCGATAGTATTTTCCATTATCAAATCAATAATTCATATTATTTGAATAATATTATTAGATAGCATTATTGGCAATGTCTAGAAAGTTACATCTACAAGGAGGGTTTGGTCACCTAATTGCGGCGCGTCGATGAAGGAGAAATTCTTATTGAAAGCCCCCTCTTTCAGGGAGGCGCGCTGGTTGTCGATTATTGTGATTACGTAATATTATTTATGAATAATTAATTATTGATTTATATGATGAGGAAAATATTCATTTTATGTGGATATAGATGGAGAAAATTTTTAAAGTGACAATTGTTGAAAATCGATATTTTATCTTTTTACGATAAAATAATATTTTATTATATTATTATAATATAATAATGATGATATTTTATAATGAATGTGGTATATATGAGTAAATGAGGGGAAGAGTATTTTATTGCAATAAATACTAAAACATGTTAAACATGTTGGTAGACCCATTTCTTATTTGAAATTTGATTATAGTCTGTAAAATCGCTTGGTTTATGGATTTGGTCAATTTACATTTGGAATTTGGAAAAACTTTCTTCTACGCAAAGTTATAGAGAATTAAATTTCTATATAAAAATTGTGAGATTCGAATTTTCTAATAAAAGGACTATTTATTATGAATTATTGAAGTTAGGATTAATTGATTATCATTTTTTGGAAGTTTTAAATATTTTTGTTAGAAAAACGTTTTTATTGTTGGCCCATGTGTTGTTAGAGATTTGAAATTCGAAGTCAAGTAATGCGTAGGAATTTAATATATATATATATATATTAATATTTTATTAAATTTTCTGCTTTGGTGTTCTAAGCATTTTCCTATAAATAGGGTGCTTAGGTTAGAATTGAAAATCACACCAGAAACTACAGATTTCTCTCTCTATAATATCGAGAGTATTTTTGTGAGTATTTTAGTGCTTCGAGTATAGCTATACGGTGCAAGTTCTTTTAGCACTATATCCAGTATTCCAGTTAAGTATTATTCTTTCGAGGTAAGGGATGTTATTTTCTTCTAAAATGATATTATTTCTTCAATATCATTATGCCATAATGTTGGTTGGAAATTTTTATCAAATTTGGAACTTTTTCATGTCGGAGTTACTATTCATGAGTTATTATTCACGAGTTACTATTTATTCATGAGTTACTATTCAAAGTACTATTCATGAAGCGTGAGCGTGATGATGTTTTTGTGAAATTTCTATCTTTTGGTGTCTGAGTTACTATTCACTTATCGACACTATTATTCAGAAAAATAAAATTTCTTCTTTTGTCCAAAATATATATTACGGATACTATCTTTGATTGGATCTATGTTTTGGTCTTCATTCTTGAATTTTACTCCACTTTGGTTATTTATGAAGTATTTTTGAGCAGGGAATTGTTTAAAAGTACGAATCCTTAATATTTGTTCTTTTGTTTCTTTGGATTCGTTTTCTTTAAAATATTTTTCATCATCCTCGGTCTTAAATGATGATATAATCGAATATCTTTGGCTTTTGTAGTGCAAAAGATGAATGATTTCTGATGAATATCTGTGGCCTGTAGTGCAAAGATGAACATGTGTTTATATGAACATGACCAACAGATAAATATCTTTGGCCTGTAGTGCAAAGATGACTTGTTAATGAATATCTTTGGCCTGTAGTGCAAAGATGACTTGTTGATGAATATCTTTGGTCGTAGTGCAAAGATGAATTTATTAGTAGGATTATGAACATAAACTGTGATTTGGTATAACCATAATCTTTGATGTTTCAGATGATGAAAATTATATTTGTCCTGGATGAGAAAAGGAATTTAGAACTACAATTACGATTATGAGTTATACATGTGATTGTGGGGGGAATTGTTGATTGATGTTACGAGGATAAAACATTGTTGGTGGACTTTTAACATGGAGAAGATAATAGACTTTATAGTCTATTTGACTCTTCTAATGGATTGCTTCGTTCATTGCAACTATGGTTGAAAAGTTTTATCATCTACCATATGTTCTAAATCTCGATTTATTCTTGATTGAAGACTATTGATAATTTATTTATCTTTAGTCATGATATTCTTTCTTGAGCTAGTTGTGCTTTCACCCTTTTGCTTTACAATTCCTTTCGGGTAATAAAAAGTGTATTTGGGTCGAGCGGGGATAACAAGGAATAGAGCGGTGGTCTATAGATGTTGAGGTGAGGTGAATTTAACTTGGAAGGGTGTTTTGCCACTATCATACAAGATGTCTAATGACATACAACCTCGTGTCATCATAAGACGGGGTTGTGCTCATCCACTTCTTTGAGTATATTTACAAGCACTACCTATATAATCTTGGTGTTTGTTTGGAGTTTAATTCCCAATTAGAGGCAGTGGAGATAATGATATGTCAAGAGAAGACTCATCATTGGGAAGAATATGATAGTAATCTTCTCGTTTTTCTTTGGGGTCTATTAGGTTGACGAGGATAATTACGTGGCCATATGATATCTACCATAATCTAAAAGCATGGCCTCCCCCGTATGCGAAGGTTTCCTTGAGCACTTCCCAAAGATTCTAATTTCTAAAAGCAGGTTTTTGACTATACCTTTATGTAAGGTGTCATTGTGACGTCTTTACGGTTGGTATATATTTGTATCCAAACTCATATGATATATGTGTTGTTGTATTTTGTATGACAATTGTTGTAATAATAAAGTTGTAGTTGTTTTCCATACCATGTATTTGGCGACTCGAGAATGGGTTGGATGGAATGGACCTATTTTGGGGTTGTTACATTTGGTATCAGAACCATAAGTAAAGAGTCCCGAGCCTCTTGCTGGTGACTTCCTGTTGATGGGGGATGCAAAGCGGCACTCTCCGTGGGGGCCTTGGATTCTGCGATGATGGCAAACTGATAGGTACCACTGTGAGGTGTTGTCCATGGTTGGGACATGAGTTACATTTGGTATCAGAGCTTAGGGATATGATCTCTGGCGGAGATCGGGATTAGAACTAGGAGGGGAGAGATGAGTAAATCCTTCGCTAGTGTGTCTACCTAAGCTTAATTGTTGGCTCATCATAATATACGGATATTATGTGATATGTTAATTTGCTTAATTAACCCTTGTTTTATGGCGGTGATTTGAGAATGGCAGCTAAGAATGCTAACAATGGAGTGAATGAGACTATGGGGATACCTCTAATCACTAACCATGATAATGTAATGTCAGACGAAGAAGCGATTAGAGATATCCATGTAGTGAGTGAAGAATTGATAGTTACTTCTTAGAGAGATAGTCGTAGAGGTAACAGGTTGAGAGTGAGGAGAAGAAGATGAAGAAGAGGTACACGAGGAGAGTTTATTAGAGGTATTATATGATCAAAATGTAGAATTTCAAAATCATATTCATGAGTTAGAAGAAGAAAGTGAAGAACGACAGACGATCATCGTGGAGCAAAAAGGATGCAAACAATTCAAGCTTGTGTTACCCGATATGTGATGCTTGAAGCGAAGCATTCTTTGGCGAGTATAAGATGATAAAGATGGAATCTGAGTTGAAAGAAGGAAAAACTGAATGAGTGAGAATAAGTGATGCATGGGCAAAAGCCGCACGACACGTGGATATTGTGGAAAGAGATGTCCGATCTAAGAAGGCTAAAATAGATGATATGAATTTTTCTTTTTGGAAAGCAATTGGGAGAACCCAACATCGAGTTTTGAATTACCCTGTATAGAGCGGTCAACCTGAATTTGATATGGATCGAAGATTGATGATTCAGATCATGAATCGAGAATCTGAAGAAGCAAATATGGGGGAATATGCCCTATAGAAAAGTATGTTCCAACGGTAGTGATGACGTCAAATGCTGCCCCAGACAAGTCAAAGCCGAGTAGTTCGAGGGATAACGGTTGTCATGACTTCCCAACAAGTGAGGATCCCAAATGAAGTTATCACGGGAGATGAGCAATGGAGAAATCATGATGACCCGGGAGATAGAATCTGAAATGGAAGCAAGGTATTCTCAACTCTTTGAAATACCAGGTACGTAAATTTTGAGGACGAAATTTCATAAGGAGGGGAGATTGTAAGACCCCGAATTTTATGAAATAAAAGTATTCAATTTTTTCTTATAATTACTATTCAGTAAATGGTTAAATTGATAAAAGTTTAAAGTTAAGGGTGATATAAGTAAATATTTTAAATAAGCAAGTGGTTATAAAATACTCATTGTTGTCGGGAAATATTCGTTTGGTCGTGAAATATTCTTCCTGTCGGGGAATATTCATACGACAGCGCAACCTTTTGTGGCCCCCATAACAGAATAACTGACGGATGAAGAAAACGACAAATTAAATTTTTATAAATAACTGTAGCGTAATCGTTCATCATTGCTTATTTCTTTGGAATACGGTGGGTAAAGTAAAGTAATGGCGTTGTTGCACAAGTAGTATACAGTATTACGACAGTATTTTTGAATTATTGATTCTTACGTAAAACGCACTACTCAATAATTATACTGATAATTCTTATTCAATATTTTATTTTTGATTCAATAATTGCTGCGTTGATATTTTATATTATTGTAGTTTTAATAATTGTCACTGCATAGTATTTTCCATTATCAAATCAATAATTCATATTATTTGAATAATATTATTAGATAGCATAATTGGCAATGTCTAAAAAATTCTGTCTAACGAGAGGTTTGGTCACCTAATTGCGCGCCAGTAAGGAGAAATTCTTATTGGAAAACCCCCTCTTTCTTGGGAACTGCCTGGTTGTCAGTATTGTGATTTTGTAATATTATTTGTGAATAATTAATTATTAATTTATATGATGAGGAAAATATTCATTTTATGTGGATATAGATGGAGAAAATTTTTAAAGTGACAATTGTTGAAAATCGATATTTTATCTTTTCTGATAAAATAATATTTTATTATATTATTATAATATAATAATGATGATATTTTTACAATGAATGTGGTATATATGAGTAAATGAGGAGGAATATTTTTGTTGCAATAAATACTAAAAACATGTTAAGCATGTTGGTGGACCCATTTCTTGACTGAAATTTGATTATAGTATGTAAAATCGTTCGTTTATGAATTTCGGTCAATTTCTGTTTGGAATTTGGAAAAACTTTCTTCTGCAAAATTGTAGAGAATTGAATTTCCTATAAAAATTCGCGAGATTCGAATTTTCTGATAAAAGGGCTATTTATTATGAATTATTGAAGTTGCGAATTAATTGATTATCATTTTTTGGAAGTTTTATATATTTTTGTTAGAAAAACATTTTTATTGTTGGCCCGTGTGTTGTTAGATCTTGAAATTTGAAGTCAAGTGTGCGTAGGAATTTAATATATATATATATATATATATATATATTAATATTTTATTAAATTTTACGCTTTTGGTGTTACAAGCATTTTCCTATAAATAGGGTGCTTAGGTTAGAATTGAAAATCACACGAAACTACTGATTTTCTCTCTTTCTCTCTCTATAATATCGAAGCGTGTATTTTTGTGAGTATTTTAGTACTTGAGTATTCTTTATACGGTGCAAGTTCTTTTAGCACTATGTGACGCGCCAAAAAATAGGTATACATCACCCATTACGAGTTGTCAATACATGAGTACGAAACAACTACAATTTTATTATTACAACAAGAAAGCTGTGAGTTTGAATACAAATATTATCTTCTAGACAATATCTATACTCAAATAAATCCTCATCACATTTATTGATACATTATTTTACAAAAATGGTGAGGACTACTAAACAATTCTCTCTAGAACCTTCATTCCATATCCCCACTCGTACTCGCATTTATATTCTCGCCTCACGAGAAGAAAAATGGAACAAAAAGAAAAAGGGTGAGCTCAACTAGCCCAAAGTAAAGAATATTATGACTAAGATAATATACAACAAATTATCGTTAGTCTTCAACAGGGAAAAATCTAATAGAATACAATAGACAACAAGTTTTTAAACCAATATTCGCAGCGGAAATAAAAATTCATTAGAAGAGTTAAGTAGAGAATGCAAACTACTATCTTCTATGTATGAATTTAAAAGTTAAATCGTCTATCTTTATCCCCTGTAACATCAATCAACATACATACGGAATCAAATATTCATCTTTGCACTACTGAGCCAAAGATATTCATCGATTGGTCATGTTCATCTAAACACTGTTCATCTTTGCACTACTGGGCCAAAGATATTCATCGAAATTATTCATCTTTGCACTACTGGGCCAAAGATATTCAATAATATCATCATTTAAGGCGAGGATGATGAAAAATATTTTTAAAAAAGCGAATCCGGTGAAACAAAATGACAAGGATTAAGGATTAAGATTAGGTACTTTGTTTTATCCATGTCCAACAATACCTCAAAAATAATCATAGTGATGTAAAATTCAAGAATGATCAAAACATGGATACAATCAAAGCTAGTATCCGAATAGATATTTTGGACGAAAAGAAAATTTTCATTTTTCGATAAATAGTGCAAGTGATTCAGTGAATAAGTGTAAGAAGCGTGAATAGTCTCGTGAGTATCGTGAATAGTAACTCAGAGACACCAAAAGTTTCAAATTTGATAAAAACTTCAGATCAATATTTAAGCATAATGATATTGAAGAAATAATATCATTACGAAAAAAATAATATCCCTTACCTCGAAAGATTAAGTACTTTAAATTTGGAATCTAGGGTATAGTCTTTGAAAGGAACTTGCACCGTCTAACAATACTCAAAGTATACTCAAAATACTCACAAGAATACGCTCGATAATATAGAGAGAGAAAACTTCAGTTTCTGGTGTAATTTTCAATTCTAACCTAAGCACCCTATTTATAGGAAATTGCTTAGAACACCAAAGCAGAAAATTTAATAAAATATTAATATATATTAAATTTTCCTACGCCAACCTTCAAGAACTGAATTCAGCTCATTCAACACACATGTTTAACACACCATAATGAAAAAAACGTTTTTCTAATTTTAAATATTTTAAACTTCCAAAAATTAATTATTTGAGCTTTGAACTTCAATAATTCACAATAAATAGCCCTTTTATCAAAAAAATTGAATCACGCGACTTTTTATAGGAAATTCAATTCTCTACAACTTTGCGTAAGAAAGTTTTTCCAAATTCCAATCAAAAATTGATTAGAAAAATTCACAAAGCAAGGCGATTTTACACATTTATAATCAAATTTCGGTCGATAAATGGGGTCCACCGGCATATTTAACATGTTTTAAACATTTATTGCAACAAAAAATACTCTTCCTCTCGTATACTCATATATCCCACATTCGTTGTAAAAATATCACCATTATTATATTATTAAAATATAATAATACATTTAAATGAATTATCTTATCAGAAAAAGATAAAATTTCAATTTTCAACAATTGTCACATTAAAATTTTTCTCCATCTATATCCACATAAAATCAATATTTTCCTCATCATATGAATCAATAATTAATTATTCACAAATAATATTACAGAATCACAATATTGACAACCAGGCAGTTCCCAAGAAAGAGGGGGCCTTCCAATAAGAATTTCTCCTTCTCTGCGCGCAATTAGGTGACCAAACCTCTCCTTAGGCGAACTTTCTAGACATTGCCAATAATGTTATCTAATAATATTATTAGGATAATATGAATTATTAGCCGATAATAAAAAAATTGTGTAATGACAATTATTGAAACAACAAAGAATATAAAATATCAACGCAAACAATTATTAAATTAATAAAATCTTGAGCGATAATTATCGTAACCATTATTGAGTAGTAGTGCCTTTACGTAAGAATCAATAATTGGTGCAATACTGGTGTGCTTCTTGTGTTTTAACCATAGAGTATTTTAACAAGATTAATTCAGTAATAACTACACGTAGTTATTTTTAAACCACTTATATTTGTCGTTTTCTTCATCCAATCGCTTTCAGTTATGGGGCCCACACATGGTCATTGTAGCCGTAATACGAATATTCCCCGAAGCGATGCGAATATTCCACGACCAAACGAATATTCCCAAACAACAATGAATATTTTATAACCACTTGCTTTTTTTTTGAAATATTGCGTATTTTACCCATAACTATCCACACTAATCAAATCAACCCTTACTATTTCAAAATAATAAAGAGAAAATTAAATTTCATTAATAATAAGTTGGGGTCTTACAACCTCCCTCCTTATGAAATTTCGTCCTCGAAATTGACGTCGACGACTGGCAGTGTTTGAAAAGGTGAGGATACCTCGCTTTCATTTCCGTTTCAATTCCGGTCATTTCCTCTATATAGCATAATTCCTCCACGAACTTTAACTTGTGGTATGACCTTTCTTGGCGTAGGACATGCTCCTTCCTATCCAAGATCTTGACAGTACCTCCTCACATACGTTAAGTCTTGTTTATCTCGTCAGTTCTAACTCTATAATGTGGTTGGGTCTTTCACATATTTACTGAATTACGAGATATGTGAAACACATTATGAACACGAGACATACTTTCGGAGGTAACGCGAGTCTATAGGCTACATTTCCTACTCGGTCAAGAATTTGAAATGGACCGATAAATCGTGGATTGAGTTTTCCTCTCTTCCCAAATCTTGTAACTCCCTTCCATGGAGCAACTCGCAACAATACATGATCCCCTATACTAAATTCCACGTCCTTTCGATGAAGATCCGCATAACTCTTTTTGTCGATCTTGTGCCGTTTGTATATCGTTGTCGAATCATTTGGATCTTTTCGGTGAGTCATACGTCTTAACTTCGTGTCCCAACAATGTTGCTTCACCCACCTCATCCCAACATATTGGAAGCGACACTTTCGTCCATATAATGCTTTAAACGGAGCCACACCTATACTTGCACGATCGATAATTGTTGTTGTAGGAGAATTCCACCAATGGTAAATACTTATCCCAACCGCCTTGAAGTTCAGGACACGAGTCTTAATAGATCTTCAAGAGTTTGAATAGTCCTTTCGATTGTCCGTCTGTTTGAGGATGATATGCCGAACCAATCGTAAATCCGTACCCATAGCTTTTTGCAAGCTAACCCAAAATCTTGAAGTGAATCTTGGGTCACGATCCGAAACTATGGATACAGCATGCCATGCAACCTCACAATCTCATTCACGTACATACTAGCAGAGGCGTTAAAGGGAATAAGTCTCCGTATCGGCAAGAAATGAGCGAGACTTGATTAATCTATCAACAATAACCCAAATAGCATTGATGCCTTGAGAAACCGTAGGGAAGACTGTGTAACGAAATCCATGGTAATGTGTTCCCACTTCCATTTCGGAATCTCAAGTGGTTGCAACGGACCCTTAGGTACTAGATGCTCCTTTTACACGTTGGAAAGTTAAACACATCGAGATAAACTTTGCAATCTCTCTCTTCATATTGTTCCACCAAAATGTATGTCGAAGATCACGATACATTTTAGTACTTCGAGGATGGATTGCAAATGGCGTATTGTGTGCCTCCATCATAATCTTGTACTTCAAATTAGAGTCGTTAGGAACACAAAGTCTAGAGTGGACTCAAGTATTCCTTCTTCATCAATTCTCGCGCTTAGAATAGCTCCTTCTTGTACTTTCTTCTTCATACGCATCAACTCAAGGGTCGGGTGCTTGAGCAACTTTAACTTTTTCTATTAAAGTTGGCTCTGTCGTATACTTGACATCATCACACTCATTCCCGCATATGATCTTCTACTCGATCGCGCCATACCACGTTCGCTTTACCAAGATGGTATTGAATAGTGTGGTCGTAGTCTTTCAATAGCTCGAGCCAACGTCATTTGTCGCGTGTTGAGTTCTTTTGAGTGAAGAAATATTTAAGGCTTTTATGGTGCGAATATATCTCCACTTTCTCCCCATATAGATAGTGCCTCCATATCTTTAAGCGCAAAAACGATTGCTTGCCAACTCTAGATCATGAGTAGGATAATTCATCTCATACTCTTTAAGTTGTCATGAGGCATAGGCTATGACTTTCCCGTTGCATGAGAACACATCCTAACCTTTGCTCGAAGCATCATTTGTGAGTTAACAAATCCATCCGAACGGATGGTATTGTTAGAACAGTCTTAGAAATAAGTCTCCTCTTAAGCTCTTGGAAACTTTTCTCGCATTCTTCGCTCCAAACGCAATTTTGTATCCTTCCGAGTTAATTTGGGTTAATGGAGTAGCGATTAGAAAAACCTTCCACGAATCTCGATAATAACCGACTAAGTCCAAAAGCTACGTACTTGATCCACCGAGCTTTGGTTGCTCCCTAACTTTGTATTGCTTCAATCTTGGCCGGGTCCACGGATACTCCATGTTTTGACACCCACGTGCCCAAGAAATGCTACTTCTCGAGCGAACTCGCATTTCTTCAATTTGGCATATAGTTTGTTTTCACGAAGCCTTTGGAGTACCAGCTTCAAATGGTGCTCATGATCTTCACGACTTTTGGAATATATGAGGATGTCATCAATAAAAACAACAACAAACTGATCTAAATATTCCTTAAATACTCGGTTCATCATATCCATGAAAGCCGCAGGAGCATTAGTTAGTCCAAAAGACATGACTAAGAATTCATAATGCCCGTCTGGGGTTCTAAAAAGCGGTCTTTGGAATATCCTCAATTCTAATCTTCACGATGATATCTAGAACGAAGATCGATTTTTGAAAAGAATTGTGCCCTTGCACGGTTGGTCAAACAAGTCATCAATACGAGGGTGAGGATACCTATTCTTGATGGTGACATGGTTCAATTCTCGATAGTCAATACAAAAGTCGCATACTCCGTCTTTCTTCTTTCTGAATAGAAGCAGGAGCACCCCGAGGAGATGTCTTGGGGCCAATGAAACCGATGTCCAACAATTTCTGTAGTTGGACCTTTAACTCTCGAAGTTCAATAGGAGCCATTCGATATGGGGTTTTAGAAATGGGCTTTGTGCGAGTTCAAGATCAATAAAGAATTCAACTTCACGTTACGGGGTAGGCGGGAAGTTCTTGAAATCGTCGAGGAAAGTCGATAACAATGAGGAATATTATTCAAATTTGACATGTCTTTATTCAAATCCATAACATGGGCTAAGAAAGCTTCGACATCCGTTTTTCAATAAGCGAATAACTTTATGATTAGATATGAGCGGTGATTGATTTTAATGGTTTAGTTGCTTGAATTAAATACAACGAGTTGGTTAGGAATGTGAAAACTAACAACCTTACGAAAACAATCAATTTTGGCATAATGAGTAGTTAACCAATCAATCCCTAAAATCACATCAAAAGTAAGTATCTTTAAAGAGATAAGGTCATGGTAAAAGGTGATGGTACCAACTTGAATCAAACAAGATTTATAAGCGATTGGATGTGATGAAAGTTTCTCCTAACGGAGTTTCCACGAGATAGGTCAAAGTCTAATTTATCCGAGTCAAGTTTAAGCGTTGAGCACATGCGGGAGAGATAAATGAATGGGTAGCACCGGTATCAAGTAAGGTATAAATTTCGTAAGAATTTATAAATAGCTTACCCGTGATCACCTCGTTTGGGTTCCTCGCATTTTGACGATCACAACAAACGCTTCTTCCGGAATCGTTGACTTTGACTTTTACGGGACGTCTTTTGAGTCACCGTTCATTGAACTAGGTTTTGCTACCGTCTAATCTCGAAAGCGATATGTCCTTCCTTTCCACAATTATAGCATACCTTGAAGCTGTTGTTGTGGGCGGTTTGGTGATATGTCTCTCTTTTCCGCATTTGTAGCATATATGATGGGTGGTCGTTCTCCTCCTTAGAACCCCGATTCTTCTTAAGACCTTTGTCGTCTTCACATGGTCGTTGTTAAATCTCCTCTTTTAAAATCTCCTCTCGACTCGCTTCTTCTATTTTCATGGCCATGATTACCACCACGAGTGGTAACCATTTTTGTTCGTCTGTTTTTCTCATTTGGTTATCATTATTACATTGATCGCTATCTACGAGTACGATCCACGGTTATGGTCCCTCGGTTGAACATACTCGTTATCTCGCTCTAACAATTGAGCCCCGTTAACAACATCCGAATAGAGAGAAAATTTATGAGAAATGAGAGATATTGTCGTATCTTAGGGTTTCAAACCTCTCGAAACATCTGCGTCATCGTTCCTCATTCTCCACCAAATGAGGTGCAAACTGGATAACTCGCAAACTTTGCCTCGTCTTTGAGACTTGGTCATGTTGTTTTGTTCTAATCGATGAACTCTACTTCCTTCATATATGACGAACACTTTTCGGAAAGTATTTGTCATTAAATAGTTCTCAAACGTCTCCCCGAGACATCTTTGAAAGTCTTTGGATGGGTACGCTCACTGAGACTCCCACCGATGGTCGCCTCACCGGAACATAAAGGTGGCGAATGGAACCTTCATTCCTCCGTGCATCCCAAGACATCGAATATCTTGGTAATTTGCTTGACCCATGTTTTTCGTATGATCGGATCGGCTTTCCTTAAATTCGGTGGTCCCGACTCTTTGAAGCTTGCATTGTGACAACCCGTGAATTGCTATCATTTCCTCCTCAGTATTTTGAACACGAGTCTCCTCAAATCGATTTTGCATGAAGCTGCAAAAAACTTCTAAACATCCCTCGTTCATCATCGCTTTCGATTGGTGTTGTTCACGGGAGGAACATTGCCCGACTGTTGCACGTTCTCTCCTCGTTGGTGAGTCTGAGCGTCTCCACGGTCTCATTTCCATTATTAATATTCTCGATTCGACATTCTCAAATCTTGTCGTAAAACAAGGGTTAATTAAGGAAATCAATATATCACATAATATCCTATATCTTGACCAACTAACAAATAAGCTTAGGTATGACACACTAACGAAGGATTTACTCGTCTCTCCCCTCTAGTTCTATTCCCCGATCTCATTGAGATCATATCCTAAGCTTTGATACCAACCGTGGCGCCCCCAAAATAGGTATACATCACCCATTACGAGTTGTCAATACATGATACGAAACAACTACAACTTTATTATTACAACAGGTAAAAGCGTGAGTTTGAATACAAATATTATCTTCTAGACAATATCTATACTCAAATAAATCCTCATCACATTTATTGATACATTATTTTACAAAAATGGTGAGGACTACTAAACAATTCTCTCTAGAACCTTCATTCCATACCTGAGGCTTCGTACTTCATTATATTCTCGCCTCCACGAGAAGAAAAATGGAACAAAAAAAGAAAAAGGGTGAGCTCAACTAGCCCGGTAAAGAATATTATGACTAAGATAATATACAACAAATTATCGTTAGTCTTGATGAGGAAAAATCTAATAGAATACAATAGACAACAAGTTTTTAAACCAATATTCGCAGTGTAAAATAAAAATTCATTAGAAGAGTTAAGTAGAGAATGCAAACTACTATCTTCTATGTATGAATTTAAAAGTTCATCGATCTATCTTTATCCTCGTAACATCAATCAACATACATACGGAATCAAATATTCATCTTTTTCTGAGCCAAAGATATTCATCGATTAGTTAAGTGTTCATCTAAACACATGTTCATCTTTGCACTACAGCCAAAGATATTCATCGAAATCATTCATCTTTGCACTACGGGCCAAAGATATTCAATAATATCATCATTTAAGACTAAGGATGATGAAAATATTTTTAAAGAAAGCGAATCCGGTGAAACAAAATGACAAGGATTAAGGATTAAGATTAGTACTTTATTTTATCCATGTCCAACAATACCTCAAAAATAATCATAGTGATGTAAAATTCAAGAATGATCAAAACATGGATACAATCAAAGCTAGTATCCGAGAATAGATATTTTGAGACGAAAAGAAAATTTTTCATTTTTCGATAAATAGTGCAGTGATTCGTATGAATGAATAGTGTAAGAAGCGTGAATAGTGCCAGTATCGTGAATAGTAACTCAGACACCAAAAGTTCCAAATTTGATAAAACTTCAGATCAATATTTAAGCATAATGATATTGAAGAAATAATATCATTACGAAAAAAATAATATCCCTTACCTCGAAAGATTAGTACTTAATTTGGAATCTAGGGTATAGTCTTTGAAGAGAACTTGTCTTGTCTAACAATACTCAAAGTATACTCAAAATACTCCCAAGAATAAACTCGATAATATAGAGAGAGAAAACTTTAGTTTACGGTGTAATTTTCAATTCTAACCTAAGCACCTATTTATAGGAAATTCTTTAGAACACCAAAGCAGAAAATTTAATAAAATATTAATATATATTAAATTTTCTACGCCTAACCTTCCAAGAACTGAATTCAGCTCATTCAACACACATGTTTAACACACCATAATGAAAAAAATGTTTTTCTAATTTTAAATATTTTAAACTTCCAAAAATTAATTATTTGAGACTTCGGAACTTCAATAATTCACAATAAATAGCCCTTTTATCAAAAAATTCGAATCACGCGACTTTTTATAGGAAATTCAATTCTCTACAACTTTGCAGAAGAAAGTTTTTCCAAATTCCAATCAAAAATTGACCGAAATCCACAAACGGGCGATTTTACAGACTATAATCAAATTTCAGTCAATAAATGGGGTCCACCGACATATTTAACATGTTTTAAACATTTATTGCAACAAAAATACTCTTCCTCCTCGTATACTCATATATCCCACATTCGTTGTAAAAATATCACCATTATTATATTATTAAAATATAATAATACATTTAAATGAATTATCTTATCAGAAAAAGATAAAATTTCAATTTTCAACAATTGTCACATTAAAATTTTTCTCCATCTATATCCACATAAAATCAATATTTTCCTCATCATATGAATCAATAATTAATTATTCACAAATAATATTACGAGAATCACAATATTGACAAACTGTGCGGTTCAGGAAAGAGGGGCTTTCAATAAGAATTTCTCCTTCTTGGCGCATGCAATTAGGTGACCAAACCTCTCCTTGAGCGAACTTTCTAGACATTGCCAATAATGTTATCTAATAATATTATTAGGATAATATGAATTATTGCTTCGATAATAAAAATCTTGTGTAATGACAATTATTGAAACAATGACAATATAAAATATCAACGCAAAGCAATTATTAAATCAATAAAATCTTTGAGCGGTAATTATCGTAACCATTATTGAGTAGTGCCTTCTTACGTAAGAATCAATAATTGGTGCAATCTGGTGTCTTCTTGTGTTTTAACCAAAGAGTATTTTAACGATGATTTATGATGTAACAACTACGCCAGTTATTTTAAACCACTTATATTTGTCGTTTTCTTCATCCAATCGCTTTCAGTTATGGGGCCCACACATGGTCTGCTTACCAGGTCGCATACGAATATTCCTCGACGATGACGAATATTCCACGACCAAACGAATATTCCCCGACAACAATGAATATTTTATAACCACTTGTTTTTTTTTTTTTGAAATATTGCGTATTTTACCCATAACTATCCACACTAATCAAATCAACCCTTACTATTTCAAAATAATATATAGAGAAAATTAAATTTCATTAATAATAAGTTGGGGTCTTACAACTATATCCAGTATTCTAGCCAGAAGTACTATTTTTTCTAAGGTAAGGGAGGTTATTTTCTTCTAAAATGATATTATTTCTTCAATATCATTATGCCAGAATGTTGGTTGGAAATTTTATCAAATTTAGAACTTTTTCATGTCGGGGTTACTATTCATGAGTTCTTATTCACGAAGTTACTATTCATGAGTTACTATTCACGAGTTCTTATTCATGCATTACTTATTCACGAGTACTATTCACTTAAACGTGATGATGTTTTTGTGAAATTTCTATCTTTTGGTGGGTAAGATTCTTTATTCACTTATCAAGACTATTCATTAGAAAAATAAAATTTCTTCTTTTTGTCCAAAATATATATTCTGGATACTATCTTTGATTGGATCTATGTTTTGGTCTTCATTCTTGAATTTTACTCCACTTTGGTTATTTATGAAGTATTTTTGAGCGGGAATTGTTTAAAAGTACTGAATCCTTAATATTTGTTCTTTTGTTTTTTTGGATTCGTTTTCTTTAAAATATTTTTTCATCATCCTCGGTCTTAAATGATGATATAATGAATATCTTTGGCTTTCTGTAGTGCAAAGATGAATGATTTCGATGAATATCTTTGGCCGTAGTGCAAAAAATGAACAGGTGTTTAGATGAACATGCCCAACTGATAAATATCTTTGGCCTGTAGTGCAAAGATGACTTGTTGATGATTATCATTGGCCTGTAGTGCAAAGATGACTTATTGATGAATATCTTTGGCCGTAGTGCAAAGATGAATTTATTAGTAGGATTATGAACATAAACTGTGATTTGGTATAACCATAATCTTTGATGTTTCAGGTGATGAAAATTATCTTTGTCCTGGATGAGAAAAGGAATTTAGAACTACAATTACGATTATGAGTTATACATGTGATTGTGGGATGAGGAATTGTTGATTGATGTTACTGAGGATAAAACATTGTTGGTGGACTTTTAACATGGAGAAGATAATAGACTTTATAGTCTATTTGACTCTTCTAATGGATTGCTCGTTCCGCTGCAACTATGGTTGAAAAGTTTTATCATCTACCATATGTTCTAAATCTCTGATTTATTAATGACGAAGACTATTGATAATTTATTTATCTTTAGTCATGATATTCTTTACTGAGCTAGTTATGCTCACCCTTTTACTTTACAATTCCTTTCGTGTAATAAAAGTGTAATTTGGGTCGAGGGGGGATATGAGGAATAGAGCGGTGGTCTATAGATGTTGAGGGTGAGGTGAATTTAACTTGGAAGGGTGTTTTGCCACTATCATACAAGATGTCTAATGACATACTGACCTCGTGTCATCATAAAGGCGGGGTGTGCTCATCCACTTGCGAGTATATTTACAAGCACTACTATATAATCTTGGTGTTTGTTTGGAGTTTAATTCCCAATTAGAGCAGTGGAGATAATGATATGTCAAGAGAAGACTCATCATTGGGAAGAATATGATAGTAATCTTCTCGTTTTTCTTTGGGGTCTATTAGTCAACCAAGGATAATTATGTGGCCATATGATATCTACCATAACCTAAAAAAGCATGGCCTCCCGTATACGAAGGTTTCTTGAGCACTTCCCAAAGATTCTAATTTCTAAAAGCAGTTTTTGACTATACCTTTATGTAAGGTGTCATTGTGACGTGCTACAGTTGGTATATATTTGTATCCAAACTCACAGCATATGTGTTGTTGTATTTTGCACGACAATTGTTGTAATAAAGTTGTAGTTGTTTTACGTACCATGTATTTGGCGACTCGGAATGGGTTGGATGGAATGGACCAATTTTGGGGTTGTTACGTATAAACCTTGGTTGCAAGCTTATTATATATGTTATCATTACATGAGAGTTTTATTATATATATATATATATATTAGTATTATTGAGTGTACTTTATAAATTGGTAAATGATGGAGTATATATATATATAACAATGAGAAGCTTAAGTTCACATGCACACACAAATAAGGATTACACGTACATATGAAATCATAGAACCGATAAAAGAATAATCGGAAGTTATGTAAATATATATATACTTGATATCTTGATTGCCAAAATAAAAGAGAATTAATCATTAAATGATTAATATAATTTAATTTGAGTTTGTATTGTAACTTGATGTAGTTGGGAAAATAATTTCATATTAATATAATTTATATTAGTAGGTAACTTATAATTGTATTATTATTACTTTTTATTAGATCGAGACAGAGAAAATTTAAAGAGTTATATTTGAAATATAAATTTTGGAGTATTAATAATTAATATAAGGCGATGATTAAAGGCATATTAAATAGATTATGAATTATTTTGGAATTATTAGTTTGGATTATTTTTAATTTGAGGTGAATATATTTAGGTGGTGAATAACGTTTCGTATTTGATATCGTTGGCATTTGAGGGTAACATTTTGTGGAGTGTGCTATAAATGATTTGAAAGTATCAGGTACGGATTCCGTACTCTTTCAACGATACTCTTGTTAAATTTGATTTGTTCGTTTGTTTCTTTATTTCGAATTATGTTATGATTTCACATAATTGTTTCTTGTGAAATAAATATATTAGTTTCATTTTGGAGTTGATACACATGACTCGTATTTGTACTCTTTGAATTAGGATATCATGTTTAGTATTTATTTTTGATAATTATAGAGCGGTACATGTTGCTACCTTCTTTTTTAGAGATCTTGTGACTATAATTTGATTTGGTTCAACATGTACATATAGAACCCTTTTGTTGATATTATGTCGCATGTGTTATGACATAGTATTTTTGTTAGAATATACCGTAGGATATACCCGAGCTATAACCACTTGTGGGGTTCCATGAGCGTGTCGTCTTGCACGAGAGACATGACACTTTAAAATGTGATGTGATTAGTCCACGGCGGCGTCTCCGTTTGGGCTCCGGGAGGAAGTGGGCGATTGGTGTTTTGTTGTAGGAGGCGTATGGGTTAACCCTAGTTTTCTGCTCGTTACTGCGAATTTGTGATGTTGTGCCAAACACACATATCCGATTTGCATACATTTGGATTCGCGGTCCAATGTGTGATTTGCCTGTGTGGCATTATTTTGGTTACTGTGTGGTATCATTTGACTTACTTGTGTGACATTATTTTTGACAATTGCACATGTGGCATTGTTTTGACTTACTGTGTGGTGGCAATGTATATTTCTAAGCTCACTTTCGGCATGAAATAAAACTCAACCATTTGATTGACTATTATTTTATTGTATTAGTTTTGTTTGTTTCATTTGAGTTCAATTCATTGAGTTAGTTACTTCAGTTCGTTATTTCTTTATTCTTCTATTGGTTTC
This sequence comes from Panax quinquefolius, assembly GCA_020205615.1. NCBI lineage: Eukaryota > Viridiplantae > Streptophyta > Magnoliopsida > Apiales > Araliaceae > Panax > Panax quinquefolius. The sequence continues at coordinate 29,891,978 of CM035151.1, forward strand.
GTCAATTTTGTTTATTCAGATATATTCCATTCAGATCTTTGGAGATTATATTTTCGTCCGTATTTACATTTGAGGCTTTGTTCAGTATTTTGTCTCAATTATTTTCGTATATCAGTTGTATATCTGTATCCGTACTGGACAATTGGCTCATGCTGTGTTTTTCTTCCGGCAGGTTTGCAGGTGTGATTAAGGGCTAGTGTGATGAGAATGTTGCCTTGACCATCTAGGTTGATTCAATTTTTTTTAGTTTTGATTATTTTGACTCTAGTTGGAGAATTGTATTTAGTACTTCATTGATGAATATCACTATTAATATTTTGACGTTGTTAGTGCTCTGTTTACTTATTTTAAGGTTTGTTGTGCTTCGCACGTGACCTCCCTTTCCTTTTCGGGAAAGGGGTGTTACATCCACCTCCACCTCCACCTCCACGGCAACCGCCTCCACGGCAACCGCCTCCATAACCACCATAACTCAGGCAGAGGTGAGCAATTCAATTATAACCGCTTATTCGGTTATAATAGAAAATTGAAATCTTCCTTATTTCACTATCCGAATTACTAACCGAATTTAGAGATAACCAAATAACCGATTAATAAATTCGGAAAATTTTGTTTCATTTGATCAAAATAAATAAAAAAAAAGAATCATTTCAAATTGACAATCTATGTTAGTCACTATTGAATCAAACAACAAAAGGGTTGACTTCATAAATCCATGAATGACGATAGACGTCCATGAATGACACCCCCCAGCTGAATTATAACTTCAGAAATTCATTTGCAATTCACGTTTTGTTCCATCCCATGAAGGGCAGATTTGTACTGTTTGTGACTTAGCAATGGTCGATTCTGATGCTTCCAGTTTACTCTGCTCTCCTTCGCTGCTTCGCAGATCAAATAATTTGAAATGCTTCATTGGAGTGATTTTTGGCTTCCAATTGCAGTACCATAACCTTGTTGTTTCTTTGGAACAAAGAGGTAAGAATATCAAGTTACCAGTTGAGTTCCAATCATAATGTGTTTCTATTTTTTGGTTTTGAATTCTACATTAGCTTTTCATCTCTTATTCGGTTAACCGAATAACACAAAATTCAAATCCGAATCTGAAGCCGAAATCCGAATAAAAATTCGAATATAATCAAATTGCAAAAAATAACTGAATTATCAAGAAATTTGGTTAAATTTTTTTTGATTCCGGTAGTTATTCTGTTATATCTGTTTTTTGCTCAATCCTCAGCACAAATATCTCCAAAAGAAAAAAAATTCCTTTCTTGATGTTAAAAACAAATATCTGTTATATGTGTTTGGTCTTGCTATTAGTAGATCTAAGAGGATGGATGGGGGGCCTATCCCTATGCCCAAGTAAACTACCACTGATACAATTATTACTCCTCTTCGCATAATTAATGAAGTAAAACAAGAATCCTATTTTCTTCGAGATCTGTCTTGAGGAAGCGCTTTTAGGAATAAGCTTCTGATCATTGGATGATCTGATTTGGGTTTCTACAGAAAATCCCACGTAGTTTTTGTTGTTCCATAACCACCATCACCTCCATAGCTACCTTCACGACTACCGCTGCGGATCAGATCAGATCTAAATCAACACGCAAACAGATCTCGATATACATACACACAGACACACACACACACACACTTTCATCTAATTCCTTTTTCGTTCCGGTTCTGTATCGATCAGGTAATATGTTTGAATGATGATTTTGCTTCGGATCGGATAATATGTTTTGGTTCAGCTGAATTCCTTGATTCATTTGATCGGATAATAATCTAAATGTTATTATTATTAAAAAAAATCTATGGTGGGTCTAATATTCCATGTAAGAGTGCCATGTAGACTTTTTAAGTTTTTAACGAAACAGACAGTTTTTCAAATTTTTATAAAGAAATTACAGTTCAATAAATTGACCATAAAAATTTTAAGTCCAATGATGCACTTATAAATCGAGGTCGAATAGAGTGAGAAAAAATATATTTAACGCTCACCCAAGTTACAATGTAATGTTCCTACAGTCATTTTAATCTTATATAGCACATATACAAAACTCCATTTAACAAGATAAATTTCAAATCTTGTCAAAATTCTTCACAAATGTGTAAGAAGCATATAGTTTCCCTGCTTAGCCAGCCAGCCAGCCAATCAAGGCTTAAATGCTCTTTCATCCCCTGAATCGTCGCCTACAAAGCAGTTTAGTCCTCTAAAATATTATTGCAAGTAAGTCCTTGAAAGTTTAGTTTGTCGCAATTAAAGTCCCCTCACCCAATTAATTTTGAAATTGACTGTAATTAATGGCTCATGCTATTCATTTGTGTACTGAGACTAGTTCTCGATCAGCTACTGGACGAAGAGCCAATAATTGAAAATACAGCAATATCCGTACCTAAATTCATCTTAGCGACTAGTGAGTAAGCAAACAAGGAAATGAATGGATTTCTTCAGACGTTATCCCACTATGATATGAAAGAACAGATTAAAAATGCCTAGCACGTAAGAACAGAAAGGTCCTCAAACATCTAAGAACAATGGCCTTGCTAATTATGTTTATAAAGAGAAATAGAAAAATTGAGTGATGGATTGATATCTTACACGCCTTAGATCCTCTAAGCCATCTTATCTTGTGCACGCCCAGAATCAAAATCAGGTACTCCTGTTACAAAAACAAAATGCTGGTCTCTGGATGCTACTGCCATCATCCTCACTGCATTCTTCCTCTACAACTGTGCAGGTTTTCACAACACTCTTCACCTGAAATTTAGGAAAATTTTAGTCAAAGAAGTTCTGCCATTTTCACTCATGGGGTATCAGCCTGTACTAATTATATACAAGCAAAAGGATAACATCCACAAATCCAAAGCAATTAGAGTTAAAAGAAAGAGCATCTCCATACAATAAAGCGCCACCAAGAATTTTAAGATTGAAACTCATTAAACAGTGTGTCTACTATCTATTCATTTACAATTGCTATGTATCTATGGTGGCTTGATCAACCATATGTACTTGTCAAGTAGGAATCCATACAACAAACAGCAAAAATATGAATGTACAGGGACTTTATACAGGTATGAAACATCTGAGGTATCATATGTCTAGCTAGGTACACGTGTCCTGAACTATCATATGCCCATGCACACAAAAACACTGCATTAAATGTCTGTTCCAGATAGCTTTAGGCCATTCTTCAATGCACAAAGATATTCTGATGGTTCTCTCTTCAATTTGCAGCCACCGCACCTGTGCACACATAAATTGAACCCATCAGTGACACAATTAGGACACAAACATACAAGAGAAAATAAAATTTTACCTTGTGTTTTTTCCCAATACCGAAAGGCATTATTATTAAATAGTATATAGACTCAATAAGTTTTTGCAAAATTTTAATAAAAATTGATGATTCACCACCCAGCCAAAGGAAAAGACTATGATTAGGACCAGTCTCTCAGAATGAAGCTTGAAAGCCTTAGTGGCCACCGCAAAGAAGACAACAGAATTAAAATAAATGAATAACAAATGAATAACAACAGAATTAAAATAAATGAATAATAAATTTTGGCTAGGGAAGCAACCAACCATGTAACCAGAAAGAGAAAATCAGGGGAAATGTTAACAGTAAACTGGAATGTAGTCTACACTTCTTCCTTTTCTGTAGCACAGTTGGTGGGTGTAGAGAGGGGTATGTGAAGAGAGGGGGTATCACAAGTGTTTTGAAGACACTGATATCATGATAATAAGCATAGACACCAGTCACGATTTTAAAATTATAGTAACAAACACTAGTGCTTCTACTCAATCTAACCCAAAAGGAGAAGGCACCACAAGTAAAGTTACAAATAAAAGCTTTACGTCCTCATCTTGAGGTGGGCTTACTACTTAGATGCAATGGAGTGTGTTTCACAAGCTCCCTCCGTATTAAATTTAAAAAAGACTTATAGGCAACTATAAGACTTCAACCGTCGAAAGAAATTTAGTAGTCCAAACTTAAAAGGCGAAGCTTGCTGTGAGTAGTCCATTGAGTAAGCCCTCATGGACTTCTCGTTGTTTCAGTGCAGTGATATGCTCTTATTATTAAATCCAATAAGTCATTACATGAGATTTCAGTTTCCCTCTGTGGGCGGCACTTGGCCTGTAACTTACTCAAGAAACGGAACTAGATTGAACTTTAAGAGTAAAATGTTGTCTAACAGATTTCTTTACTGACTTAAAGATTCAAAACTTAATAAGTCGGAAAAACTTTCCGGATTCCCATTCAAAAAGCAGCAGGTACCTAGTAGCAAAAATGAATTAATAACTAAATTCAATTCAAGGTTCAAAAGCAAAGAAAAATTACTACAGAATCAATAAAATAATCAACCCAACCAAAAAAAGAAAAGAAGAGGAAAACATAAGAACAGAAACAAGTCTGAAAACTACCACCCGATACCCCTTTTCGGTTTATCCAATAATAGAAATAGCAGAAGAGTAAACTGACCTTCTACAAACCTTCCAACAAGACATGTCGAGTAACACTTGTACCCCAAGAGAAAAACTGGAAATATTTAACATCTTAAATCTGAGGCTCGCACACTCTAAAGATGCACAGAAAGCACACAGAAAAATGTAATCATTCTTAGCACGTCCTATCAGTAAAAAAACTTACCAGACTGTAAAATCTTCATACACTGCTAAAAGTCCAAAGTGACATCTTAAGGCTTAACTTGTTAATTCAACCAGAACAAGATCCTAACACTATTCCTCATAAAAACAATGATTTAACAAATATAATAATCATGGCAAGAAATCAAATAGAAATATTTTTAAATTAACATATATCTAGCAGTCTTTCATGGTAATTTAAAAAGAAAAGACTCAAATAGAAAACAACCAATTAAGCAGGGATTCCATAATGAATATAAAAAAAATGTAAATAAGTACCAAGAATTTCACGGGCAGCAGCCCTCTGCTTGAAATTCAATCGAGGATCAAAGTTCAATCCAGCATGCTTCTTCTGATGAAGATTACAGTCAACTAGGCTATCATACTCCCTTGTCACAACAGGTCCAAGTCCACCGTATATCTCTTCCCACTTCTTCTTCTGATCTTCCTCATTGGCAAACCTTAGAGCCTCCATCTCCTTCCTTGAGTAAGGAAACTTGGTTCCAGCACTTTTCTTTTCACACCCCTTTTCAGATTGAGATTCTACCATGTCTGTTGCTAAATCCTTCCCATTCTCGGTTATTCTTGCACACTTGTTCTGGCCTTTTACCCTTTTCATCTTCTTTCCATTACTTTTTTGATAGTCAGTAAAACCCATTAATCCTTTCTCATTTCCAAAACCATTTTCAACTCCACAAACAGTTTCAATCAGTTCTATATCTTTATCAGTTTCTTGATTTTTCACACTTTCAGCAAAACCCATAAATTTTCTCTCTTTGCCCCTGCCATTTCCAATTGAAGCAGTTTCAATCAGTGATGCATCTTCACCGGTTTCTTTCTTCTCCACATTTTCAGCAAATCCCAAAATTTCTTTCTCATTTACACGGCCATTTCCAATTGAAGCAGTTCTAATCGGTCCAGAATCTCCAACAACTTCTTGCCTTTTCAAATTTTCAACAAAACCCATAATTCTTTTCTCATTTCCACGGCCATTTCCAATTGAATCAGTCCTCATCAGTTCCTTATCTCTACCCAATTCTTGCTTATTCATAATTTCAGCAAAACCCACAATTCTTTTCTCCTTTCCGCGGTCATTTCCAGTTGCAGCTGTCCTCATCAGTGCTATATCTCCAACAACTTCTTGCCTTCTCAAATTTTCAACAAAACCCATAATTCTTTTCTCATTTCCACGGCCATTTCGAATTGAATCAGTCCTCATCAGTTCCTTATCTCTACCCAATTCTTGCTTATTCATAATTTCAGCAAAACCCACAATTCTTTTCTCCTTTCCGCGGTCATTTCCAGTTGCAGCTGTCCTCATCAGTGCTATATCTCCACCAAATTCTTGCCTTTTCATATTTTCAGCAAAACCCACAAATCTTTTCCCCTTACCACGGCCATTTCCAATTGCAGCAGTCCTCATATCTCCACGAACTTCTTTCCTATTCGCATTTTCTACGCAACCCAGAAATATTTTTGCCTTTCCACGGCCATTACCAATTGAAGTAGTTTCAATTAGTGCTGTATCGTCAATTAAGTCGATCTTCATTACGCATCTTTGGCTATCCTGAGTAAAGTCACTCCGTCCATTACGTGTACTGGATTTCGTTGCCATCAGCTTGCTTGCCTTATGTGGCTGAAACAATGTGAGTTTTAAGTATGGGAGAATGGGGGGAGAATGCGCGCTCAGAATACAAGACCTTGCCTCAATTTTCTTCTACGGCTTATTATTTATTTATACTACTAGGCAGCCGGCAATGCAATACTGTGATATGGGCACAGCTTAATAGCACCCGCCACCCGGCGAGAGAGTCTAAATTACGTGGCGGTAGAATAAGAATTTTATAAAATTTAAAGGATTAAATAAAAATATATTAAAAATTTAAGTTAAAAAGGACAACATAGTAATATGGTTAAATTTGTAAGGGTAAAAGAGAAAAAATAAAAATGTGACTAGACCTCTCATAGATGGTTTATAATATAGATAGAATATCTATAGGTGAAATGACAACTACCTCCATTACATTTTAATGATTGAATACTCTCTCTTTAAAAAGAGCCCCATTTGACAATTAACTCAAGTTGATTTGTTTCATTTTAAAATTAAATAAAATATAGTGAGACCCTCTAAACAATCATAGTAACAGTTACATTCCCTTTAATTTATGAAGTAATTATTAGTACCCTTAAAAAATTTAAGGTTAATTAAAAATAAAATTATATATTTATCTTTGTATGTTATCAATTTTTATTTCATGAATAATATATATATATATATATATATATATATATTTAATGACAAAATTATCTTATTTTAATACACTACATTTTAATTATAGTTTTATTCATCACATTCAAATTGTTGGTAAGATATAAAAAATTAATTTAGTTTAATTAACACATATTTTTGGATAAATGATACAAATATTAAGAATTTTAAATTAAATTATTAATGGAGTTGTTCTAATTAAAGTGAATTGGGGATTCGATAGTTTAGTTTTTGGTGTTTAATAAAAAAATTATTATTTGAATTTTTAGTTTCATATTATGATTTCATATGTTAAATTTTCTTGAGTATATGTCAAAATTTGGGATGTTTATGATTATGATTAATTTTTTTATATATATAGAATTGTTGTTTTGTGGCAATGTTGAATAAAAGAAAATGTAATGATATTTATTATTACTTTTATCTTGTAAAAAATTCTTTTAATATTTTTTTGAGTACAACATTTTTTTATTTTCTTTGTAAATAATTATACTTATGTTTAGTTTAATATTTGAGAAAAATAATTATTATAACTTTTAATACTTTTTTTATATGAATTATAAGATTAGATTTATGTAACAAGTTTAAATCTAAGTTTGTTTTACATACATTTTAATATTTGAAAAAATAATTATAATTTTTTTGTTAATTTGCACTTTTTATGGGTATTAAAATTTTACTTTTTAATTAGAAAAGATTATGTTTGAATGTATATTATGTGGCGCCCCAAAATTAGGTATACATCACCCATCTTGGGTAGTCGGATATCGTATGTAATTTAAATACAACTTACTAATATAAGCATTGTGTACAATACGACATAAGCTGTGAGTTTGAATACAAATATTGTCTACTAGATATTATACAAACTCAAAAAGAGTCCTCATTACAATTATTATCACACTTTATTTCACGAATAGTGAGGACTACTAATGCTATCCCTCGGACCATTACTCCGCTTCCCTACCGTCAGCAATTTATATTCTCATTTTTACGAAGAACGGTGGTGAAAAAAAAGGGTGAGCTCAACTAGCTCGAGAAGAAATATTATGACTAAGATAATGCGAGAATAAATTATCATTAGCCTACAACAGATGTTAAACCGTTAAAATATAATGAACATCAAGTTTAACTACAGTAGGAACCGTGAATCCATTAAAAGAGTCAAGTAGAAAATAAAATCTACTATCTTTTATGATTTAAAAGGTTTTTCATCATCGTTATATTTGAGACTCAAACTTTAATAAATATTCCACATCATCGAATCACCTCGCATACTACTGCCGAGGATATTCTTTAGTATCACGACCACAATTATTCATACCTTCACGGCCGAGAATATTTGTGTATTCATTAATGGTCATGATCATGCCAACAATCATCCATCAATGCACTACGGCCATCGAGGATTTTTATCACATCATTTGTAACATTACTGGTCATGATTACACCGGTCTCTCCAGGTCATAATCATATCAAGTCCATCTATGCACTACTGTGCCACATATGACTTTCAACATAATATAAACATGAGGGATGATGACAATGATATAAGAATTGATAAAACAAGTTCAAGAATTAATTTATCTAAGAACCAATAACATCCAAATCATCAACACGATCTTTGCTTTAGAGAGTAAAATTCGAGAATATCGAGAAGAATATTTTCATGAAAGGATCTTTGGATGAAGCGCAAATATCGAGGATATTCCACTAATTTCACGAATAGTATAGAAGTCAAAGTTTTAACCATTTGGGTATAATAAAGAATGGAATAACAAAAGGAATCACCATGCATGCGATGTAGGCCAAGCATGCGTGTTATTCCAATGAATAATAAATAACGAGAACCAGTCCCGGCGTAAAACGCATGCAGCGTGATATTCCAATGAATAATAAAGAATGGAACCAGTCCAGGAGTAAAAACATGCATGGATGTTCCAGCAGAATAATAATAAAAAGCGGAACCAGTCCGGTGTAAAACACACATATGAGGATGTTAGATAGAATAATAATAAAGAGCGGAACCGGTCGGGTGTAAACACACATGCATGGATGTTCCGATAGAATAATAATAAAAAGCGGAACCGGTCGGTGTAAAACACATGAGCATGGATGTAAGACCCGACTTTTATAAATAAAGATGAATTTTTCTATAAATATTATTTTTGAATATTATGGAATAAATTTGATATAATGTTATAGTTGTGGGTAATATTTATAAATTTTGCAAAAGTATGCAAGTTGTTATAAAATATTCGTTTGGTCTGGGAAGCAGTGATGGTCCGAAGATAGCATTGGTAGTCCTCACTATTCTCAGTAAAATAGTGTGATAATAATGTAATGAGGACTTTTTGTTTTGAGTTTGTATAATATCTAGTAGAGCGATATTTGTATTTAAACTCACGCTTTATGTCGTATTATACCACTACGTGATTATGTTAATAAGTTATTTTTAAATTACATACCATGTAAGTGTCGACCCAAGATGGGTGATGTATACCTAATTTTGGGGCGTCGCGGTTGGTATCGAGCTTAGGGATATGATCCCGGCTAAGATGTGAGAATAGTACTAGGAGGGGAGAGACGGGGAATACCTTCGCTAGTATGACCTACCTAAGTTTATGTGATATTTTATTGGTTGGTCAGAAGATAGGGATAATTTGTTACATGTCAATTAACCTTTTTTTTGTGGCAGGATCTGAAAATGACATCCGAGAATGTTGAGAATAGCAATGGAGCAGTGGTGATTGTTGATTCACCACATATCAATAATCGAGGATAATGTGCATCGGGGAAGGCGATAATCCTCATCTAAACAACAACACTTGACCAAATGACGAATGATCAAATGTTCAGAGGCTTTATGCAATTTATCAACAAAGAAGAGAGCGACTCTGTCCAAAACGTAGGTGGAAATACGGAAAACTCTCGGCGGTCACCGCTAAACAATTTAAGGAGCTGGGACCACCGGAGTTTAAGGAGAGCAAAACCACCGCGTAAGCATGGATAAAGCAGATTACAAGATATTTGATGTCTTGGGATGCTCCGAGGAGCAAAAGGTTCCTTTCACGCCTTTATGTTACGCGGAGGCGGATTCATCGTGGGAATCAGAAACGTACTCAACCAAATTGTCATCAAGATATCTTGGGAGAAGTTCCAGAGTCATTCAACGACAAATACTTTTCCGAAAGTATTCGCCATGAAGGAGGTGGAGTTTATCAAGTTGGAACAAAACAATATGACCGTGTCGCAACACGAGAGCAAAATTTGCGGAGTTATCACGGTTTCATATCCCCACTGGTGGATATGAAGAGAAGAGAATGGCGCGAATGTTTTTAAGAGGTTTGAAGTCGGAGATACGCCAACATCTTATTTCTCATAAACCGTGTTTGTATTCAGGATGTTGTAAATAGGGCTCGATTAGTGGAGCGCGATAATGAGTCAACGCAACTAAAAGAAGAAAGCAAGAAAAATTATAATACCAACGAGAATAGTCATCGAGTGTGTGACAACAAGCGTGGAGGGAATCAACGGGCGAGATATGGTAACCACTGCCGGTGGTAATCGAGGTACAAAACAATAAGAATGGACATTTCAAGAAAAGGAGATTAATGATGATGGAAAGACGTCAAAGACCAAAGACCCATTGTTAAGGAAGGAGAAAGACCACCTATCATATGCTTCAAATGCGGAGGAGAGGGACACATCAGTCCAAACTGCGTAATGCCAGTCCAAAGCATGTTATAATTGTGGAAGAGAAGGTCACTTAGCTCGATTTTGTCGTTTACCGAAGACAAATTCAGCTAGGATGGAGGCACCAAAGGCCATCCCAGAAAATTCAAAACCAGTAGTCTGAGGAGAGCATTTGTTGTGACCTCCCCAAAAGCAAGGAATCCGAATGAGGTCATCACGGGTAAGCTTATCATAAACTCTAATGAAGTCTATACTTTATTTGATACCGGTTCTACCCATTCTTTTATTTCTCCTACTTGCGCTCATCGATTAAATTTGACTCCGGAGAAATTAGACTTTGACTTATCTGTGGAAACTCCGTTGGGAGAAACCTTCATTACATCCACTGTTTATAAGTCTTGTTTGGTTCAAATCGGTACCCTCACATTACACCGTCGATCTTATTTCATTAAAATACTTGCATTTGACGTGATTCAAAGGATTGATTGGTTAACTACTTATCATGCAAAATTGATTGTTTTCGTAAGGTTGTTAGCTTTCATATTCCTAATCAACCTATTATCGAATTCAAACGACCAAACCATTAAAATCAATCACGGTCATCTCAAGCCATAAAGCTATTCGTTTATTGAAAACGGATGTCAAGCTTTCTTAGCTCATGTCACTGATTTAAATAAAAATACGCCGTTTTAAACGATATTCCTATTGTTAATAAATTTCCGACGTATTCCGAAGAACTTCCCGGCCTACCCCAGGCGTGAAATTGAATTTTGTATCGACCTTGAACCGCATGAAAAAACCTATTTCCAAAGCCCCATATCGAATGGCTCCTATTGAACTTGAGTTAAAGACCCAACTGCAGGAATTGTTAGACATTGGCTTTATTCGTCCTAGTACTTCTCCTTGGGGTGCTCCTGTTCTATTCGTGAAGAAGAAAAGATGGGAGTATGCGACTTTGTATTGATTATCGGGAGTTGAATCACGTCACCATCAAAAATAGGTATCCATTGCCACGTATTGATGACTGTTTGACCGGTTGCAAGGAGCCAAATTCTTTTCAAAGATTGATCTTCGTTAGGATATCACCAATTGAAGATTAGAACCGTGACATTCCAAAGCGGCGGCCGAGAACTCCGATGACGGGCATTATGGATTCTAGTCATGTCCTTTGGATTGACTAATGCTCCGCCGCCTTCATGGATATGATGAACAAAGTATTCAAGGAATATTTAGATCACTTTGTGGTCGTCTTTATTGATGACATCCTTATTTATTCCAAAAGCCGTGAAGATCATGAAAGCAACACTTTGAGGTCGACACTCCAAAAGCTTCGTGAATATAAGCTTTATGCGAGTTGAAGAAATGCGAGTTCGGCGAAGAAGTAGCATTCCTTGGGCACGTGGTATCAAGTCATGGAATATCTGTTGACCCAAAGAAAGATTGAAGCTATTCAAAGCTGGGAACAACTCTAAATCGATGAATCAAGTCACGTAGCTTTCTCGGTTTAATTTGGTTATTATCGGAGATTCGTGGAAGGATTTTCTCGAATCGCTATTCCATCGACTCGGTGACTCGAAAAGATCAAAGTTCGGTTGGAGCGAAGAATGTGAGAAGAGTTTTCAAGAACTCAAGAGGAGACTTATTTCACAGACTGCTCGGCAATACCATCCGGCTCGGAGGATTTGTCATCTCTGATGATGCTTGAAGCAAAGGGTTGGGATGTGTTCTCATGCAACATGGAAAAGTAATAGTTTATGCCTCGCGACAACTCAAAGAATATGAGAGGAATTATCCTACTCATGATCTAGAGTTAGCATTTATTATCTTTGCACTTAAAATTTGGAGGCATTACTTGTATGGGAGAAAGTGGAGATCTTTACGGATCATAAAAGCCTCAAATATTTTTTCACTCAAAAGGAACTCAACATGCGACAACGACGTTGGCTTGAACTATTGAAAGATTATGATCATACCATCCAATACCATCCTCGAAAAGCGAACGTGGGTAGTGGCGATTGAGTAGAAAATCATCATGCAAGCACGAAAGTGCGATATTGTCAACGCAAAGGCCCATTTTGTGTGACTTGCAAAGGATGGAGATAGAATTAAAGACTCAGGGACGCGTGTGTGATGATAAGCGAGTATACTGAGTAGAACCGACTTTAATTGATAAAGTTAAAATTCGCTTTCAATTCTGAGACACGGAGGTGATCGCATTATGAGGAAGAAAGTGCAAGAAGGTGCTACGCTTGGGAAGCAAGAATCGATGAAGAAGGAATACTTGAGTCAACTCTGGACTTTGTGTTCTAACGACCACGATTTAAAGTATAATATCATGATGGAGGCACACAACACACCATTTGCAATCCATCTGGAGTACCAAAATGTATCATGATATTCGCTATACATTTTGGTGGAGCAATATGAAGAGAGAGATATTTGTTTATCTCAAGGTGTCTAACTTGTCAACGAGTTAAGCGGAGCATCAAGTACCAAAAGGTCCATTGAACCACTTGAAATTCCGAATGGAAATGGGAGCACATTACCATGGATTTCAATTCTGGTCTTCCTAAGGTTTCTCAAGGCATTGATGCGATTTGGGTCATTGTTGATAGGTTGACCAAGTCTGCTCATTTCTTACCGATCGAGAAACTTATACACTTGAACGCGTCTTTTCGTATGTACATAAACGAGATTGTAAGATCGCATGGTATCTGCCAGTATCCATAGTTTTCGATCGAGACCCAAGATTCACTTCACGATTTTGGGTTAGTTTGCAAAAGCTATGGGCACAGACTTACGATTTGGCTCGGCATATCATCCTCAGACGGACGGACAATCGGAGAGGACTATTCGGACTCTCAAGATCTATTAAGACTCTGTGTCCTTGATTTCAAGGGAGTTGGGACAAGTTCTTACCATTGGTGGAGTTTTCCTACAACAACAGCTTATCAAGTAAGTATTGGCATGGCTCCATTCGAGCGTTGTATGGAAGAAAGTGTCGTTCTCCAAAGATCTTTGGGATGAGGTGGGTGAAGCAACGTTGTTGGGATAGGAGTTGAGTACGTATTTATGACTACGGAAAAGATTCAAACGATCCGACAACGTATAAAAAACCTCACAAAATCGACAAAAGAGTTATCTTGATCTTCATCGAAAGGACGTGGAATTCGATATAGGAGATCATGTGTTGTTAAGAGTTGCTCCATGAAAGGAGTTACAAGATTTGGAAAGAGAGGAAAACTTAACCCTCGATTCATCTGGTCCATTTTAATCCTCGATCGAGTAGGAAGCGTGGCCTATAGACTCGCTACCGCGCTAAATATGTCTCGTGTTCATAACGCTTTTCACATATCTATGTTACGTAAATATGTGAAAGACCCGAACCATATTATTGAGTTAGAAGCAGGACGAAATAGCGGAAGATTTGACGATATGAAGAGGTTCTGTTCAAATTTTGAATAAGAAGGAACATATTCTACGCTCCGAGGTTATACCTCAAGTCAAAGTTTTGTGGAGGAACCACGATGTTGAGGAAATGACTTGGGAGTTAGAATCTGAAATGAAATCAAGGTATCCTTACCTCTTCGACATACCAGTATCGTACCACTAATTTCGAGAATGAAATTTCATAAGAAGGGAGGTTGTAAGACCCACTTTTATAAATAAAGATGAATTTTCTATAAATATTATTTTTGAATATTATGGAATAAATTTGATATAATGTTATAGTTGTGGGTAATATTTATAAATTTTGCAAAGTATGCAAGTTGTTATAAAATATTCGCTTTGTTTGGGAAGCAGTGATGGTCCCGAAGATAAGATTGGTAGTCCTCACTTTATTCGTAAAATAGTGTGATAATAACTGTAATGAGGACTTTTTGTTTGAGTTTGTATAATATCTAGTAGGCGATATTTGTATTTAAACTCACAGTTTATGTCGTATTGTATACTACAATTATGTTAATAAGTTGTTTTTAAATTACATGCCATGTATGTAAGTGTCGACCCAAGATGGGTGATGTATACCTAATTTTGGGGGCGTCACACGGATGTTCCAATAGAATAATAATAAAGATTTAAACCGGTCCAGGTGTAAACACATGTACAGGATGTTCCAATGAGAATAATAGAAGAATGTCACCAAGTATAGGTAAATAGCGTGATACAAAAGTTATTCAATGAATAATAAGCGATGGAATAACAACAGTTCTCTTCATGAATAAGAAAGAATAACACCCTTACTTTTGGTAGGAGATTGAATCTGCAGTAGTGTAGTAACAAAATACTCTTCTTCTTTCTCTTATTCTCTCTATACTTTCTCTCTCTATAGCTTGAATGAATTCGTGAAAAATAATGAAAGCACTAGGCCTCTATTTATAGAAGATTTCTAGCTAAAGACTTTTGCCATGTGAAAAGCAAGTGGCTTGAGCATTGGTGATGTGAAAAGAAAAGTGGTTTGGCCTTTTGTAATGTGAAAGCGGCAAGTGATTTGACGTCTGGTAAAGGTAATTACTATCGTGAAGGTAATTACTATTCACAAAGGTAATTACTTATTGAATGAAGGTAATTCTTATTGACGAAGAGACTCTTAGATGATGACATATGGCCCCCCCATAAAATAATCAAACTTACCACAAACGTCTCATAATGAGACTCTTTATATACATCGAGGATTGAATAAATATTACCACAAATTATTTTATTTTTAATCAACACATATTTAATCTTTCAACAATTATTAATCATTTATAAACTTGTCGTCTCAATTATTGATTTAATCTATAACATATTATACGAGATGATCTTGTGACAATAATTAAATCAATAATATAAGAGATATGATCGCAAAGAATTATCGTAGCAATAATTGAGCATAGGAAAGTGACTTCTCACGTAAAGATCAATAATCAATATCGTGTGCTACTATACAACTACACGTATTCATCGTATTTTTACTACTAGGGTAGTTCAACAGCTTTTTTAACGGTAACACCTCTGCTAGTTATTTTTATAGAAAGATAATTTTGTCGTTTTCTAACTACGACAAATACTTCCGTTATGTGGTCCAAATGATTTATTTAAATAGTCATCACGAATATTCCCGACAAAAAGAATATTCTCCACCAAACGAATATTTTATAACAACTTGCTTACTTTGCAAAATTTATAAATATTATGTGACGCCCCCAAAATTAGGTATACGTCACCCATCTTGGGTCGCCACTTACATGGTACATAAATTCAAATACAACTTACTAACCTAAGCGTCGTGGTACAATCTGATATAAAGCGTGAGTTTGAATACAAATATTGTTTACTAGATATTATACAAACTCAAAAGGAGTCCTCATTACAACTATTATCACACTATTTCACAGAATAGTGAGGACTACTAATGCTATCCTCTCGGACCATTACTTCGTTCCACTCGCTCGTCCCGACTATGTTCTCATTTCAAGAAACGGTGAAAGAAAGGGTGAGCTCAACTAGCCCAAGAAGAAATATTATGACTAAGATAATGCGAATAAATTATCATTAGCCTTTAATGATGTTAAACCGATAAAATACAATAGACAAACCGGTTTAAGCTGCGGCGGAATAAGCAATCCATTAAAAGAGTCAAGTAGAGAATAAAGTCTACTATCTTTTAGGTTTTAAAAGGTTTTCATCAATTTTTATCATTTGAGACTTTTAATAAATAAACCACCACATCTAATCATCCTCGTACCCACGGTCGAGGATTTTCATCAAGTTATCAATGGTCATGACTATACCGAATCACCCCGGTCATAATCATACCAAAAACTATCCATCATCGCATTATGTGCCAACCGAGGACTTTTGTCACATCATTTATATCAAGTCGTGATTATACCGAATGATCCTCGGTCATAATCATACTAAGTTCATCTATGCACGTAAGCCAAAGATAACATAATATAACATGAGGATGATGACAATGACATAATAATTCAATAAAACAAGTTCAAGAATTATTTAATCCATGAATTATTAACGTCCAAATTGTCAACATAATCTTTTGTTTCATAGAGTAAAATTCAAGAATGATCGGAAGAATATTTTCGTGAAAAGATCTTTGGATGAAACGCAAATATCAAGGATATTCTACTAATTTCATGGAGTATAGAAGTCAAAGTTTTAACTTGTTGGGTATAATAAAGAATGGAATAACAAAAGAAATCACCGTGCATGCAGTTGCCCGATGTAGAAAAGTTATTCAACAGAATAATAATAACGGAAAAAGTCGGTGAAATTCTGCAAGCGAGGATGTTCCAACAGAATAATAAAGATGGAACCGGATCCGATTGTAAAACATGAGATAGGATATTCCAATGAGAATGATAAAAAGCGGAACCAAGTCGGTGTAAAACACATGCATGTGATGTTCCAACAGAATAATAAAAGCGGAACCGGTGGTGTAAAACACATGAGCGAGGATGTTCAAATGAATAATAGAAGAATGTCACCAAGTATAGGGTAAATCAGCAGATATCTGAGTTATTCCAATGCAGAATAATAAGCAATGGAATAACATAAGGATTTCACCAAGTATAGGGTATCTGGCGTATACAAGGTTATGTATAGGGTATGCCACTTTTACAAAGTTATTCCCAATGAATAATAATGAATGGAATAATGAAGTTCTCTTCAAGAAGAAAGAATAACACCCACTACAGTAAAAAGAATGAATATAGAAGTAGTGAAGTAGCAGAATACTCTTCTTCTTTCTATAACTTTCTCTCTATAGCTTCTCTCTATAATTTCTCTCTAGAGTTCAATGAATTCGTAAGAAAATAATGAAGGAATGAGCTTATTTATAGGAAAATGGAATGCATAGTAACTAATCCATTTGAGCGGTCAGATTGATTTACTTTAATCGACGGTCCATATTTAAAGAAAATCTTTTAAATAAAATATAATATATTCTATTTATATAAAAACATTTTACTATGCAAACACTATGCAAATCTTATGCAAAAAACACTTATACAACACTATGCATAATAAAATATAATATATTCTATTTATAGAATAACTTTAATAAAGTATTCTATTTTATATAAAAGATGTTTTCGTTTTATTACGTTAATAATACTGAATAAAATAAAACGTCATTATCATTATAATAATTCATATTATTAATAATAAATAATAATGGAATCAAACTGAGTGACTTCTCACATAAGCATCGATAATCAATACTGGTGTCTTCTTATGCAACCACACGTATTCTTTGTACTTTTACTACTAGAAGTAGTTCAACAAGAACTACGGTAGAAACTTCCGCCGTTATTTCAATAAAATATTTTTGTCGTTTTCTTAATCAAACCAATAATTACATTGTGGGTCCACCAATGATTGAGCCATTTATTTAATATATTCCCCGCTAAACCGAATATTCCCACCAATCGAATATAATATAACCACTTGCATACTTTGCAAAATTTATAAATACTACCCACAACTATAATATTATCTTAAATTCACACCATAATATTAAAAATTATTTCAACAAAAATTTAAATCTTTATTGATAAAATCTGGGGTCTCACAATCTCCCTCCTTATGGAATTTCGCCCTCGAAATTAGGGTATGTACTGATATGATAAAGAGGTGAGGATACCTTGAATACCTTTATCGTTGAAAACATTAAATTCATTTTTAAATCCAGGCCAAAGATATTCATTAACAATTCATCTTTGCACTACAAATTTAAAGATATCTGTTTGTAAAACCAATAATCTTTGAGAGACAGCGACTTAATAAGTATCACGACCACGAATTATCCATGCACCCTTTCGCCAAGGATATTCGTGTTTTCAATACTGGCCATGATTATACCGAATAATCCTTGGTCATAATCATACCAAGTCTATCAATGCACTACTGACCAAAGATGACTTTTACCACATCCATGAATTAATATTTCATTCTTTGAGACTCATTTCGATAATTAATCCATATCATCGAATCATCCCCCGCACTACTGTGCCGAGGATATTCATTAGTATCACGACCACAAATTATTATCCATGCACTACTACCAAAGATAATTGTGTATTCATTAATATCACGACCACAAATTATCCAAGCACTACTACCAAAGATAATTGTGTATTCATTAAGTATCACGACCACAAATTATCCATGCACTACTACCAAAGATAATCGTGTATTCATTAGTATCACGACCACAAATTATCCATGCACTACTACCAAAGATAATTGTGTATTCATTAGTATCACGACCACAAATTATCCATGCACTACTACCAAAGATAATTGTGTATTCATTAATATCACGACCACAAATTATCCATGCACTACTACGGCAAAGATAATTGTGTATTCATTAATATCACGACCACAAATTATCCATACACTACTACCAAAGATAATTGTGTATTCATTAATATCACGACCACAAATTATCTATGCACTACTGACCAAAGATAATTGTGTATTCAATTACGGTTATGATTATACCGAACAATCCACGGTCATAATCATACCAAGTCCATCTACGCACGCTACTGCCATGAGATGACTTTCAACATAATATAAGTATGAGGATAATGATATAAAGAATCAATCAAATGAGATAAAGGATAAATATTAAACATTTATAATATAATTTATCCAGGATTCAAGAATATTCCCATGTTATCAATCACTTAGTAATCTCATAATCTAATATCATTAATATTATAACAATATTTTAATCACTTCTTAAATTTATAAACAATTTATCTAAGCTGTTTTACGCTTTACCATATAATGCATTTAATCATTCAAAATGCCATACTCATAAGATATCATCACCAATTATCAAATCTCTCAAAAATATGCATATACTCTATATAGGATTCTCTAGCCATAAAATCATATTTTCAACTTTGTTACTTCACATAACATATTTAACTCATATGTTTGTAACTAAACTATTTTCATGAAAATACCAAATCAGTCCCAAAATATTTCTTTTCTGGGATTTAGCATAATATAGTCCCATAATGAAAATATATTTTTTTTGAATTTTAAAATTCATTTACTATTTTCAAAAATCAATTTCTAATTAATTCCTTAAGAAATTAGCTACCTCAAGTTTAACTCCAAAATTCCCAAATCTTGGCAGGATCTTACACATGTTAACGTGAGCTTCTAGTTTAAATTTCATGGTCATCGGAGTTATAGAACTCTAGGTTATAGCGTTTTTGTCGGAAAAACCTAAATATTGAAATAGTCATAACTTGCTCATTTTAAGTCGAGAATGAGCTCATTTTTGGACAGGAGGTACTTTATACCATATACCTTCATGTCCCAAAAGGCCAGAATTTTTCTCATAATTTAAGTGGCCGAAACAGTCCCTTAAAGTTTAAGGCAGTAGCATTTTGAAATTTACAGCTTTGGCCTCCTTTGCTAAAATCAGTCCACAAAAATCTACAACACACTTTTTCCAGTAATTCTACTTGGATTAGTTAGGTAACTCATAGATCTAACTCTAGGACTTGACCACACTCAAAATTCAAAATATAATAGGAGATATGGTCAATTGAATTTCATATACGCTTTTTTCACCAAAATCGATTTTCAACCCTTTGTGATTTCTAAGAAACTTTCATGTTTTCACATAATAACCACATAACTCATTATAACACTTACTAATACTTCATATACCCATGATTTTCATTAGTTCAATGCTTTTATTATGACTTTCATCATAAACCACGAAAGCTATTCATTTTAGTTGAAGAAATATTTGAGGGTTTAAGAAATGGGTTTTTGTCTTTGGGGTGATACAAAATTCGATTTCACGCTCTAGGGTAGGCAAGGAAATCTTCAAGAATAAGTCAAGAAATTTATCAATGATAGAAATATCATTCAAAATCATTACTCTTATCCAAGACTTGGATAATACGTCACATTGATACCAACTGTGACTTCTATCCCTTAACCTAGATAAGACCTCACAATGATACCTATAAACTTGCCATCTTCATTCACGATGTCGCTGCGAGAAAGTCCGGCGGTGCATTCCACACAAGGAAGTTGACAACGAAAGGTTGGGGCTCTTTACTTTATAAGCGATATCACGTTGATTAACTTTAGGATTTGGTTACTTTGAATTAAGTATAACGAGGTTGGTTAGGAATATGAAAGCTAACAACCTTACAAAAAGAATAATGAGTAGTTAATCAATCGTTTTAAAAAATTACCTCAAAGGCAAGTATTTTCAAAGAGATAAGATCGATGAGTAACGTGAAAGTGTTTATTTGAAACAACAAGATTAATAAAGCGATTGGAGGTAACGAAGGTTTCTCCCAACGAAGTTTGATAGATAAATCAAAGTCTAATTTCTCTCGAGTCAAATTTAAGCGTTGAACGCAAAGCAGAGAGAGATAAAAGAATGGGTAGAACCCAGATCTAATAAGGTATAGACTTTGCAAGAATTTATAATTAACTAAACCCGTGCTAACTTCGTTCGGGTTACCCACTTTTTGAGAAGTCACGAAAAACGCTCTTCCCGAAAACCACCGAGCTTTGTTTTTCATCGTATCCGCCTTTGGTGCCACTATCCAAATTGGACTTCGACTTGATTGCACAACAAAATTGAGCTAAATTACCTTCTCTTCTTGCAATTTTCACTTCTATTATCTTTTGTGATTATTACCAATCAAGTGGTTACCATTCTTAACATGATAATTTCCCCACGATGGTTATCATTGTTACGATAGCCGTTGCCACCAGATATGATTATTATCATATTGTTGGTCGTTACCTTTTGTTTGGTGAATCAACACTCTCATGTGTGCTTCATTGCTTATCTCGGCATTTTCGGATATCATTCTCAAACACCGTCACAAAACAAGGGTTAATTAACATATCACATATTATCACTATACTCGAATGACCAATCAAATACCAAATAAACTTAGGTAGGTCATACTAGCGAAGGAATTCCGTCTCTCTCCCTCCTAGTACTATTCTCACATCTTAGCTGGGGATCATATCCTAAGCTCGATACCAATTGTGGCGCCCCTAAAATTAGGTATCGTCACCCATCTTGGGTCGCCACTTACATGGTACATAAATTCAAATACAACTTATTAACCTAAGCGCGCAGTGTATGCAATCGACATAAAGCGTGAGTTTGAATACAAATATTGTCTACTAGATATTATACAAACTTAAAAGGAGTCCTCATTACAACTATTATCACACTATTTCACTGAGAATAGTGAGGACTACTAATGCTATCCTCTCGGACCATTACTTCGTTCCCAGACTGTCGTCAAATTTATGTTCTCATTTCACAAGAAACGGTGAAAGAAAGAAAGGTGAGCTCAACTAGCCCAAAGAAGAAATATTATGACTAAGATAATGCGAATAAATTATCATTAGCCTTTAATGATGTTAAACCGATAAAATACAATAGACAACCGGTTTAAGCTATAATGAATAAGCAATCCATTAAAAGAGTCAAGTAGAGAATAAAGTCTACTATCTTTTAGGTTTTAAAGGTTTTCATCAATTTTTATCACGAGACTCAAATTTTAATAAATAAACCACCACATCTAATCATCCCCGTACCACGATCGAGGATTTTCATCAAGTTATCGATGGTCATGACTATTAGAATCACTCCCGGTCATAATCATACCAAAAACTATCCATCATTTGCATTACGAGCCTTTGAGGACTTTTGTCACATCATTTATATCAAGTCGTGATTATCTCTAGAATGATCCAGTTTGGTCATAATCATACTAAGTTCATCTATCTTGCGTAAGCCAAAGATAACATAATATAACATGAGGATGATGACAATGACATAATAATTCAATAAAACAAGTTCAAGAATTATTTAATCCATGAATTATTAACGTCCAAATTGTCAACATAATCTTGTTTCATAGAGTAAAATTCAAGAATGATCGGAAGAATATTTTCGTGAAAGAATCTTTGGATGAAACGCAAATATCGAGGATATTCTACTAATTTCATGGAGTATAGAAGTCAAAGTTTTAACCAATGGGTATAATAAAGAATGGAATAACAAAAGAAATCACCGTGCATGCGGTACCCGCGCATACGGAGTTATTCAGCAGAATAATAATAACGGAACGAGGTGGGTGAAATTCTGCAAGCGGGATGTTCCAACAGAATAATAAAGATGGAACGGCATCCGGTGTAAAACACGCGAGATAGGATATTCACCAGAATGATAAAGAGCGGAACCAAGTCCGTGTAAAAACACTTGAGCGGGATGTTCAGCGGAGAATAATAAAAAGCGGAACCCGGTCAGGTGTAAAACACATGTGCAGAGGATGTTCCAGCAGAATAATAGAAGAATGTCACCAAGTATAGGGTAAACCAGCGTATCTGAGTTATTCAAGCAGAATAATAAGCAATGGAATAACATAAGGATTTCACCAAGTATAGGGTATGCAGCGTATCTGAGTTATGTATAGGGTATGCCACTTTTACTGAGTTATTCCAACAGAATAATAATGAATGGAATAATGAAGTTCTCTTGAAGAAGAAGAATAACACCCTTACTAGTAAAAGAATGAATATAGAAGTAGTGAAGTAGCGAATACTCTTCTTCTTTCTATAACTTTCTCTCTATAAACCTCTCTATAATTTCTCTCTCTAGAGTTTTGATGAATTAAGTAAGAAAATAATGAAGGAATGAGCTTCTATTTATAGGAAAATGGAATGCATAGTAACTAATCCATGAACGGTCCAGGATTGATTTACTTTAATCGGACGTGGTCCATATTTAAAGAAAAATCTTTTAAATAAAATATAATATATTCTATTTATATAAAACATTTTTTACAACGCAAATTATATGCAATACTACGCAAAATTTATGCAACACTATCGTAATAAAATATAATATATTCTATTTATAGAATAACTTTAATAAAGTATTCTATTTTATATAAAAGATGTTTACATTTTATTACGTTAATAATCTGAATAAAACAAAGCGTCATTATCATTATAATAATTCATATTATTAATCGTGATAATGGAATCAAACCGAGGTGACTTCTCACATAAGCATCGATAATCAATCTGGTGTCTTCTTGTCAACCACAATACGTATTCTTGTACTTTACTACTAGAGAGTAGTTCAATGAAGAACCACGGTAAAACTTCATAGTTATTTGATAAAATATTTTTGTCGTTTTCTTAATCAAACAATAATTACATTATGGGGTCCACTAATGATTGAGTAGTTATACGAATATTCCTCGCTAAACCGAATATTCCCCAACCAATCGAATATAATATAACCACTTGCATACTTTTGCAAAATTTATAAATCTACCCACAACTATAATATTATCTTAAATTCACACCATAATATTAAAAATTATTTCAACAAAAATTTAAATCTTTATTGATAAAATCTGGGGTCTCACATATTACCCACAACTATAACATTATATCAAATTTATTCCATAATATTCAAAAATAATATTTATAGAAAATTCATCTTTATTTATAAAAGTTGGGGTCTTACATATTACATAAATTTTAATATTTGAGAAATTTAATTAGCAAACAAAGTGTGAATTTATTTTGATAAAATGAATATTTGTTATTTTTGATATTTATGTTATTTATTGCACAAGTTCATAATTTAATTAATTATATCAAGTTAAGTGAAAATGATAATATACATATTCCTATTTAAACATTATAATTGAAGGATGTATTGGACATTATATTAAAAATATTTATGGATATTAGTTGGTCAACTACTCTAAGAGTAGTGAATCTTACATCTGTTATTTTAAAAATTAGTGTGGTGGTGAGTGTTATTATGATTATTGTGAGTGTATTTTACTCTTTAAAATTTAAATTTCGGTGCGAATTTCTTTTATTTTTAAAATTACAATTTATACTTAATATATAAATATATTAAGTAGGTTATAATATTAATTATAATCAAATAAATTCATGCCAATTTTAAATTTTCAAATTGACTACAAAAAATTTAATATTTGGAATATTTATTCATATTTATTTGCAAATTTTATCCAATTGGGTGGGGCAGGATTTTGATTATTAAACAGGAGACAAGTTTAAGTCAAATCTAAATAAGACGAACAAGAAATCACTCGAGAGTCAAGATCAACTTAGTTATGTTCAATAAAAATAAATTATTCGAACTAGATTAGTTAAACGAACTTGAGCTGATTCGAGCTTAATCGAATTGAGCAACTTTGTTTAAGAATTATTCATTTACAACCCTATCAACAACACTTTGTTCTGAAATACATAATTTCAATAATGAATGGCAAGTACATTTGAATAATAAGAAAAATGATAATATCAACAAATTTAATAATCCCCGGGCGTCGGTCCGTCACTATATATAAAACCGTCATCTTAACTTTTAGCGACGGACAACATATAACGACGTACCAAACATAACGACGGACCGAATCGTCGCCCGATCCGTCGCTAAAAGAGGATGAGCAATGTATATTAAATAAATAATTAGCTTAAGATCCGAACCGAATATATACAAGGGATCAAAAACCTCACAATAAGAAACGAGGAAGGGGGAGGGGGAGGGCGAGGGGGGTGGCTATAAACTACAAGATTTGGATCCAAAACTGAAGACAAAGGTTGTCAACTAGCTTGTCCTTTGTCCAACTTTATTTTTTAGCCTCATTTGACATAATGCAGCTGGTTATGTAGTCGTTTAATTGTATCAAAAAGGAAATTTTATAAGAGATGAACATGCAAAGGGGCACACCCAGATTGCCAAAACTAAAAAAAAGACCCATATTCAAATATGCTATTTCATAACAATACCAAGACATAGCAACAGTCATTCACTCAAAGATAAAGCATCCAAGTACATAAAGACATTCCATTCTTTAATCCAATAAGCTCAAACAAGAAAGCCAACACCCTTGACACATTATCACACTTGTTGCTTTTAGGCATCAGCATCTAAACCAGACTTAACAAACCAAACAAGAAAACAGGCAAAGCCACTCCTACACCTCAAATCCCAAATTGAATAAAATGTATCATATATGTATATAAACTGATCAATGAAATCCAGACAACTGTCCAAACTGTGCAGAAGCCGCATAAATTCCAACAATTGAGTTTATTGCCCCCTAAACCTCAGGAGGTGGGGCGGCAACCCTCAGAAGCGGTTGGAGAGCTTTGACAACGATGCTCATATTTGGCCTAAACTCAGCCTCGTACTGCACACACAATGCTGCTACAGCCGCCAGCTGCAAAAGAAAGACAAAAAACTCACTTTGTTAGCTACTGCTGTAAAACATCATTGGTGTATTTGTGTGCAAGAAAGAGGGAGGGAGTAGAAACCTTTGCAACTGCTTTTGGAGGAAATTCTCCCTTAAGCTTTGGATCTACACACTGTTTAACTTTGTCTTCACTCAGTCTTGGAGTCGCCTAATTACATAATAAATGCAACAGTATCAGGCTATCAGCATAAAATTGTGGTAATAATGGTACTTGATAAATAAGGCAAGACAAGATAAAGGCTCACCCAAGTAACAAGACTCTGCTGCCCTCGAGGCATGGTATGATCAACTGGTTTTCTTCCAGTCAAAAGCTCCAGGAGAACAACCCCAAAGCTATACACATCACTTTTCTGTGTCAACTGCCCGGTCATGGCATATCTGTAAAGTTTTCAAGGAAAGTAAGTGAAAGAAGAAATTTATAGAACTAGATACTGTCAGAGTTCATATGATACATAAAACATATTTCATGATTGCATTGGCATAAAGGCTAGGTAATACAGTCTACTACATTGTGAATTTAAATAATCACTTGGCAAAAACAATAACTGTGACAACTTCTTGGAAATTATGTCGAAAAACCAAAAAATGTAAACCTCAAATTTCGTAAAGAAAATACTTTTCCAAGCTTTTAGTCTAAAATCAAATTAAGAGGGAAATTATTTAAACTTTTAATTGAATTTTAGTAACACGCTAACAAATAGCAAAGATATTGGGATCATGTACATAACATGAGATCAAGTATGATTCATAGAGTCCATTTTAACATGCGTCAAAAACTAAATCTTACGAAATAGTAGGCATACAAACAAATGCCATGAGTTTTGAAGGCTTTACTCTGGTGCATGATAACCAAAAGTTCCCAAAACTCGGGTAGAATGAAGGCGAGCAGCCATATCAGGCGCCTGATTTGAAAGGTTAAAATCTGCAATCTTGGCTTTGAAGTCTTCAAATAAAAGCACATTACTGGATCTGATATCTCTGTGTATTACAGAAGGTTGAACCTTCTCATGCAAATATTCCAGCCCCCTTGCCGCATCAACAGCGATTCTTACCCGCTGCATCCAGTCAAGAACAGGACCTGGTTGTGCCCCTTGCACTCCTTTCCTACCTGTAAATGTAGATACAATTTTTAAAATGTCTTAAATAGCATAAGAAAACCACAGTTCAACTGAATCCAAGGTCTAACGCAATAAAGTGAAACCATGTTGATTTGTCTTACCATGCAGAATGTCATGTAGAGATCCCATGGTAGCAAACTCATATGCCAACACACGAATATGTCCTTCAACACAGTAACCTAGTAACTCAACAAAATTATCGTGCTTCAGCTTCGAAACCATGGATACCTGAGGGACAAAGACCAACATCCAGTCAGATACCAAAAATAAATGCATAAAAGAAGCAAGGTTGCTAGAAACCAAGCAGATAAATTTAAAAATATGCTTCAGAACTTTAAAACATACCTGAGTCAAAAACTCAACATTTGACTCAGGCTCAGCTGCAACATCAAGCTTTTTCACAGCCACAGATTTTTCGTTACTTAAGTTCGCAAAATACACTCTTCCATATGATCCTTCACCAATCAATGCCTTCGACCCGAAGTTGTCAGTTTTTTCTTTTAACTCTTCCAAAGAAAGTGCAGACACTTCAATGATTGGAACTGTCTTCTGCACTTCAGGTTTGACAGGAGCGGGTACCTTTGAACTTTTATGCTGCCCTAATGTGTACAGATAGATGGAAAGCATTAGAACACTTAATATAAACAACACAATCACATTAACCTCACAAAACAGTAGTGCAGGCCCATAGAAAACTCAACAAAGCACCATTTAACAACTATAGAGAACATATGTACACACACACAAGTGCATTCATCTTAATATGAACTTAGACATGGCAAACCATGAATGCCAATTGGTACTTTAGTACAACACAAAAAAACTTCACAAACATTACACATGAATGGTATTTATGAAAACTTAGAGACAATTTAATAGTCACAAACTGTTAGAAGCTTTAGTCTGCACTGAAAAACCATGTTTTCTTCCACATTTGGTTGAGATCATTTTTGAGTTGACCAGTTGGGGAACTTGTAATAATCTTCATATTATGATTGCACTGATGGTTGTTCTATACATTGGAGATAATACTTATGGTTGGGAGGCTGACCTAGGTTGATGAAATTGCAAGATTAGAAGAAGGTAAAACACTAAACTCGTCTGATTGACTTCCTACTGATATAATCTTTTTTATAAGAACCATCCTTCAACAACACCTTGAACTCCACCCACACCCCCTACAAAATAATCAATGAACAATAAAACCATAATTGTAATTGTCGTACTAACGGGTACTATCAAAGTGTCTTCATTGTCTGGTTCAATCTGAAGTTTTGAACTACTAATTTTTAAACTATAGAACACGTGATACTAATGGTGAGGGATAATCCAGTTGTTGCTGGAAATAATTTTAGGGCATTGGTAATTTTTTTTCTTTCTTTTGACAAGTGAGGTATAAGTAGACTTAAATCTCATATTTCACTATTGTGCGAAACAGAGTTAGGCTTCTAGGAGGTTTTATGGTTTGGAAATTGGCTTTCATTTTATCTGTGTCCTCTTAGTAGTCTTTCTAGGCGTACATCGGTATATGTGCCATATCGGTTTGCATCATGTTCTGAAGTTGTGACGATGCAAGTGGCTTTTAAATGCTTTCCTTCTTTACTTGTGACATGATAAATAATACTATTATTTCCCTCAAAACAATAGGAAATTTTTTTGCCTTACTCACTCTAATGTTAATGATTTTGGTTACTTTTGGGCAGCACTATCATTGAAAGCCAAAAAAAATCATATGTATAACATGGCCAACTCTATTTTCTTTTGAAATCATTAGCAATACGTAATATTTATATCTTATATGTTGTAGAAGCAAAACAGAAATCTGATAAATGTC
This sequence comes from Panax quinquefolius, assembly GCA_020205615.1. Classification (NCBI taxonomy): domain Eukaryota; kingdom Viridiplantae; phylum Streptophyta; class Magnoliopsida; order Apiales; family Araliaceae; genus Panax; species Panax quinquefolius. The sequence goes on from CM035151.1 coordinate 29,920,875, forward strand.
GTCAGCACTTAGCAACCAAAACACAAAAGTTCATATCCTGCATGATGCAGACACTAGGAAAATAGTCAACCAAAAGTTGAAATATTATGCTTTTGAAACTAATAGCATCTGAAATTTAAAGGGGTGAAGGAAAAGGCACTTCATGTTTTGCAATAGACACGAGGGGCAACGCCATACTCAGTTAGAATGTCGATATTTCTGTTTGAATGTCTAACTGAAGTGGATATTAAAAAGAGTCCATTTTTGTTTTCTTAAAAGAAAACAGAAAAAAAATTCAAGCTTACTCAGCAAGACCACATGAGACTAAATTACATGGGTACCCTGCAAATCGTGACAGCTGACACATAAGTTCTGGTTTCTCCTATTTTAAGCTTCTGAGCATTTGGTACTTCATCCAGCCAGGCTGTTTTTGCCTTTTGGACGGACAGTTAGTTAAAGATGACTTCTAAGCTTTCTAATCAAGCTATTAAGGCTTGAACAATGGTGTGCATAAACTCAGCACAAGTCAACAGTGCATTTGTCCAAACTAGTTGGGGTAAGATGAAAATAAATCCCCACACAGCCACATACAGAAACACACGCGCGCGCACACACATATAAACAGCTAAAACAACAACAAAGAAAAAATGAAAATAAAAAACATAAGAGAGAGAGAGAAGAGAAACAGTAGTGTGCATCAACACAAGCAGAAATAAAAAGGAAAATTAAATTAAATTAAAGGCAACTTGAATACAGATGCAGCATTGCCCTTTCCCAGACCATATAAACCCTTAACCTGGTTAGAGCCTAGATCTATATTCTAGGTCTCTGGTACCTACCGTAAGACTACCAGGTAACCAACCTAAAATTTATTTGAGGCTCAATATGAATATTCACAAGACAACATTAATAACCAACTAAAAATCATGCTTTAATTTAGAGGCAGTAAAGTAAACAACATTATATATAAAGTATACTAATAAACATAGTAGTTTCTTACTCGGTACTTAACGAACGACACTGCATTTTTTTAACATTATCAGATTTTTGAGGATCAAGTATCTCTTTAAAATTATCAATGATTCTGAGCATATATATAGTTAATTTTGCTTTCCCTAATCATGGTTTAATTCGAGAGAACTTGATCAAAAATCCTCTCCCATATATGTGAAGTGGTCAATCTATTTGAGATTTGGTTCCCAAATATCATACAAAAATTCTCATGCATGACTATGTCACATGATCTATCGAGTTGATTCAATCCAGAATATTTAAACTTGTAAACCATCACTTATCATCATAAAAACAAATAAAAGAATCTTAAATAAACCAAACCACGGTAACTGAAATTAACTTTAGCTCCCTTAGCAACATTGCATAAGATGAATGTCAAAAAACATAACATACCATCAGCATTACTCCTTGAGCTTTTGAAAGGCTCACTCTCATGTGACGGGTAGGACTCTTCTACTTGACAAGTCCAACACAACCACTTACGCATCCTTACTTTCTTCCTCAAATGACAATCGTTGTCAACACTTCTTTTCTCCAAACGTACAAAGTAACTTGGAGGAGGCTGCATAAATATAATTAAATTTTTAGAACGCCTTAAACAATGCTGCAACATTTATTATGCAAGTACACCGTCATAACCTCGTTAATCATAACCCAATAATTTAAACATAATATTCACTTTAAACACCTTGTTCATAAACTTTAAATATGGGGCCGACAAAAATATCAGTTCACCAAGCTAATTGCAACCGTTATCATTATCCACAAATAATTAACCACAATAAATGCTTCACAAACAAGTCAAATACACATAAATATTCACATAACAAACATAGATATGTATAATTCATATTTCTGGTTACATAAAAACTAAACACACGAGCGCAAAATTTTCCATCTTCCGCATTCTATTTCCATAAACATATCCAGTCCTAAAAAGCAATTCATGGTAACATATATACTTACCACTAAATTGCCATGGATTTTGTCATCCATCAAAAAGAATCACAATTTCAAGGACACATCACAAAATCAAATAACCAACGAACCCAGAAACCAAATTATACCAGCGCTAACACAATCGGATCAACAATCAATAACCAATAACTGGGTAAAAACCTAATTATAAAATTATTGAGAGGATCCCATGAAAAGACTTGAGGAAGAAAGCAGGGGTGACGGATTCAATCAATCATACAAAGATTAATCCCTAAAAAAAAATCACAGACAGGCTTGAAACATGAAAGCATAGACCAAGCCCAATTGAGGGATTACCTGATTTCTCTCAATTCCTTCAGTATTTGATTGTTTCACTTGGATTTTGATCAGCGGGGGATCGAAAAATAGGGAGAAACAGATGGGCAATTAAGGGGAAAACCAATTGCTGATTTTCTCTCTCTTGTTCGATTCAAACGATTCTATTCTTTAGGCTTCTCTCTAAAAATACAGCCTAAAAAGAACAAGAGAGAGAAAAGTGGTCGGTGGAGGAGAAAGAATAAAGTTCTTTGGAAATTTCTTAGCGGTGAAACGAAGGGAATGATTTTAGCCAACCTTAATATTACTACATTATTTTATTTTATTTTATTTATAATGTTACTTTGTTTGCTACTTGTAAGAGGTGTAGTCAACATTTTTTTTTTTTTATAGTTAGTAATTTTTTTTTGTTTGATGTGATTGCCCATTCCACAACTACTTATTTTAAAATAATTTAAAGTAAAAATATAAATTAATTTATCAATTTTTTTAAATTATAATTTATAAATAAAAATATTTGACATTAATTTGGCTTTATACGTCAAAAAATTAAGTTAAATAAGTTATCGGTGTTTGGTACCATAATAATTTATAAGTTAAAATCAAATATAAATATTACTAAAAAGATATTAATAAAAATAGAGGTAAAAATAAAATATGGGCAAAATATACATTATATTTCGTCAAATTAACTTATTTTAAAATAAGTTATAAATAGTTGCTAATTTTTTTTACTTATAAATACAAAAATAAGTCGTTACTGAACAAAAGAATAATGTTGAATGACTTATAAATTAGTTTGACCAAACTTATATAAATCACTAAAACAGACTCTTAATCTATAAAAAGAGATCTACTAGATTATCAACCAAGTTTGGTTTGCGTAAATGATTATGATATTGTAAAATTTATGTGGAAAGTTTTGAATTTTAGATCGAGGGAAGATTATTATTTTCGGTTTAAATTTAATAGTTAATCGCAATATTATTTTAAAATAAGATAATTAACACGTCAAGTTTTATTTATGTTTTCAAAGAGAAAAATAAAATGTGCATATGTATAATAATGTTAAATTTATAAGTGATTATAGTGATGCTATGGATTTTAAAGCTATATCTAAAGCACTAAAATATATTAAGTTGGTGTTTGATTGTATCTTAATACATCTTAATCGTTTACCTTTTAATATCTTTTAAGAACTCATATATTTATATTAAAATGTCCTCTAAATAGTTAAGATATAAATATCAAAAGATTTTTTAATATAAAAATGTAAACGGTTAAGATACATTAAGAGATAAGCTTATTAAGATACATTAATATCCAATCAAACACCACCTACGAATATTAACTTTGATTATCTTAGTTCATAAGAAGCCACCAAATAGGTATTATCGGGAAGTGGTTAATATGAAGTTTATTTTACAATAAGTCTAGGGGACATTTTGTTGGTGACATTTCTAGTGATATTTGTTTTAAAAAAAAAAATTTTGTTTTTTTTTGTAGTACCTCTGAAAAAATGTTTAGTATTTATTCCAAATTTATTTTTGTTGTAAAAAATAGCGTTTTAGGTGTAATTTTGATACATACAAGAAACAGGGTTGTAAAGACTGTACATGTCATGTTTCTTATATGTATCCAAATTACACCTAAAACACTATTTTTTACAAAAATTCCAGTTGGAATAAATACTATATATTTTTTGGGAGGTAATACAAAAAAATAAAAAAATAAAAAATAAAAAAAATGTCACTAGAAATATCACAAAAAAATATCCCCCTAGAAGGACTCTTTATTTTAAAGTAAGTTGGTTGATCGATTGGCAATAGAATCTTGACACCATGACGAAGTTCTATGTGTGTCAAGATTCTAATAATCAATCGACCAACTCTAAAAAAAAAAAATAATCTGCTTAGAATCAAGTATTATTCTCGTCTTCTTATTCTGACAATTCTCGAATGAAACATCTAAATTTTATTAATTTTGAATCTTGTTTTCTCCATATATTCACCTAAAAAGTAACGCATTTATTTCTCCACATGTAACAACCAGGCTTTTGAAACCGATTTTGATATAGTTTTGTAGTAACCACGAATGTTGAATTTGAGTACAAATCAAATTAATGATCAACACACTTTTCCAAGAGTAAAATTTATATAAAATTTCATCACTGACCCATGAAAACTCTTATGAATAATTAAAAACTATTAATATAAGAGAGAAAATTTATTAGGAGATTGAGAGAAGTTATCGATAACATAAAAAAATAAATAATTTATTCTCCTAAAAAGTTATAAACAATAATTTAATTGGAATAAATTTTTCTTCTAAAAAGATAATTATTATGAAACCGAGTGAGTACTATTCATGATAAATACTTATTTCCTCCGTTATTTAATATAAGTCGTTTTAGAGTTGTGCACATGTATTAAAAAATAATTATATAACATTAAATATAATAACAATTATTTATATTGTCCTTGTATTGAAAAAAGAGAGTGTTATTTATTGGGCAAAAAATAGCGAGAGAACCAAAGTTATATTTATTATTTAGGGTAATATTGAAAACTAAGTAAATAATGTTTACTTGAAATTCTCAAACGACTTATATTAAAGAATAAAAACAATTCTCTATATATGTAAGACACCAACTTTTATGAATAAAGATTTTATTTTCTCTGAATAGTATTCTAAATAGTATGGTGATAATTTAATAAATGTTATAGTTATGAGTGATATATGTAAATTTTATAAAGTAAGCAAGTTGTCATAAAATATTCGTTTGGTCGGGGAATATTCTTTTTGTCGGAGAATATTCATACGAATTGTGCAATCATTAAGTGGACCTATAGCGGAATAATAATGGGATATATGAAAGCAACAAAATAACGGCAAAACTTTTAACGTTAAACTGTTGAAATATCCGGTGATAAAAGAAATCTGATGTCGCATTGTTACGGTAGAACTGATGTATTGCATGATATATCGATTATTGATAATTACGTAAGAAGTCACTCAATATTTTATTCAATAATTGTTACAGTAGTTGCTGCATAGTATCTCATATTATTGATTCAATAATTGTAACAGTAACATCTACACAATATTTTATATTATTAAATCAATATTTAACACGACATAATTACTCATATTATTATTAGCATTATTGACAATGTCTAGAAAGTTATGCCAAAGAAAGGGGTTAGGTTATTTAATTGCACGCCAGTAAGGAGAAATCCTTATCGGAAAGCCCCCTCTTTTCTAGGAACGATCTGGTTGTCAATATTGTGAGTTATAATATTAATAATAAATAATTATTGAAAGATTAAAAATGTGTTGATTAAAGATAAGTGAATTGTGATAGATATTTATTCAATTTTGATAAATATAGGGGTTTGTTGTAAGTTTGTCTTATTATTCCATGAACCCCCATGTGCCAATTTGTCAAACCGTCGGTAGAAAGTTATCTCAGTTTTGTTTTATTATTATTATAATAGTAATAAAATAGAAAACTTTTTATATAAAACAAAATTTTTTTATATAATATATATAAAGTTATTTGTTTTATTAGAATATAAATAGAATATATTATATTATATATAAAGTTTTTTGTTTTATTAGAATATTTTATTGCATAATATTGCATAGTAAAAATCAGAAAAATCAGACGAAACCCGTGAATTCTCTTCTGTTCGTTCGTGAAGATTTTAAATAGTGCCATGTCCTTTTCCTATAAATAGGTTGCTTAGTTAATAAATGAAAATCACACTAGAATTAGAGAATTCTTCTTCTATAATATCGTGCGTATTTCTTTTGAGTATAATAATACTTTGAGTGTAGAAAATAGTGCAAGATTTTCTCAAGATAATCTCTGCTATACCAGTCAGATTTAGTCTCCCACTAAGGTAAATGATGTTATTGTCTTCATACTCATAAGGGTTGTCATTCTATTTCTTATTAATCTGTGGGAATAATCTGTCTAAGCGGATTACCGCATTTCGGATGAATAACCATTCGTATTCATTCTTTATTAAGTTGTGAAAATGATGCATACATGTGGATTCTGCGTGATGGTGAAAATCCATTCTTGGTTCAGTATATTCTTTCATACTCGTATGAGATATCATTTCTTTTGTACTCGTCAAGGGATATCATTTTCTTTCATATTTTTCTCCATTTTATGGTATAAAATTATTGTTTGTTTCCATAACCTTATTGTTAAATGGTGAAAATTCCTGAAATTAGTAGAATATCATTAATAGTTTGCGCTTCATCTAATATCATTTCATTGAAATATTGGTCTGAACTTTCTTATTAAATTTTAATCTATTCATTCGGAGTACTATTCATGTTGGAGTACTATTCATCCGAGGTACTATTCATTCTGGGGTACTATTAATCCAGGGTACTATTCATGCTAGAGTACTATTCACGACGCAATTTAATTTCTTTTCTTTGTCCAAATTATCTTTAAAATTTGAATTTTAAATATCATTCTTGAATTTTACTCCACAGTTGGTGATCATGTTGACAATTTGGATATTCTTAAACTCTGGATAAATTAAATTATAAATCTCTAATATTTATCTTGATCTCACTTGATTCATTCTTTATATCATTGTCATCATCCTCATGCTTATATTGTTGTGAAAGTTATCTTTGGTCTGTAGTGCAAAGATGGACTGTTGATTGGTATGATTATGTCCAGAAATTGAGTATTGGTATAATCATGATATTTATCGTTACAGATAAAGGTTGTGGTGAAAGTTTTCTTTGGCCCGTAGTGCATAGATGGACAGGTGTTTGACATGATCATGACTACTGGTGATTCAAATGAACATCTTTGGCCCGTAGTGCATAGATAATTCGTTTATTTGAAATAACTATTGATTGGAGTTACATGGATAAAATATTGATGATGAACTTTTAAATCATAGAATATAGTAGACATTATGCTCTACTTGACTCTTCTAATGAATTGTTATTTTCGCTACAATTGTTGATCTAAAACTTGTTGTCTATTGTATTCTATCAAATTTTTCCCTGTTGAAGACTAAGGATAATTTGTTCTACATTATCTTAGTCATAATATTCTTTACTAGATTAGTAGAGCTCACCCTTTTTTTTGTTGTTCTCTTCTGGAAATGAGAATATAGATGTGACTAGTCGGGGAATGGAGTGATGGTCAGAGATGGTTGTTATAGTAGTCCTCACTGTTCTATAAAATAGTGTGATAATAATTGTAATGAGAACTTTATTTGAGTTTGGATATTGTCTATGAGACAATATTTGTATTGAAACTCACAGCTTATGTTTTGTCGTATTTTACACGACAGTTAATAGTTGTATATAAAAAAGTTTGTATTTGGATTATGTACCATGAATTTGGCGACTAAGAATGGGTTGTGTGGACCTATTTTGGGGGAGTCACAATAACGACTTATATTAAGAAACAGAGGGAATAGATCGTACCTGTTATAAAAAATATTCAAAACTATGTACCAATATCGGTACTGGTTGGACTGATATCCAAATCGGTTAAGCGGTTCGGTATCGAAACAAAACAATACCGATTTTTACATATAATTATTCCGGTTGTTATTTTTTCTACGAAAAAAATATGATTTTCAATTTTCATGGCTCAAGTAGGGGTGTAAAGGAGTCGAATTTCAGCGAATACTTTAATGCTCAGATTTGACTTGATTCAAAAAAATTTAGCTCGGATTCGGCTCGAATTCGATAAGGGATTTCTAATTTTGTGCTATATTCGACTTGGATCATTACTCGGACCTACTCGGCTCGTAAGTACTCGACTTGTGAGCCTTCAAATCGAGTTTTGAATATCAACTATTTTACTTAAAACTGAACCACTACGTACTAAATTGATTACTGAATTAATGTTTATATATATAAAAGGTTTCACTTTTATTTATGTAAAAAATTTACAAAGAATGTAATACAAATTCACAATCAATTCATTAATTTATTAAAATACAAGCTTATACAATTTCATACCACATTATAAAATATAAAGATTGATACAAATATCACATATTTAGTTTGCTAGTATGGATCAGACCAGTATTCGAATATGATCCATCAAGTAGGTATCAAGAAAAAAATGAAATACTCGAACTCTAGTCTGAGTGAACATTGATATACTCGAATTCGACTTGTGTATCATTAAACAGAAAATGAGTATAGATCATATTCGACTCGGATCAATTTTGAATTCAAGTTTTGGATCATATTTTCGAATCGATCTCAAGCCGAGTAGCTCGATTGGCCGGCACAAACTTATAATGACTCCCCAAAATAGGTATACATCACCCATCTTGAGTAAATCAAATACATGATGCAGAATACAAATACAACTTAATAATACTGCGTATAGGTATGCAATCTGACAAAACATATCTTGTGAGTTTTAATAAAAATATTGTCATCTAGAGAGTATACAAACTCAAAAAAGAGTCCTCAATACAATTATTATCACACTATTTCACAGAATAGTGAGGACTACTAATGCACCATCTAGGACCATCACTCCGTTCATCACTCACTCATCCGATTTATATTCTCATTTTACGAAAAGAACGGTGAAAGAAAGGGTGAGCTCAACCCGATAGATGAAATATTATGACTAAGATAATGCGAGAATAAATTATCATTAGCCTTAAGCAGTGTTAAACTAATACTGATATAACAAACATCAAGTTTAAGCGTGGCGGAATAAATAATCCATTAAAAAGTCGAAGTAGAGAATAAAATCTACTATCTTTTATGATTTAAAAAGGTTTTTCATCACTTTTATCATTTGGGACTCGACAATAAATAATCCACATCATCGAATCACCCACACTTTACGACGAGGATATTCTTTAAGTATCACGACCACGAATTATCCATACTTCTGACTAAAGATAATAATGTTTTCATCAAGCGGTCACGATCGTGCCATAAAACAATTAATCTTTGCACCCTTGGCCAAAGAGAATCCATAGCCATAATCATACCAAAAGCGTCCATCGATGCACTACGGCCGATGAGGACTTTTTCCACATCATTTGTAACATTACGATCGTGATTACAAGAATAATCCACGGTCATAATCATACCAAGTCCATCTATGCACTTCTGAAGCCACATATGACTTTCAAAAAAAAAATATAAGCATGAGGATGATGACAATGACATAAGAATTCAATAAAAAAAGTTCAAGAATTAATTTATCCAGGAACTAATAACGTCCAAATTGTCAACATGATCTGCTTTATAGAGTAAAATTCAAGAATGCTCATAAGAATATTTTCATAAAAAATCTTTGGATGAAGCTTGAAATATCGAGGATATTCCACTAATTTCATGGATTATAGAAGTCAAAACTTTAACCAAAATGAGTATAATAAAGAATGAAATAACAAAAGAAATCACCGAGGCATGCGATGAAGCCATACAGACGAGTTATTCTAATAGAATAATAAATAACGGAACCGGTCCGGCGTAAAATGCCTGAGCGGGATATTCAATGAGAATAATAAAGGCGGAATCGGTCGAGCGTAAAAGCGCATGCAGACGAGGATATTCAATAGAATAATAAATAATGGAACCGGTAAATGCGTAAAAGCATGACGAGGATGTTCAGCGAGAATGATAAATAATGGAACCGAGGTCCTGCGTAAGCGCACAAGCAGGATGTTCAATGAGAATAATAAAGAATGGAATAACGAAGAATTTCACCAAGTATAGGTACCCCGCGTATCTGAAGTTATTCCAACGAGAATAATAAAGAATGGAATAACGAGAGAATTTCACCAAGTATAGGGTAACCCATTATCTGAGTTATTCCAATGAGAATAATAAAGAATGGAATAATGAAGTTCTCTTCATGGATAAGAAAGAAATAATACTCCTACCTTAGAAAAAGCTGGATCTTTGGAATAGTGAGGTAGCAGACTTCTCTTCTTCTTTCTCTATAATTTCTCTCTATAATAATCGCTCTAAAGCTTTTGTGAATTGGTGAGAAATAAAGGAAGAATGAGATTCTATTTATAGGAAAATATAGTTTCGATAATTGCACATTTTGGGGCTTAAAATATTACAGTATAATACCTTCCTCTTTTCTTCACTTTTAATTTAGTCCTGCAAGTATTATCAAACTTGCGCCTAACCTATACTAATAGTAAATAATGTGAATCAATAGTAAATCATGTGACTCAATAGTTCTAATCATGTGATAAAAACAATTACAGTATAGTACCTCCATCTATACCTCCATTTTTAACTTAGTCATGCAAGTATTATCAATCTTGCACCACCACCCCTAATAGTATAAGAATGTGAATAAATAGTACCCCATGAATAGTAACTCATGAATAGTAACTCGTGAATAGTACTCCGACACGAAAAGTGCTCCGAATACCCGAGTGGACAATATAACCTCCAAACATCAATTATCATCGAAATAAATGTCAATTTCCACTAACACTAATAATCCCAATACAATGGAACAATCAATTTCATCTTTAATCAACACAACTTATTCATCATTAATATTATAACTCACAATATTTAACAACCGGTCGTTCCCAAGAAAGAGGGGCTTTCAGATAAGGATTTCTCCTTATTAGTAGTATGATTAGGTGACCAAACCTCTTCTTGTGAGAACTTCAGACATTGTCGATATTGAAAATGATAATATGAATAACTTTGTCGTCTCAATTATTGATTTAATAGTATAACATATTATCTTTGATGATCTTATGACAATAATTGAATCGATATATATAGAGAGATATGATCGTGATTAATGTAGCAATAATTGAGTAAAAGCGAATGACTTCTCACGTAAGCATCAATAATCAATCTGTGTGCTTCTTATCTGACCGCACATTCTTGTACTTTTAACTGCGGGTGTTTGACGAGTTAACGGTAAAACTTAAGCCGTTATTTCCATAAAATATTTTTATCGTTTTCTCAATCAAACAATAATTCCGTTGTGGGGTCCACTGATGATTGTCCGCGATAAATACGGATATTCCACTGAAAAAAAAATATTTCCCGACCAATCGAATATTATACAACAACTTGCGTACTTTGCAAAATTTATAAATACTACCCACAACTATAACATTATCTCAAATCCACACCATAATATTAAAAAAATATTTCGAGAAAATTAAATCTTTATTCATAAAATCTGGGGTCTCACAGCTTACACCCATAGGCTCAAGCCAACTAAACTAAAAACAGAATTATCAAATCATGAAACATAATATTCTATACTAATATCATAAGGTAGCAACAAAAGCAAAATTTTAGTCTAACATTTCAACATACATATCAAGTTAGTTACATTCTAGCTTTGACAGGACATATAATATCAAATATATTTTGATTTACTATATTAAACTAAATTTCCAAAAGCAGGGTAAGAATAAAGTGATTATGTGACACCCGAAATTCGTATGCTCTCCACAGCGGATCTGAAACTCAGTTGTACACATCATCTATAAAATCTATCAATAAATTTTATTGGTTTAACTAGTCTATTACAGACATTACATCAAATTATTTTCCTTCATCCCTGAATAACAACATGATTTCTACCTCTTACTTTGATATCAATCTGTGACGCCCTAAATATGTGTACTTACTACAGTGAATCAGACTCTCACTTGACCAATCTAAAATCCTTCTGAGTATATATAAATATTATACACTCACAATACTGACAACCAAATCATTCCCAGAAAAGAGGGGGTCTTCCGTTAAAATGACGCTCAATTAGAGAACTCATTTACTCGTCATAACTTTCTAGACATTGTCAAAAATACTAACTGTCTGATAATATACTATAATTATTGTTCATAGAACTTAGGGAAAAAGCACTTTACACCACTGTGGTTGTAGTGTTTTAAGCAATTAGCCACTGTGCTTTTAAAATATTCAAATAACCCACTGTACTTTTTAAAAATATTCAATCAAGCAATTCCGTCCAATTTTGCTCACGGCTATTAAAAAATTGGGCCAATTTTCCTACGTGGCTTTTCCCAATTAAATACAAATGACGTGTATTTACTGATCTGGTCAGCAAGATCAATCAGTTAAGCCTTCGTGGAATAGGTGGGAGGAAACCGTAGCAAGCAAAAGAAAAACAAATACACAAATAAACAATTCATTTAGGGCTTAAAAGCACACTTTTGTCTGAGAAGAAATCGAGGAAGGAGGTGGGGGTCTCTGGCGATATAGACAGACGAACAAGGTGGGGTATCATTCCAAGAAAGTTAGGGTTCCAATCGTCTATCGAACATGTAAATGTGGTCTGGGTTCCACCAATTTTTGTCTGAAACACAAAATATTGCACTATTTTTCATCTTTGTTTTTTCTTAAAAGCGAAGGTATACGGTGTTGATAGGAACTGACGTTGAATGGACTTATGTCTTCAGGTTCTTATATGAAGTATTGCACTTTTATGTTTTAGTGAAAATACTTGATGATATTTTGGATTTAAACATGAATGACCAGAGGAATATAATCTACTAATGTTAATAGTTGGTAGCCATAACTTCACTGATTATAGAGTTTGTAAATTGAATTGATAAATTGAAATCACATAGGTTTAAGAGTTAAGCAATCATAAAAAGAAATTTTAAGCGAAGGTTTAAGTGTTTCTGGAAAAGTGATAGGGAGCAAACTTTGTACAGTGGTCTCTGAACTGGATCCTGCAGAGTTAAGCAATCATAAAAAGAAATTAAGGTTTAGTGTTTCTTTAATGTGTATAGTTGTGTTTCTTTAATGTTTACAAATTTCTTTAATTGGTGACCATGTAATAAGTTTAATGTTTACAGTTGTGTAGTTTTTTTATTCAGTTAATGGTTAATGTTGGTGATTAGTTTGTTTATTCAGTAAATGGTCATGGTACTAACAAATTGAACATGTTGTTTAATGCAACATAAACTACTTTGATGTTGAATTGTACCATGGAGGTCAGTTTGTTACTAAGGAGGATGGATCATATGTTTATGAGGGTGGAAGGAAAGAAACTTATAAGGAGGCTGATGGAGATTACTTGAATGTTGAGAGGATGGTGAAGTTGGTAAAACACCTAGGGTATAAAAGACACTTGGATATGTACTTCAAATTGGTGGGGTGGAATTTGAAGGAGGGTTTAGAACTTCTTCATGATGACAATAGTGTAAGACTGCTAATTGATGAAGCTCTAAAAACTGGGAAGATTGATATATATTGTGACCATGAGTATAATAAAGAAACACCTGCTGAGATTGATGTCAGAGATGAGGAAGCACCAAAGCAGGCGGATGATGATTCAAGTGATGCTAGTTATTAGGAAAGTGATGAGGAAATAAGTGATGCTATTGATGATGATGAGAATGAGGAGTTGATAAATATAAGAAAAAAAAGGGACTGATAAAAAAATCAAGAGGACAAGAGTTGGTTTTGGATTGTGAAGTAAACCTTGATGAAGATCCAGATGATATTGGTCACTTACATGTTAAGGAGGTTGGGGCTTCATCTATCCCAAGAAAGCAACCAAATGTGGAAATTTGGTACACAAGAGGCGATGGCGAGGGGAAAAAGACTAGGGCATCCCGGAAAAACTAAAATTGCTGAGGTGGAAGTTGAACCAACATTTTCGGATGTTGAGGATGAGTTGGGGTTTGGGACAAAAGGAATGAGGCCTTGGGTGGCGAAGAAAATTTCGATGATTAGATTCGTCCAGTGGTGATTCTAGTAAGTAACAGTGAATGGGAAGGAGAGGAGCCACAAAGGAAAAAGAAAAGAGTGGTTCCGACATATAATCCCAACACTCCAATTAACAAGATAAAATTTGAAGTTGATATGATATCCTTTGGACTGAGCGATTGTAGGGAAGCTATAGTGAATTATGCAGTTGGTAATGGAAAGGGAATCTATTTTCTGTAAATGAGAAAACAAGAATACAAGAAAAGTGTGCCCTTTATCATCCATGGGGTTTTGGGCTAGTTATGTGCCACTTGAGAAGGTGTTTCAAATTAAATCATACAATGAGCAACATTATTGTGTGAGGAAAACAAGGATTAGGATTGTTAAGTCTAGATGGTTAGTTGAAGAGTTTAGGAATACAATAAGAGCAAAACCAAGAATGAAGTTGAGGGAAATACAGGCTGTAATTAAACAAAAGTTTGGACTGCAATCATCATTACCTCAGTGTCGACGAGTAAAGAAAATGGCTTTAAGTGAAATTGAGAGCACCTTGAAGGAGCATTATGCTAAAGTTTGGGAGTATGGGAATGAGATTCTAGCTACAAATCCTGGGAGCACAGTCCAAATTAGAGGTGATGAGGGCACTCCACCTAGATTCCAAAGAATGTACATTTGTTTTAAAGCTGTTAAACAAAATTGGTTGGAAGGATATAGACACATAATAAGGCTTGCTGGTTATTTCTTAAAGATATACTGCAGGGGTGAGTTGTTGTCTGCTGTTGGTAGGGAGGCAAATAACCAAATGTTCCCAATTGCTTGGGCAGTGGTTGAAAGTGAGAACAAGGATTCCTGGAGTTTGTTTCTGAGTCTATTGCTTGAGGATGTTGGCCTAGAATTAGGTAGAGGATGGACCTTGATAACTGACCAACAAAAGGTATAATTTACTTAATTATATTAACATTGAACTTTCTGTTTTTATTACTTGTTTTATAGTTTTGATTGTTTTTTATTGGATTATATATATAACACTAAAGAAAGGAAATGCCTTTAATAGTTTGTAGTTTCAGTTTCAGTTATTAAAAGGTGATAATGCAGATTACCAATAAAAGTTTCATTTTTAGATGTTGAGGATGAGTTGGGGTTATTATATTTTGTAATATTAGTACTAAACTTGTGTTTACTGATAAAATTGTGAGGTTTGGTTCTGCCGTACACAAGAGCTTTTTTAGGAGGCAGAAGCGTAGATGTTGTTCGGAACACATCTATGCTAACTTGAGGAAAAAGTGGTCGTGAGCAGTCTTGAAGCACATGTTTTGGAGAGCAGCCAAGGCCAATAATCCTCATGATTTCAGAAGGGCAATGGTTGACATCAGACAGGAGAGTAAGGATGCTCACACTCATCTTTTAACTATTCCTCCTAAGCAGTGGAGCAAGGCCTTTTATTCTTGTGAAATAAAATGTGATGTTGTGACTAATAACATGTCTGAATGTTTTAATAGTTGGATCTTAGAGGCTAGATATAAACCAATACTAACTATGTTTGAAGATATAAAAACACAAGTCATGGGTAGAATCCATACAAAGAGGGATGAGATGCAAAAAATAGAGGCAAAGTTATGTCCTAGGATTATGACAAAGGTCAATAAGGCCATTGAGTTAACCAAGTACTGTGAGTATGACTGGGATGGGGGGCACAAGTTTGAAGTGTCTGATAGGAGTGGCAAATACAAGGTAGACATAGAGGTTACAAGTTTTTCATGTGGGGTATGGCAGTTATCTGGTATTCCTTGACACCATGGAGTAATTGGAATCCTTCACATGGAACAACTAATTGAGAACTATGTTGATTCCTGCTATTATGTGGAGACTTACCTGAAATCATATAAAAACTTGTTAAATTCAATGGGGGGTTCAAATGAATGGCCTCCTGCCAACATGACAACATTGTTGCCTCCACAAACCAAGAGAATAGCAGGCAGACCTAAAAAAAATAGGAGGAAGGATCCTAATGAAGAGCCCAGCAGCAAGACCAAGTCATCTAGGAAAGGGACTCCTATTAGGTACTCTAGGTGCAAGGAGTATGGGCATAACAACTTAGGTTGTAAGATGACACAACCAAGGACTAAAATTAGGACACCACCTACTGAAGATCCAAGTCAAGCTACCCCACAATCTGCAGGTGCCCTAAGGCCTAATAATAAGCTGGGGGTAAGCTATTTTAAACCCAATTTTTATTACTAGTTTTTAATAGTTGATTGTATATTATTTCACATGTGGTTCTATTCTACAGGTGAAAAGGAAAGAAAGGGGTCAAGGAAAGAAGTCTGGAATTGGAAATCACACTGGGCAAAGAGAAGTAAGCATCCTTACTTTAGAAGGTGTTTCAATGCTTGTTGGCAGCCAAACACTAATTGTAGTTGTCCATGTAGGTAAGGAAAAGTTCAAGACTGGCAGCAAGTGAACAATCTGCAGGTGCAGCAGAAGGGCAACAAAGGGACCATCTGCAGCCTAGAAGAGCAGCAAGTGGACCAGGATCATCTAATATTGCTATTGGACCATCTGCAGACCAAAGGGAAGAGCCTAGAAGGGGAACAAGTGTAAGAGGACCATCAACCAGGTGGAAAGTAAAGGCTAAAAGAAGACTAGACTGAACGAGTGGTTAAAGAGACATTAGGTTGTACTTTGTTGTTCTGACTTTATCAAAGGGACCATATTCATGTAATATTTTGGTAACTAAATTATGTATTGAATTGGTCTCAACATGTGGTTATATTTTTGGCTTAATATACTTTATCAGTTAACAGTTGGTGTAAGACCCCAACTTTTATGAATAAAGATTAATTTTTCTCGAAATACATTTTTGAATTTTATGGTGTGGATTTGATATAATGTTATAGTTATGGGTAGTATTTATAAATTTTGCAAAGTATGCAAGTTGTCATAAAATATTCGATTGGTCGGGAAATATTCGTTTTAACAGGGAATATTCGTACGACGACACAATCATTGGTGGACCCCACAACAAAATTATTGCCGGAATGAGAAAACGACATAAATATCTTTTTATAAAAATAACGGCAGAAGTTTTACCGTTAACTGTTGAAATATCAGGTGGTAAAAGTATAGTAATACACGTGGTTGCATAGTAGCACACGGTATTGATTATTAATGCTTACGTGAGAAGTCACTCAGTTTTATTTAATTATTGCTACTGTAATTGCTGCATAGTATCTCACGTTATTTGATTCAAGTATTGTCGATATTTTATATATTATTAAATTAATAATTGAGACGATACAGTTATTCATATTATTATTTACAATATTGATGATATCTAGAAAGTTCCGTCAAGGAGAGGTTTGGTCACCTAATTGCGCGCCAATAGGGAGAAATCCTTATCGGAAAGCCCCCTCTTTTCTGAAAATGATATGGTTGTTAAATATTGCAATAATAATAATGTGAGACTCCAGATTTTATGAATAAAGATTTAATTTTCTCGAAATATTTTTTTAATATTATGGTGTGGATTTGAGATAATGTTATAGTTGTGGGTAGTATTTATAAATTTTGAAAAGTATGCAAGTTGTTGTATAATATTCGATTGGTGGGGAATATTCTTTTTTGTCGGAGAATATCCAAATGCTGACGATGTACAATCATTAGTGGACCCCAACGAAATTATTATTCGGATGGAGAAAGCGACAAAAAATATTTTATTGAAAATAACGGCGGAAGTTTTACCATTATCTTTGTTGAAACACCCGGTGTTAAAAAAATGCGATGTCATTATGTGGTTGCGTAGTAGTACTACGGTATTGATTATTGATGCTTATGTGATAAGTCACTCGGTTTTGTTTTATTGGTATTATTAATGTAATAAAACAAAATACTTTTATAAGTTTATTCTATAAATAGAATATATTATATTCTATTATGCATAGTGTCTCGCATAGTGTTTTGCATAGTAAAATCTTTTTATATAAAAGCAGAATACTTTTATAAAGTTATTACATAAATAGAATATATTATATTTTATTATGCATAGTGTTGCGTAGTGTTTGCATAGTGTTTTGCATAGTAAAATCTTTTTATATAAAACAAAATACTTTTATAAAGTTATTTGTTTTATTAGACAATAATTAGAATATATTATATTTTATTATGCATAGTGTTTGCATAGTTCTGCATAGTATTTGCATAGTAAAATCTTTTATAAAGTTATTCATTTTATTAGATTATAAATAGAATATATTATATTTTATTTAAAAGATTTTGCTTTAAATATGGAAAGTCGAGATTAAAGTATATCAATCTGGACCGTTCATGAGTTAATTCTTATCTTGATCCATTTTTTATAAATAGAAGCTCATTCCTTCATTATTTCTTACGAATTCTTTGAAACTCTGAGAGAGAAACTATAGAGAGAAAGAAGAAAAGTGTTCTGCTACTTTACTACTTTTATATCCGATTACTCTTCTTTCTTAAGGTAGGGAATATTATTTGTTGTGTCTTAAAGTAGGGTACTCTTTCTTTCTTATTTATGAAGAAGAACACGTTATTCCATTTTTTATTATTACATTGGAATAACTGTATACTGCAGCTACCCTATACTTGGTGAAATTCTTACATTATTTCATTCTTTATTATTACATTGATTGGATATCCACATACATGCGTTTCTGGTGGGATTGGTTAAAATCTTTATTGGGTATACATTGGAATAACACATACATCGCAATCATGACATGGTGATTTTGTTATTATTTCGTTCTTTATTATTACGTTGGAATAACACATCTATGTAATCTAGTATGCGTGGTGATTTACATTATTATTCCGTTCTTTATTATTACATTTGGAATATCCATACCTGCGCGTTTTCGTCGGACTGGTTAAAATCTTTATTAGTATTACTGTTGGAATAACTTTTGTCATCGCAATCTGCATGCGTGGTGATTTCTGTTATTATTTCGTTCTTTATTATTACATTTGGAACATCCACATGCGTGCTTTTACTTATGACTTGGTTAGATTAATTATTATTCATTGGAATAACACGCATACTCGCAATACCGCATGCATGGTGATTTCTTTTGTTATTCCATTCTTTATTATACTCGGTTGGTTAAAGTTTTGACTTATACTCCATGAAATTAGTGGAATATCCTTGATATTTGCGCTTCATCCGATATTTTTTCATGGAAATATTCTTACGAGCATTCTTGAATTTTACTCTACAAAGCGATATCGTGTTGACAATTTGGGCGTTATTAGTTCTGATTAAATTAATTCTTGAACTTGTTTTATTGAATTCTTATATCATTGTCATCAACCTCATGTTTATATTTTTTTAAAAGTCATACGTGGCTTTGTAGTGCATAGATGGACTTGGTATGATTATAACCGAGGATTATTGTAATTGTAATCATACTTAGTAATATTACAAATGATGTGGAAAAAGTCCTTATTGGCCGTGGTGCATTGATGGACGGTTTTTTGGTATGATTATGGCTATGGATTCTCTTTGGCCATAGTCAAAGATGAATTGTTTTATGGCATGATCGGAATAGTTGATGAAAACATGATTATCTTTAAGTAGTAGTGCATGGATAATTCGTGGTCGTGATCTTAAAGAATATCCTTGGTAGTAGTGCGGGGTGATTCGATGATGTGGATTATTTATTAAGTTGTGTCCAGGTGATAAAAGTGATGAAAAACCTTTTAAATCATAGAAGATATTAGATTTTATTCCTACTTGACTCTTCTAATGGATTGCTTGTTTCATTGCGAGTTAAACTTGATAGTTATTATATTTTATAAGTTGAACAACTTTGTTGAAGGCTAACGATAAATTATTACGCATTATCTTAGTCATAATATTTCTTCTTGGGCTAGTTGAGCTCACCCTTTCTTTCATTTTATTCTCTTGAAATGAGAGCGTAAATTTGAGACTAGTCGGGGAACAGAGTGATGGTCCTAGATGGTGCATTAGTAGTCCTCACCATTCTGTGAAATAGTGTGATAATAATTGTAATGAGGACTCCTTTTAAGTTTATATATTATTTAGTAGACAATATTTGTATTCAAACTCACAGTTTATGTTTTGTCGTATTGTACACGACAGTTGTATTTGAATTCTGTACCATGTATCTGGCGACTCAAGATGGGTGATGTATACCTAATTTTGGGGGCGTCACAGTTGGTATCAAAGCTTAGGGATATGATCCTTGGCTGAGATGTGAGACAATAACTAGGAGGGGAGAGACGGGGAATTCTTTCGCTAGTATGACTTACCTAAGTTTATTTGATATTTAATTGGTCGGTCAGAGTATATGGATAATGTGTTACATGTCAATTAACCTTTGTTTTGTGGCAGTATTTGCAAATGGCATCCGAAAATGTTGAGATAAGCAATAAAGCACATGAGACCGTTGAGACACCTTTAATCACTAACCAGGTTAATGTGATGTCAGACGAAAGAAGAAATTAGAGATATCTACGTGGTGCGTGAAGAACTAATAGTTGCACCCAAGCTAGTTACAGAGGCTGCAGCTGAGAGTGAGGAAGAAGAGGAACCTGAGGAGAATTTATTAGAAGAATTTTGTAAGACCCCAACTTATTAATAAATGAAATTTAATTCCTCTATTTATTATTTTGAAATAGTAAGGGTTGATTTGATTAATGTGGTTAGTTATGGGTAAAATGCGCAAATATTTCAAATAAGCAAGTGGTTATAAAATATTCATTTTTATCGGAGAATATTCGTTTGGTCGTGGAATATTCTTTACTGCGTCGAGGGAATATTAAATATTGCCAGTAGTGACCTTGTGTGGGCCCATAACTTGAAAGCGATTGGATGAAGAAAAGCAGCAAGTATATGTTGTTTATAAATAACTTGCTAGCTTGATTATTCTTTATTATCTTGTTGGAATACAAATTGGTTAAAATACTGGTTGTAAGACCCTAACTTTTTGAATAAAGATTAAATTTTCTCGAAATATTTTTTGAATATTATGGTGTGGATTTGATATAATGTTATAGTTGTGGGTAATATTTATAAATTTTGTAAAATCATGAGTTGTTATATAATATTCGATTGGTGGGGAATATTCTTTTTGTCGGGAATATCCGTATGCAATGCAATCATTAGTAGACCCCTACAATGTAATTATTGTTGGATTGAGAAAATGACAAAAATACTTTATGAAAATAACGACGGTTTTTTCACAAGATTAGCTGTTGAAACACCGGTGTTAAAAAATCTGATGTCTGGCGTGGTTGCATAGTAGAAATACGGTATTGATTATTAATGCTACGTGAGAAGTCACTCGGTTATACTCAATTATTACTACGATAATTCTTTGCATCATATCTATCATATTATTGATTCAATTATTGTCACGGTATCATTTGCATAAAATGTTATTTTATTAAATCAATAATTGAGACGACAAAGTTATTCATATTATAAATTGCAATATTTACAATGTCTAGAAGTTCTATCAACGAGAGGTTAGATAACCTAATTGCGCCAATAGGGAAAAATCCTTAACGAAAAGCCCCCTCTTTCCTGGGAACGACCTGGGTGATAAATATTGTGAGTTATAATATTAATGATGAATGTTATTAAAAATTGAAGTTGTGTTCGGAGTTGAATTTGGAGACGCGGACGTGATATTTGAGTCCGGAACGATGAAATTAGTAAAAATAGTCTATAAACACAAAATTTTTTGAATTCACTATTTGAATTGAAAAAGTCAATAGTTGACTTTTTTGGGAAAAGTCAAACTTTGAAATTTCAAAATTTATATTTTTGATAAAAATGGTTTTATTGTGTTGGAATTATTTGTGTTAGTAAAAATCGATAATTATTTCGATAATAATTGATGTCTGGAGGTTATATTGACCAATCGAGTATTTAACCGGATAAATGAGCAATTGATTGCTATTATTTCACATAATTATAACTATTTGTTCACATGTGTATACTATTGTTTCACATTCTTGTTACTATTAGGGTAGTTGGTGCAAGATTGATAATACTTGCGTGACTAAGTTAAAAATGGAGGTATAGATGGAGGTACTATCTTTGTAATTCATATTTTCACATGATTATACTATTGATTCACATGATTGAACTATTGATTCAAATTATTTACTATTAGGGGAGGTGGTGCAAGTTTGATAATACTTGCAGGACTAAATTAAAAATGAAAGAAAAGTTGGAGGTATTGTACTGTAATTTTTCGAGCCTCAAAACGTGCAATTATCGAAACTATATTTTCCTATAAATAGAAGCTCATTCTTCCTTCATTTCTCACCAAATCATAAAAGCTTTAGAGCGATTATTATAGAGAGAAATTATAGAGAGAAAGAAGAGGAGAAGTCTGCTACCTCACTATTCCAGTATCCAGTTTTTCTAAGGTAGGGAGTATTATTTCTTTCTTTCGTCTTCATAAATAGAACTTCTGTTATTCCATTCTTTGTTATTATGTTAGAATAACTTTTCGCCACATACAAGCACCGCATACTTGGTGAAATTCTTCTATTATTCCATTCTTTATTATTACGTTGGAATATCACATGTCTCGTGGAGTTCTACTTGGGACCTAGTTAAAAGTCTTTATTATTACATTAGAATATCACATGCATGCGTTTCTACAGGACTGGTTTTCGTCTTTATTATTACATTGGAATATCACATGCTCATGTATTTTACGTGGGACTGATTCCGTCTTTATTATTCATTGGAATATCCATCATGCATTTTTCTGTGGGACCGATTCCGTTATTTATTATTACGTTGGAATAACTTTTTTGTGCGATTCTATCGCATGCATGGTGATTTCTTTTGTTATTCCATTCTTTATTATACTCAGTTGGTTAAAGTTTTGACTTCTATAATCCATGAAATTAGTGGAATATCCTTGATATTTGCGCTTCATCCAGTATCTTTTCATGGAAATATTCTTCTGAGCATTCTTGAATTTTACTCCACAAAGAAATATCATGTTGACAATTTGGATGTTATTGGTTCTTGGACAAAATAATTCTTGAACTTATTTTATTGAATTCTTATATCATTGTCATCATCCTCATGTTTATATTTTGTTGAAAGTCATCTGTGGCCTATATTGCATAGATGGACTTGGTATGATTATGACCAGGAATTATTGATTGTAATCATGGTAGTAATGTTACAAATGATGTGGAAAAAGTCCTCATTGGGCGTAGAGCATTGATGGATAGTCGTTGGCATGATCATGACCATTATTGAATACACAAATATTCTTGGCGTGAGTGCGTGGATAATTGTGGTCGTGATACTTAAAGAATATCCTTGGCCGTAGTGCATGGGTGATTCGATGATGTGGATTATTTATTAAGCTGAGTCCCAACGATAAAAGTGATGAAAAACCTTCTAAATCATAAAAGATAATAGATTTTATTCTCTACTTGACTCTTTTAATGGATTGCTTGTTCCGCTGCAGTTAAACTTGACGGTTGTTATATTGTATCAGTTTAACACTGTTGAAGGCCAACGATAATATATTCTGCCTTATCTTAGTCTTAATATTTCCTACTGGGCTAGTTGAGCTCACCCTTTTACTTTTATTGTTCTCTTCAGGAAATGAGAACGTAGCAGGGACTAGTCGGGGAATGGAGTGACGGACCAGATGATAGCATTAGTAGTCCTCACTATTCAGTGAAATAATGGAAAATAAATGTAATAATATTAAATTTGAGTTTGTATATTGTCTAGACGACAACATTTATATTAAAACTCATAGCTTATGTTTTGTCGTACTTTACACGACAGTTGTATAATTAAGTTGTATTTGTATTCTATACCATGTATCTGGCGACTCAAGATGGGTGATGTATACCTATTTTGGGGGCGTCACAGTTGGTATCAGAGCTTAGGGATATGATCCCTGGCTAAGATGTGAGACTAGAACTAGGAGGGGAGAGACGGGGAATTCCTTCGCTAGTATGACCTACCTAAGTTTATTTGATATTTAATTGGTCGGTCAGAGTATAGGGATAATATGAGATGTTAATTAACCCTTGTTTTGTGGTAGTATTTGAAAATGGCATCCGAGAATTTTAAGAATAGCAATGGAGCACAGGAGACCGTTGAGTCTCCACAGATCAATAATCAGGACAATGTAATGCGGGATGGCGATAATCCTCTTGTAAACACCAACATCGATCAATCGATTGAACGACCAGACGTTTAGGAGCTTTTTAGAATTCATGCAACATCGGTGAAGGCCACTCCACATTCATAATATAGGAGGGAAACAATGGCAACCCACGGTTGGTCACCGCTAAGCAATTCAAGGAGCTGGGACCACACGAGTTTTTGGGAAAGCTTTGAACCACTTAAAAGAGACGTGGTTAAAGCGAGATCACCAAGATATTTGATGTCTTGGGATGCTTTGAGAGCAAAAGGTTCCTTTGCCACCTTTATGTTGCGTGAAGAGGCGAGATCACTTGGTGGGAATCAGTAAAACGCGTACTGACCTTACTTCAAGATGTCTTGGGAGAAGTTCAAGAGTCATTCAACGACAAGTACTTTCCCAAAAGTATTCGTCACATGAAGGAGGTGGAGTTTATCAAGTTAGAACAAAAAACAATATGGCCAGTGTCATGCAATACGAGGCTAAATTTACGAGTTATCGGTTTGCATCCCATTTAGTCGATAATGAGGAGCGAATGAGCGTGAATGTTTTTAAGAGGTTTGAAAGCGGGAGATACGCCAATATCTTATTTCTCATAAAGCGTGTTTGTATTAGGATGTTGTAAATAGGGCTCGATTAGTGGAAGTAGCGATAACGAGTCAACGCAACCAAAAAGAGATCATCGACAAAAATGATAATGGGTGATACTTGATCATCAAAGCGGTGACAATAAGCATAGAGGAATCAACATGCGAAATGGTAACCACTTCCGGTGGTAATCATGGTCAAAACAATAAGAATGGACATTTCAAGAAGAGGAGATTCAACAATGATGGAAAGGCGTCGACCAAAGACCGGTTGTTAAGGAAGGAGAACGACCACCTATCATATGCTTCAAATGCGGAGGGAGGGACACATCGGTCCAAAGCTGCGCGATGTCGTCAAAAGCATGTTATAATTGTGGAAAGAAGGTCACTTAGCCCGATTTTGTCATTCACCAAGACAAGTTCAGCTAGGATGGAGGCACCAAAGGTAGTCGGAAAAGTCAAAAGATGAGTTTAGAGAGAACGTTTTTGTTCGTGACAAGGAACACGAATAAAATTATCACGGGTATGTTAGTCATAAACTCTTGTGAAGTCTATCTGAAGTGTTGAATCTGGTTCTACTCACTCTTTTATTTCACCTAGTTGTGTTCAATGTTTGAAGTTAACTCTGGAGAAGTTAGACTTTGATATATTTGTTTAAACTCAGTTGGGAGAAACCTTCGTTACCTCCACTATTTATAAATCTTGTTCAAATCAACACTTTTACGTTACGTGTCGATCTTGTCTCTTTGAAAATACTTGCCTTTGATGCGATTTTAGGAATCGATTGGTTAACTACTCATCATGCTTTTCGTAAGGTTGTTAGCTTTCATATTATTAACCAACCTGTTATGCGAATTCAAGCAACCAAACCACTAAAGTCAATTATTGTCATATCAAGCCATAAGAAAAGAGCCCCGGTCCTTTCGTTGTTGACTTTCTTGTGTGGAATGCACCGAAGCCAAACTTTCGATAGGCGACGTCGTGAATGACGATGTCAAGTTGATAGGTATCAATGTGACGTACTATCCAAGTCTTGGATGAGAGTCACAGTTTTGAATGATATTTCTATTGTTAATATATTTTCTGACGTATTCTTGAAGACATCTTAGCCTACCTAGGCGTGAAATCGAATTTTGTATTGACCCAAAGACAAAACCCATTTCTTAAACCCTCAAATATTTTCTTCACCTAAAACGAACGTAACATGTGCCAAAGACGTTGGCTCGAGCTGTTGAAGATTACGATCATATCATTCAATACCATTGTGGAAAAGCGAACGTGGTAGTTGACGCATTGAGTAGAAGATCGTATGCGTTTACAAGTGCGAATATACGAACTCCCGTGAAGATAACGATTATACGAGTAGAATCGACTTTAATCGATAAAGTTAAAGCCGTTCAAGCTACAGACCTGAAGCTAATGTGTATGAAGAAGAAAGTGCAAGAAGGTGCTATGCCGGAAGCAAGAATCGATGAAGAAGGAATACTTCAAGTCAACTCCAGACTTTGTGTTCCTAACAACCCTGATTTAAAGTATAAAATCATGATGGAGGCGCACAACACACCGTTTGCAATCCATCCTGGGAGTACCAAAATGTATCGTGATCTTCGACATATATTTTGGTGGAGCAATATGAAGAGAGAGATAGCAGAGTTTATCTCAAGGTGTTTAATTTGTCAACGAGTCAAGGCGGAGCATCAAGTACCAAAAGGTCCATGGCAACCACTTGAAATTCTAGAATGGAAGTGGGAACACATTACTATGGATTTCGTTACTGGTCTTCCCAAGGTTTCTCAAGGCATTGATGCAATTTGGGTCATTGTTGATAGATTGACCAAGTCTGCTCATTTCCTACCTATACGAGAAACTTATACACTTGAACGTCTTGCTCGTATGTACATAAACGAGATTGTAAGACTGCATGGTATGGTAGTATCCATAGTTTCTGATCGAGACCCAAGATTCACTTCAAGATTTTGGGTTAGTTTGCAAAAAGCTATGGGCACGGATTTATAATTTAGCTCGACATATCATCCCTAGATGGACGGGCAGTCAGAGAGGACCATTCAAACTCTTAAAGATCTATTAAGATTCTGTGTCCTTGACTTCAAGGGAAGTTGGGATAAGTTCCTACCATTGGTGGAGTTTTCCTACAACAACAGTTATCAAGCAAGTATTGGCATGGCTCCATTTGAGGCGTTATATGGAAGAAAATGTCGTTCTCCAGTATGCTGGGATGATGTGGGTGAAGCAACGTTGTTGGGACCGGAGTTGGTACGTATGACTACGGAAAAGATTCAAACGATCCGATAATGGACCCCGGTGTGTGGCGGTATACATCACCCATCTTGGGTGCGTCGGATACGTAGTGCGAAATTCAAATACAACTTACTAATACAAACTGTCGTGTATGCAATCGATAAACATAAAGCTGTGAGTTTGAATACAAATATTATCTACTAGAGATTATACAAACTCAAAAAGAGTCCTCATTACAATTATTATCACACTATTTCACAGAATAGTGAGGACTACTAATCTTATCCTCGGACCATCACTTTCGTTCCCAGGCTCGTCCCGACTATATTCTCATTTCACGAAGAGCGGTGAAAAGAAAGGGTGAGCTCAACTAGCCCGATAAGAAATATTATGACTAAGATAATGCGAATAAATTATCATTAGTCTCCAACAATATTAAGCGATAAAATATAATAGACATCAAGTTTAGCTGCGGTAGGAACAAACAATCCATTAAAAAGTCAAGTAGAAAATAAAATCTACTATCTTTTATGATTTAAAAGGTTTTTCATCAACATTATCATTTGAGACTCGACAATAAATATTCCACATCATCGAATCACCCCCTACTTTCTGACCGAGGATATTCTTTAGTATCACGACCACAATTATCCATACCTTCTACGGGCGAGAATATATTTGTGTATTCATTAATGGTCGTGATCATACCAACAAGCGTCCATCGATGCACTACTGGGCCAATGAGAACTTTTACCACATCATTTGTAACATTACGGTCATGATTACATAGAATAATCCACAGTCGTAATCATACCAAGTCCATCATGCACTCTGAGGCCACAGATGACTTTCAACAAAATATAAACATGAGGATGATGACAATGATATAAGAATTGATAAAACAAGTTCAAAAATTATTTTATCCGAGGAATTATTAACGTCAAATTGTCGACATGATCTTTGTTTTGTAGAGTAAAATTCAAGAATGATCGGAAGAATATTTCCATGAAAAGATCTTTGGATGAAGCGCAAATATCGAGGATATTCTACTAATTTCATGGAGTATAGAAGTTGAAACTTTAACCATTTGAGTATAATAAAGAATGGAATAAAAAAAGAAATCACCATGCATGCGGTACTTGCGCATAGGCGAGTTATTCAATAGAATAATAATAACGGAACGGTCGGGCAAAATTTTTGCAAGACAGGATGTTCAACGAGAATAATAAAAGGCGGAACCGGTCGGTGTAAAAACACAGACAGGATGTTCCAGCGAGAATAATAATAAGCGCGAAACCGGTCCGGTGTAAAAACACAGACGAGGATGTTCAGCGGAATAATAATAAAAAGCGGAACTAGGTCGGGTGTAAAAACAGACGAGGATGTTCAACGGAATAATAATAAAAAAGACGAAACCGGTTCGGTGTAAAAGGTGTAACGAACGAGATATTCAACGAAGGATGTTCAAGCGAGAATAATAGAAGAATGTCACCAAGTATAGGGTAGGCAGCGTATCTGAGTTATTCCAACAGAATAATAAGAAATGGAATAACAACAGTTCTCTTCATGAATAAGAAAGAATAACACTCCTTACGAGTACAACAATAATATTTCCTACCTTAAGAAGAAGAATCTTTGGATATATAAGTAGTGAAGTAGCGAGAATACTTTCTTCTTTCTCTCTATAGTTTATCTCTACAGAGTTTGATTGAATTAAGTGAAAATAATGAATGAATGAGCTTATTTATAGAAAAATGGAATGCGTAGTAACTAACTCATGAGCGAGTCGAGATTGATTTACTTTAATCGACGGTCCATATTTAAAGCAAAAAGCAAAATAAAATATAATATATTCTATTTATAATCTAATAAAGCGAATAACTTTATAAAAGATTTTACTATCTGCAAACACTTATATGCGAGAGCCTTATGCAAATACTTATGCATAATAAAATATAATATATTCTAATTATTGTCTAATAAAAGCAGATAGCTTTATAAAAGTATTACATTTTATATAAAAAAGATTTACTATGCAAAATACTTATACGAGACCTTTATGACACTTATCATAATAGAATATAATATATTCTATTTATAGAATAACTTTATAAAAGTATTATTTTTTTTATATAAAAAGATTTTACGTATTATTACATTAATAATACCAACAAAAGCTGAGTGACTTATCACTTAAGCATCAATAATTAATCTGGTGTTACTCTTATGCGACCACAGCGTATTCTTTACTTTTAACAAGGGTGTTTGACGAGTTAACGGTAAAACTTCCGTAGTTATTTTCATAAAAAGTATTTTTGTCGTTTTTCTCAATCAAACAATAATTCCGTTAATGGGGTCCTGATGATGTGTGCCGTTGTACTAATATTCCTGTTAAAAGCGAATATTCCCAGGCCAATCGAATATTATATAACAACTTGCGTACTTTGCAAAATTTATAAATATTACCCACAACTATTATATCAATTTCACTCCATAATATTCAAAAATAATATTTATAGAAAATTCATCTTTATTCAAAAAGTTGGGGTTTACAATCTCCCTTCTTATGAAATTTAAGCCCTCGAAATTAGAAGTGCATTACTGGTATGTCGAAGAGGTAAGGATACCTTGATTTCATTTGATTCTAACTCCCAAGTCATTTCCTCGACATCGTGGTTTCTCCACAAAACTTTGACTTGAGGTATAACCTTGGTGCGTAGAATATGTTCCTTCTTATCAAGATTTGAGCAGGGAACCTCTTCATACGTCAAATCTTCCGCTATTTCGTCCGGTTCAACTCGATAATGTGGTTCGGGTCTTCCACATATTTACGTAACATGGATATGTGAAAAGCGTTATGAACACGAGACATACTTGGCGGTAAAAGCGAGTTATATAGGCCGCAGTTCCTACTCGATCAAGGATTAAAAATGGGTAGATAAATCGAGGATTGAGCTTTCCTCTCTTTCCAAATCTCGTAACCCCTTTCCATGAAGCGACACGTAACAACACATGATCTCTA
Source organism: Panax quinquefolius (assembly GCA_020205615.1). Taxonomy (NCBI): domain Eukaryota; kingdom Viridiplantae; phylum Streptophyta; class Magnoliopsida; order Apiales; family Araliaceae; genus Panax; species Panax quinquefolius. The sequence goes on from CM035151.1 coordinate 29,950,880, forward strand.
TATCGAATTCCCGTCCTTTCGATGAAGATCGGCATAACTCTTTTTATCGATCTTGTGAGGTTTTTATCGTTGCGGATCGTTTGAATCTTTTACGTAGTCATACGTACCAACTCGGTCCCAACAACGTTGCTTCACCCACCTCATCCAGCACATCTTTGGAAGCGACACTTTCTTCCATCTGGCGCTTGAATGGAGCCATGCGATACTTGCTTGATAAGCTGTTGTTGTAGGAAAACTCCACCGATGGTAAGAACTTGTCCCAACTTCCTTGAAATCAAGGACACGAGTCTTAATAGATCTTGAGAGTTTGAATAGTCCTCTCCATTGTCCGTCGAAATCGAGGATGATATCTTAGAGCTAAATCGTAAATCTGTGCCCATAGCTTTTGCAAACTAACCCAAAATCGTGAAGTGAATCTTGGGTCTCGATCGGAAACTATGGATCTTGGCATACCATGCGATCTTACAATCTCGTTTATGTACATCTGAGCAAGGCGTTCAAGTGTATAAGTTCTCTCGTATCGGTAAGAAATGAAGCGGACTTGGTCAATCTATCAACAATGACCCAAATCGCATCTATGCCTTGAGAAACCTTGGGAAGACCGATGCTTGAAATCCATGGTAATGTGCTCCCACTTCCATTACGGAATTTCAAGTGGTTTCTGATGGACCTTTTGGTACTTGATGCTCGCCTTGACTTCGTTGACACGTTAGACACCTTGAGATAAGCAATTATATCTCTCTTCGTATTGCCCCACCAAAATGTATGTCGAAGATCGTGATACATTTTGGTACTCCCGAGATGGATTGCAAGCGGTGTGTTGTGCGCCTCCATCATGATTTTATACTTTAAATCGGTCGTTAGGAACACAAAATGGAGAGTTGATTTCGAAGTATTCCTTCTTCATCGATTCTTGCTTAGGCATCGCACCTTCTTGCACTTTCTTCCTCATACGCATCGACTCCGGATCGTAATTTGAAGCGACTTTAATTTTATCAATTAAAGTCGGTTCTACTCGTATATTTGCCATCATCACGTGGGTCCACAGGTCTTTATCTCTATCTCCATCCTTTGCAAGTCATACTGAAAATGGGCCTTTGCGTTGACAATATTACTTTTCGTGCCGCATATGATCTTACTACTCGACGTCGGCTACCACGTTTCGCTTTTTCGAGGATGGTATTGGATGGTATGATCATAATCTTTCAGCAGTTCAAAGCCAGCGTCGTTGTCGCGTGTTGAGTTCCTTTTGAGTGAAGAAATATTTGAGGCTTTTATGATCGTAAAGATCTCCACTTTCTCCCCATACAAGTAATGCCTCCAAATTTTAAGTGCGAAGACAACAATTTGCTAACTCTAGGTCATGAGTAGGATAATTCCTCTCATATTCTTTGAGTTGTCGTGAGGCATAGGCTATGACTTTCCCATGTTGCATGAGAACACATCCTAACCCTTTTGCTAGAAGCATCTTTGTAGATGACAAATCCTCCGAACGGATGGTATTGTCGAGCAGTCTTTGAAATGAGTCTCCTCTTGAGTTCTTGAAAACTCTTCTCACATTCCTCGCTCAACCAGAACTTTGTATCTTTAAGAGTTAAGTTGAGTTAGTGGAGTAGCGATTCGAGAAAACCCTTCTACGAATCTCAGATAATAACCACTAAGCAGAAAGCTCGTACTTGATCATTTGATTTAGGTTGCTCCCGACTTTGAATAGCTTGATCTTTCTTTGGGTCAGCGGATATTCCATGACTTGATACCACGTGCCCGAGGAATGCTACTTCCTCAAGCGAACTCGCATTTCTTCAACTTGGCATAAAGCTTGTATTCACGAAGCTTTTGGAGTATCGACCTCAAGTGTTCCTCATGATCTTCACGGCTTTTGGAATATATGAGGATGTCATCGATAAAAGGCGACCACAAAATGATCCAAATATTCCTTGAATACTCGGTTCATCATATCCATGAAGCGGTGCGGAGCATTAGTCGATCAAAGGACATGACTAGGAATTCATAATGCCGTCTGGGGAGTTACGAAAAGCCGTCTTTGGAATATCATCGGTTCTAATCTTCAATTGGTGATATCGGAGCGAAGATCGATCTTTGAAAAGAATTTGGCTCCTTGCAATTTGGTCAAACAGGTCATCAATACGTGGCGATGGGTACTATTTTTGATGGTGACATGATTGACTCCAGATAATCAATACAAAAGTCGCATACTCCCATCTTTCTTCTTCACGAATAGAGCAGGAGCACCCCGAGGAGAAGTACTGGGGCGAATAAAGCCGATGTCTAACAATTCTGCGGTTGAGTCTTTAACTCACGAAGTTGATAGAGCCATTCGATATGGGGCTTTGGAAATGGGTTTTGTCTGGGTTCAAAAGTCGATACAAAATTCAATTTCACGCTCACTGGGGGTAGGCAGGAAGTTCTTGAGAGAATCGTCGGAAATTCATTAACAATAGAAATATTATTCAAAAGCGGCGTATTTTTGTTTAGATCGTGACATGAGCTAAGAAAGCTTGACATCCATTTTTCAATAAGCGAATAGCTTTATGGCTTGAGATAGCGGTGATTGATTTTAATGGTTTGGTTGCTTGAATTAGCATAATAGGTCGATTAGGAATATGAAAGCTAATGACCTTACGAAAATAATCAATTTTTGCATGATGAGTAGTTAACGATCAATCCCTAGAATTACATCAAATGCAAGTATTTTTAATGCAATAAGATCGACGGGTAATGTGTGGGTACCAACTTGAACCAAACAAGACTTATAAATAGTGGATGTAATGAAGGTTTCTCCCAGCGGAGTTTCCACAGATAAGTCAAAGTCTAATTTCTCGAGTCAAATTTAATCGTTGGCGCAAGTAGGAGAAATAAAAGAATGGGTAGAAGCCGGTATCAAATAAAGTGTAGACTTAGCTAGAGTTTATGATAAGCTTACCGTGATGACCTCATTCGGGTTCCTTGCTCTCTGGGAGGTCTGACAACAAGCGCTCTCCCTTGCACACTCTGGCTTTGACTTTTACGGGACGACCTTTGGTGCCTCCATCTAGTTGAATTTGTCTTGGTGAGCGACAAAATCGAGCTAAGTGACCTTCTCTTCCACAATTATAACATGCTTTGGATGACATCGCGTAATTTTGGGTGATGTGTCCCCCCCTCGCATTTGAAGCATATGATAGGTGGTCTTTCTCCTTCCTTAACAGCTTGGTCTTTGGTCTTGGCGTCTTTCCATCATTGTTGAATCTCCTCTTCTTGAAATGTCCATTCTTATTGTTTTTGTACGATTACCACAGAAGTGGTTACCATTTACGGCTTTATTGATTCCCTCCACGCTTGTTTGTCAAGCCGATGGTTGCTCTCCTTTGGTATTATCATTTTGTAATTTTTGCTCTCTTTTGGTTGCGTTGACTCGTTATCGCGCTCCACCAAGTGAGAGCCCTATTTACAACATCGAATACAAAAACACGGTTTAGAAATAAGATGTTGGCGTATTTCGACTTCAAACCTCTTAAAAACATTCAGCGCCATTCTCTCTTCATTATCCACCAAGTGGGGATATGGCCGGGATAACTCATAAATTTTGCCTCGTATTGCGACACGGTCGTATTGTTTTGCTCAATTTGATAAACTCCACCTCCTTCCGTGTGCCGAATACTTTTTGGGAAAGTATTTGTCGTTGAATAACTCTTGGAACTTCTCCCAAGACATCTTTAGCTTACGGCGGGTTGAGTCGTTTTACCGATTCCACCGATGTCTGCCTCTCGCGCATAACATAAAAGCGTGAAAGGAACCTTTTGCTCCTCGGAGCATCCCAAGACATCAAATATCTTGGTGATCTGCTTTATCCATGCTTACGCCATAAGTGGTTTTGGCTCTCCCTTAAACTCCGGTGGTCCCGGCTCCTTGAAGCTGCATTTAGCGGTGTGGCAGAGAGTTTCGAGTGTTTCCACCTACATTTTGGGCGAGGAGCGCTCTACTTTCTTTATTGCATGAATTGCATAAAGCCTACGAACAATCCATCATTCAACATTTGGTCGGTGTTGTTGTTTGCATGAGGATTGTGCGCCTTCGATGCACATTCTCACGATTATTGATATGTGGAGACTCAGCGGTCTCTTGTGCTCCATTGTTATTCTCAACATTTTGGATGTCATTTTTGAATCTTTGCCACAAAACAAAGGTTAATTGACATGTAACATAATATCTCTAAACTCGACCAACCAATTTAAATACAAAATAAATTTAAGTAGGTCATCTTAGCGAAGAATTCCCGTCTCTCCCTCCTAGTTCTAGTCTCACATCTTGCTTGGGGATCATATCCTAAGCTTTGATACCAATTGTGGCGCCCCAAAATTAGGTATACATCACCCGTCTTGGGTCGTCGGATACGTAGTGCAAATTCAAATACAACTTACTAATACATTTATAGGTGTACAATCGACAAACATAAGCTGTGAGTTTGAATACAAATATTATCTACTAGAGATTATACAAACTCAAAAGGAGTCCTCATTACAATTATTATCACACTATTTCACGCGAATAGTGAGGACTACTAATCTTATCCTCTGGACCATCACTCCAGTTCCCAGGCTCGTCCCGGCTATATTCTCATTTCACGAAGAGAAACGGTGAAAGAAAGGGTGAGCTCAACTAGCCCGATAAGAAATATTATGACTAAGATAATGAGAATAAATTATCATTAGTCTCCAACAATGTTAAAGCGATAAAATATAATAGACATCAAGTTTAAGCTGCGGTGAACAAGCGATCCATTAAAAAGTCGAGTAGAAAATAAAATCTACTATCTTTTATGATTTAAAGGTTTTTTCATCTTTATTATCATTTGAGACTCGACAATAAATATTCCACATCATCGAATCACCCCTACACTTTTCTGACGAGGATATTCTTTAGTATCACGACCACAATTATCCATGCACTACGGGGCGAGAATATTTGTGTATTCATTAATGGTCATGATCATACCAACAATTTGTCCATCGATGCACTACAGGGCGATGAGAACTTTTACCACATCATTTGTAACATTACGGTCGTGATTACACTTAGAATAATCCACAGTCGTAATCATACCAAGTCCATCATACTTCTGAGCCCACAGATGACTTTCAACAAAATATAAACATGAGGATGATGACAATGATATAAGAATTGATAAAACAAGTTCAAGAATTATTTTATCCGAGGAATTATTAACGTCAAATTGTCGACATGATCTTTGTTTTGTAGAGTAAAATTCAAGAATGATCGGGAAGAATATTTCCATGAAAAGATCTTTGGATGAAGCGCAAATATCGAGGATATTCTACTAATTTCATGGAGTATAGAAAGTGAAACTTTAACCAACGGTTGAGTATAATAAAGAATGGAATAAAAAAAGAAATCACCGTGCATGCGGTACTTGCCGCATAGGCGAGTTATTCGAGAATAATAATAACGGAACCGGTCGAGCAAAAATTTGCAAGCGAGGATGTTCAACAGAGAATAATAAAAAAGCGGAACCGGTCAGGTGTAAAAAAACAGTGCTTGGCATGACAGGATGTTCAACGAGAATAATAATAAAAGGCGGAACCGGTCGGTGTAAAACACTGACGAGACGAGGATTTCAACGGAATAATAATAAAAGCGGAACGAATTAGGTGTAAAAACATGACGAGGATGTTCAGCGGAATAATAATAAAAAAGCGGAACCGGTCGGTGTAAAAACACATGACAGGATGTTCCAGCGAGAAGAATAGGCGGAATAAGAAGAATGTCACCAAGTATAGGGTAGCCAGCGTATCTGAGTTATTCAGCAGAATAATAAAAATGGAATAACAACGAGTTCTCTTCATGAATAAGAAAGAATAACACTCCTTACGAAGTACAACAAATAATATTTCCTACCTTAAGAAGAAAATCTTGGATATATAAGTAGTGAAGTAGCGAGAATACTTTCTTCTTTTCTCTCTATAGTTTATCTCTCTAGAGTTTCGGTGAATTAAGTAAGAAAATAATGAATGAATGAGCTTTATTTATAGAAAAATGGAATGCATAGTAACTAACTCATGAGCAATTCGAGATTGATTTACTTTAATCGACGGTCCATATTTAAAAGCAAAATAAAATATAATATATTCTATTTATAATCTAATAAAAGCGAATAACTTTATAAAAGATTTTCTATCTGAAACACTTATCACGAGCCTTATCTGCAAAACCTTATGCATAATAAAATATAATATATTCTAATTATTGTCTAATAAAGCAGATAGCTTTATAAAAGTATTACATTTTATATAAAAAATTTCTACTATCAAAAACTTATCACGAGAGACTTTATCTGACACTTATCGTAATAGAATATAATATATTCTATTTATAGAATAACTTTATAAAAAGTATTACATTTTTATATAAAAAGATTTTACGTATTATTACATTAATAATACCAACAAAAGCTGAGTGACTTATCATAAGCATCAATAATTAATCTGAGTGTGCTCTTATGCGACCACAGCGTATTCTTTGTACTTTTAACAGCAAGATTTTTGACAGTTAACGGTAAAACTTAGCCGTTATTTTCATAAAGTATTTTTGTCGTTTTTCTCGATCAAACAATAATTAATATTCGTTGTAGGTCGAAGGGTCACCAATTGATGATTACTTTGTCGTTGTACTAATATTCCTGTTAAAAGCGAATATTCCCGAGCCAATCGAATATTATATAACAACTTGCGTACTTTGCAAAATTTATAAATATTACCCACAACTATTATATCAATTTCACTCCATAATATTCAAAAATAATATTTATAGAAAATTCATCTTTATTCAAAAGTTGGGGTTTTAAAATCGATAATTATTTCGATAATAATTGATGTGCGGAGGTTATATTGACCGATAGGGTATTTAACTTAGGATAAATGAGCAATTCATTGCTATTATTTCATATGATTATAACTATTTGTTCACATGTGTATACTATTATTTCACATTCTTGTTACTATTAGGGGAGTTGGTGCAAGATTGATAATACTTGCATGACTAAGTTAAAATGGAGGTATAAATGGAAGTACTTATCTTCGTAATTCGTATTTTCACATGATTATACTATTGATTCACATGATTGAACTATTGATTCACATTATTTACTATTAGGGGAGGTGGTGCAAGTTTGATAATACTTGCGGGACTAAATTAAAATGAATGAAAAGTTGGAGGTATTGTCTTTGTAATTTTTGAGCCCCAAAAGCGTGCAATTATCGAAACTATATTTTCCTATAAATAGAAGCTCATTCTTCCTTCATTTCTCACCAATTCACAAAAGCTTTAGAGCGATTATTATAAGAGAAAGAAGAAGAGAAGTCTGCTTACCTCACTTATTCCGAGTATCCAGCTTTTTCTAAGGTATGGAGTATTATTTCTTTCTTTCGTCTTCATAAAGAGAACTTACATTATTCCATTCTTTGTTATTATGTTGGAATAACTGTCTATCATGCATAAATACCGCATACTTGGTGAAATTCTTACATTATTCCATTCTTTATTATTACATTGGAATATCACTGTTTATGCGTTTCTGCCTTGGGACTGGTTCCGTCTTTATTATTACATTGGAATATCACATCATGCGTTTATCTTGGGACTGGTTCCGTCTTTATTATTACGTTGGAATATCACATGTCATGCGCTTTTCTGTTGGACGATTCCGTCTTTATTATTATGTTGGAATATCGTTCATGCATGCGTTTTACTTGGGACACGATTTCGTTATTTATTATCTGTTTGAATAACTTTTGCACATGCGGTCTATCGCATGCATGGTGATTTCTTTTGTTATTCCATTCTTTATTATACTCAGTTGGTTAAAGTTTTGACTTCTATAATCCATGAAATTTGTGGAATATCCTTGATATTTGCGCTTCATCCAGTATCTTTTCAAGGAAATATTCTTCTGAGCATTCTTAAATTTTACTCCACAAAGAAATATCATGTTGACAATTTGGACATTATTGGTTCCTGGACAAAATAATTCTTGAACTTGTTTTATTGAATTTTTATATCATTGTCATCATCCTCATGTTTATATTTTGTTGAAAGTCATCTGTGGCCTATATTGCATAGATGGACTTGGTATGATTATGACCAGGAATTATTCGGTGTAACCATGACCGTAATGTTACAAATGATGTGGAAAAAGTCCTCATTGGCCCGTAGAGCATTGATGGATAGTCGTTGGCATGATCATGACCATTATTGAATACACAAATATTCTTGGCCCGTAGTGCATGGATAATTGTGGTCGTGATATCTAAAGAATATCCTTGGGTAGTAGTGCGTACATGGGTGATTCGATGATGTGGAATATTTATTGTTGAGTTCAGTGATAAAAGTGATGAAAACCTTCTAAATCATAAAAGATAGTAGATTTTATTCTCTACTTGACTCTTTTAATGGATTGCTTGTTCCGCTGCAGTTAAACTTGATGGTTGTTATATTGTATCAGTTTAACACCTTTGTTGAAGGCTAACGATAATATAATACGCATTATCTTAGTCATAATATTTCCTCTTGGGCTAGTTGAGCTCACCCTTTTACTTTTATTGTTCTCTTGAAATGAGAGCGTAGCGAGGGACTAGTCGGGGAGCGAATCGACGGACGGATGATAGCATTAGTAGTCCTCACTATTCGATTGAAATAGTGAAAATAAATGTAATAATATTGAATTTGAGTTTGTTTATTGTCACAGGCGATAATATTTGTATTAAAACTCATAGCTTATGTTTTTGTAAATTACTTTTACGACGGTTGTATATTTAAGTTGTATTTGTATTACATACCATGTATGGCTGGCGACTCAAGATGGGTGATGTATACCTATTTTGGGGGCGTCACTGTGATAATTCAGCGTTGTTTGCGAGAAGTACGGTATTGCACCGATTATTGATTCTTACATAAGAAAGCACTACTCGATAATTATTACGATAATTCTTATTCAATATTTTATTTTATTGATTGATAATTGCTACGTTGATATTTTATATTCTTTGTTGTTTCAATAATTGTCACTACACAAATTATTTTCCATTATCAGACAATAATTCATATTATCTGAATAATATTATTAGATAACATTATTGGCAATGTCTAGAAAGTTACATACAAGGAGAGGTTTGGTCACCTAATTGCGCACTGCAAGAAGGAGAAATCCATATTGGAAAGCCCCCTCTTTCCTGGGAACGGCCTGGTTGTCAGTATTGTGATTCTTTAATTTTATTTGTGAATAATTAATTATTGATTTATATGATGAGGAAAATATTAATTTTATGTGGATATAGATGGAGAAAATTTTTAAAGTGACAATTGTTAAAAATTGATATTTTATCTTTTCTGATAAAATAATATTTTATTATTATAATATAATAATGGTGATATTTTTACAATGAATGTGGGATATATGAGTATATGAGAATGAAGAGTATTTTTGTTGCATTAAATGATTAACACATGTTTTGTGTGTCGGTGAACCCCATTTCTTGACTGAAATTTGAGTATAGCCTGTAAAATCGCCCGTTTGTGGATTTTGGTCAGTTTCTATTTGGAATTTGGAAAAACTTAAACTTACAAAGTTGTAGAGAATGGAATTTCCTATGGAAAAGGCATGAGGTTCGAATTTTTCTGATAAAAGGCCTATTTGTTATGAATTATTGAAGTTTCGAAATTCTGAAATAATTGATTTTTGGAAGTTTTAAATATTTATTTTAACAAAAACGTTTTTTGTGATTTTGGTGGGTTGGTGGCTGATGTCTAGACCAAAAAGGGCTAAGGAAAATTTATATAAATTTATTAATATTTTTTTAAATTTTCTGCTTTGGTGTTCTAAGCATTTTTCTATAAATATGGTGCTTAGGTTAGAATTGAAAATCACACCAGAAACTGAAATCTTCTTTCTCTTTCTCTCTCGATATATTGAGCGTATTCTTGTGAGTATTTTAGTACTTTGAGTATTGCTACACGATGCAAGTTCTTTCAGCACTATATTCAGTGTTCCAGCCAGAAGTACTATTCTTTCCAAGTAAGGGATGTTATTTTCTTCGTAAATGATATTATTTCTTCAATATTATTATGCCGAAATATTGGTCTGAATTTTTATCAAATTTGGAACTTTTCATATCGGGGTTACTATTCATGAGTTACTATTCACGAGTTACTATTCATGAGTTACTATTCACGAGTTACTATTCACGAGTACTATTCACGAAGCATGATGATTTTCTTATGGAATTTCTATCTTTTGGTGTCGGATTCTTATTCACGTATCGACTTTATTCACGATATCGACACTATTCACAGAAAAATTAAATTTTCGTTTTTCGTCCAAAATATCTATTATGGATAATAGCTTTGATTGTATCCATATTTTGATCATTCTTGAATTTTACTCCACTATGATTATTTATGAGGTATTTTTGGACATGGAATAGCTGAAATACGAATCCTTAATATTTATTCTTTTGTTTCACTGGATTCGTTTTCTTTAAAATATTTTTCATCATCCTCAGTCCTAAATGATGATATAATTGAATATCTTTGGCCTGTAGTGCAAAGATTAATGATTTCCGATGAATATCTTTGGCGTAGTAGTGCAAAGATGAGCAGTGTTTAGATGAACACTTAATTGATGAATATCTTTGGCTTGTAGTGCAAAGATGAATATTTGATTTCGAGTTATATATTGATTGATGTTACTGAGGATAAAAGATGAGCGATGAACTTTTAAATTCATATATGGAAGATAGTAGATTTCATTCTCTACTTAACTCTTCTAATGAATTATTATTTCACTGCGAATATTGATTTAAAACAGGTTGTCTATTGTATTCTATTAGATTTTTCCCCATTGAAGACTAACGATAATTTGTTCTATGTTATCTTAGTCATAATATTCTTTAATGGGCTAGTTGAGCTCACCATTTTCCTTGTTGTTCCATTTTTCTTCTCGGAGGCGAGAGCGTGGCAGTCTTAGTCGGGGTGTGGAATGATGGTTCTAGAAGTGGTTCTAGTAGTCCTCACTATTCTGTAAAAATATTGTATTAATAATTGTAATGAGGACTTATTTGAGTGTGGATATTGTCTAGATGACAATATTTGTATTTAAACTCATAGTTTTTATGTTGTATTAATAAAGTTGTAGTTGTTTCTGTACCATGTATTTTGACGACTCAGAATGGGTGTTGTATACCTATTTTGGGGGCGTCACAAATTTTATGATCAAAATTTAGCATTACAAAATCGTATTCATGAGTTAGAAGAGCAGACTGAAGAACGGTAAGAGGTCGTGGAGCAAAGAGATGCAACCATTCAAAATTGTGTTACCCGATGTGCGATGCTTGAACAGAAGCACTCTTTGGCGAGAGTATAAGATATTAGAAGTGGAATCGAGAATGATATGATCAAAGTTACGATGAAAGCGAAACAAATGAACGAAGGAGAATAGATGCCACGCGTGGGTAAAAGCGCATTTGACGTGTAGATATTGTAGAAAAAGGCGTCCGATCCAATAAAGCCAAAATATATGAAATGGATTTTTCTTTTTGGACAACAATTGGGAGAATCAACATCGAATTGAATTACCACATGCATAGCGGTCAACCCCAATTCGATATGGATCGGAGAATAATGATTCAAATCATGGATCGGGAATGGGACGAAGCACTTAAGGGTGGAATGTACCTATAACAAAGTCAAATCCGATGGTTTAAGTGAGAGAGTTTGTCGAGGACACGACGAAGTTATTACGGGTAAGTTAATGATAAGCTGTCTTTGTGGCGCCCCAAAATTAGGTATACATCACCTATCTTGAGTCGCTTGAGATACATGATGTAATTCAAATACAACTTAATAATCTTTATGCGTGTATAATACGACAAAACATAAAGTGTGAGTTTGAATACAAATATTGTCTACTAGAGAGTATACAAACTCAAAACAAAACCTCATTACAATTATTATCACACTATTTCACAGAATAGTGAGGACTACTAATGCACCAATCTAGGACCATCACTCTGTTCCCCGACTAGTCCCAGCTATGTTCTCATTTCCTGAAGAGAACAGTGAAAGAAAGAGTGAGCTCAACTAGCCCAGTAAGAAATATTATGACTAAGATAATCGAGAATAAATTATCATTAGCCTTAAGCGATGTTAAGCGATACAATATAACAAACATCAAGTTTAAGCTGCGGTGAACAAGCAATCCATTAGAGGGATGAGTAGAGAATAAAATCTACTATCTTCTATGATTTAAAGGTTTTTCATGACTTTTATCATTTGGGACTCGACAATAAACAATCCACATCATCGAATCACCCCGCACTACTGGCCGAGGATATTCTTTAGTATCACGACCACAACTATCCATACACTACGAGCCGAGAATATTTGTGTATTCATTAATGGTCATGATCATGCCAACAACTATCCATCGATGCACTACGGGCCAATGAGGACTTTTTCCACATCATTTGTAACATTAAATCATGATGATTACAGAATAATCACGGTCATAATCATACCAAGTCCATCTATGCACTACTGAGCCCTGAGATGACTTTCAACATAATATAAACATGAGGATGATGACAATGATATAAGAATTCAATAAAAACAAGTTCAAAAATTAATTTATCCATGAACCAATAACGTCCAAATTGTCAACATGAAGTAGCTTTGTAGAGTAAAATTCAAGAATGCTCGGAAGAATATTTCCATGAAAAGATCTTTGGATGAAGCGCAAATATCGAGGATATTCCACTAATTTCATGGAGTATAGAAGTTAAAGTTTTAATCAATGAGTATAATAAAGAATGGAATAACAAAAGAAATCACCATACTGCGGTACTTGATGTAAACGAGTTATTCAACGAGAATAATAAAGTAACGGAACCGGTCGGCGAAATTTGCAAGCGAGGATGTTCCAACAGAATAATACTGAGCGGAACCAGTCCGGCGTAAAATGCATGTGAACGAGGATATTCCAAAGAATAATAATAAAAAAGCGGAACTAGGTGCGGCGTAAAATGCATGCGAGGATATTCCAACGAGAATAATAATAAAAAGCGGAACCGAATTAAGGCATAAAAGCGCATGCATGAGGATATTCCAGCAGAATAATAATAAAGAGCGAAAACCGGTCCCAAAGGTGTAAAACGCATGCAGACGGGATATTCCAGCAGAATAATAATAAAGGCGGAACGGTCCGGCGTAAAAGCATATGACGAGGATATTCCAACGAAGAATAATAATAAAGGCGGAATAATAGAAGAATGTCACCAAGTATAGGGTAGTCGCGTATCTTTGGTTATTCAATGAGAATAATAAAGAATAGAATAACAGAAGTTCTCTTCATGAATACAAAAGAAATAATACCTCTTACCGTAAAAGAAACAGAATATAAGAGTAGGGAAGTAGCAAAATACTTTTCTATAGTTTCTTTATAATTTCTCTCTTTAGAGTTTCAGTGAATTCGTAAGAAATGATGAAGGAATGAGCTTCTATTTACGAAAGAATGGACTGCATAGTAACTAATCCATGAACGGTCCAGATTGATTTACTTTTAAACGGACGGTCCAGATTGATTTAATAAAATATTCTAATAAAACAAAATCTTTTAAAATAAAATATATTATATATATATAACATCTGTTAAAAAAAACTCACATTATGCATTCCCGTGATTTTCCACCCCATCACCACTTTATCATTATATATATATATATATATACATGTAAACCATTTATATATATATATATACATACTCCAGTACCTTATATATATATAATAACAATATGTCCTCCTTCCTGTGAATCATTTTTGAAAAACAACATCCTAGCAAATTTCATCATTCCACCAACATGTGGCCTCCACCTGACCCACCACTATATATACACAGAATAATTTCTGCTGATTATTTTGAAAAATGGGTAAATGGGGGTCCATAAAATAAGCAAAATTTATAATAGATACTATCGTGCAATTAATTATAGTAATAATTGAACAAAACTGAGTGACTTCTCACGTAAGCATCAATAATCAATATCGTGTGCTACTGTGCAATTACGCGTATTACTGTACTTTTAACACTGGGTGTTTCAACAATTAACGGTAAAACTTCCGTCGTTATTTTCATAAAGTATTTTTGTCGTTTTTCAATCGATCAAATGATACTTACATTCATGGGGTCCACTAATGATTATGCCGTCGTACGAATATTCCCTGCTAAAACGAATATTTCCCGACCAATCGAATATTATACAACAACTTGCATACTTTGTAAAATTTATAAATATTACCCATAACTATAACATTATATCAATTTACTCCATAATATTCAAAAATGATATTTATAGAAAATTCATCTTTATTTATAAAAGTTAGGGTCTTACAACCTCCCCTTCTTATGAAAATTTGCCCTCAAAATTAGGGTACGTACCTGGTATGTCGAAGAGGTAAGGATACCTTGATTTCATTTTACATTCTAACTCCCAGGTCATTTCCTCAACATCGTGGTTTCTCCACAAAACTTTGACTTGAGGTATAACTTGGGCGTAGAATATGTTCCTTCTTATCAAGATTTGAGCAGGGAACCTCTTCATACATTAAATCTTCCGCTATTTCATCCGTTTCTAACTCAATAATGTGGTGCGGGTCTTTCACATATTTACGTAACATAGATATGTGAAAAGCGTTATGAACACGAGACATACTTGGCGGTAAAAGCGAGTCTATAGGCCACAGTTCCTACTCGATCGAGGATTAAAATGGTAGATGAATCGAGGATTGAGCTTTCCTCTATTTCCAAATCTCGTAACTCCTTTCCATGGAGCAACACGTAACAACACATGATCTCTATATCGAATTCCACATCCTTTCGATGAAGATCAACATAACTCTTTTTATCGATCTTGTGAGGTTTTTATCGTTCTTGGGATCGTTTGAATCTTTTCTATAGTCAAACGTACCAACTCTGGTCCAACAATGTTGCTTCTCCCACTTCATCCCAAAGATAATGGAGAAGCGACACTTTCTTCCATCTAGCGCCTCTCGAATGGAGTCGTACGATACTTGCTTGATAATTATTGTTGTAGGAAAACTCCACCAATGGTAAGAACTTATCCCAACTTCCCTTGAAGTCAAGGACACAGAGTCTTAACAAATCTTCAAGAGTTTGAATAGTCCTTTCCGACTGCCCATCCATCTGAGGATGATATGCCGAGCTAAATCGTAAATCTGTGCCCATAGCTTTTTGCAAACTAACCCAAAATCGTGAAGTGAATCTTGGGTCTCGATCAGAAACAATGGATACCGGTATACCATGCAGTCTTACAATCTTGTTTATGTTAATATGAGCAAGACGTTCAATTGTATAGGTTTCTCGTATCGATAAAAAATGAGCAGACTTGGTCAATCTATCAACAATGACCCAAATCGCATCTATGCCTTGAGAAACCTTAGGAAGACCAATAACGAAATCCATGGTAATGTGATCCCACTTCCATTTTGGAATTTCAAGTGGTTGCAATGGACCTTTTGGTACTTGATGCTCCACTTTAACTCGTTGACAAGTTAGACACCTTGAGATAAATAGCGCTATCTCTATCTTCATATTGCTCCACCAAAATGTATGACGAATATCATGATACATTTTGGTACTCTAGAGATGGATTGCAAGCGATTGTGTTGTGCGCCTCCATCATGATTTTATACTTTAAATCGAGGTCGTTAGAACACAAAGTCGGAGTTGACTCAAAGTATTCCTTCTTCATCGATTCTTTCTTCCGGCATAGCACCACCTTGCACTTTCTTCCTCATCGCGCATCGGCTCCAGTGCGTAGCTTGAAGCGGCTTTAACTTTATCGAGTCGGTTCTACTCGTATATTCGCCATCATCACATGGGTCCCTGGAGTCTTTAACTCTATCTCCATCCTTTGCAAGTCACACAAAATGGGCCTTTGCGTTGACAATATCGCATTCGCACTTGCATATGATCTTCTACTCAATGCGTCAGCTACCACGTTCGCTTTTTCCAGGATGGTATTGGATGGTATGATCATAATCTTTCAGCAGGTTTAAGCCAAGCGTCGTTGTCGCATGTTGAGTTCCTTTTGAGTGAAGAAATATTTGAGGCTTTTATGATCAAGTAAAGATCTCCACTTTCTCCCCATACAAGTAATGCCTCCAAATCTTTAGGCGAAGACAATAATTTGTCGACTCTAGATCATGAGTAGGATAATTCCTCTCATATTCTTTGAGTTGTCTTGAGGCATAAAGCTATGACTTTTCCATGTTGCATGAGAACACATCCCAACCCTTTGCCCGAAACATCACTATAGATGACAAATCCTCCGAAAGCTAGATGGTATTGTCGAGCAGTCTTTGAAATGAGTATCCTCTTGAGTTCTTGAAAACTCATCTCACATTCTTCACTCCAACCGAACTTTGTATCTTTTCGAGTCAGCTGAGTTAATGGAGTAGCGATTCGAGAAAATCCTTCCATGAATCTCCGATAATAACCAAATTTAAACCGAGAAAGCTACGTACTTGATCCATCGATTTAAGTTGCTCCCGACTTTGAATAGCTTCAATCTTTCTTTGGGTGTGATATTCCATGACTTGATACCACGTGCCCAAGGAATGCTACTTCCTCGGCCCGAACTCGCATTTCTTCAACTTGGCATAAAGCTTGTATTCACGAAGCTTTTGGAGTGTCGACCTCAAGTGTTGCTCATGATCTTCCGGCGACCACGGAATAAATAAGGTTGTCATCAATAAAGACTGACCACAAAGTGATCCAAATATTCCTTGAATACTCGGTTCATCATATCCATGAAGGCGGCGGAGGAGCATTAGTCGATCCAAAGGATATGACTAGGAATTCATAATGCCTGTCTTAGAGTTTTGAAAGCCGTATTTGGAATGTCATACATTACAATCTTTAATTGGTGATATCAGGACGAAGATCAATCTTTGAAAAGAATTTGGCTCCTTGCAATTTGGTCAAACAGTCATCAATACGTGTAGCAATGGGTTTTTATTTTTGATGGTGACATGATTGACTCCAGATAATCAATACAAAGTCGCATACTCCCATCTTTCTTCTTCACGAATAGAACAGGAGCACCCCAAGGAGAAGTACTAGGACGAATAAAGCCAATGTCTAACAATTCCTACAGTTGGGTCTTTAACTCTTGAAGTTTAATAGGAGCCATTCGATATGGGGCTTTGGAAATGGGTTTTGTACCGGATTCAAGGTCGATACAAAATTTAATTTCACACTGGGGTAGGCGGGAAGTTCTTCAAGGAATCGTCGGAAAATTCATTAACAATAGAAATATCATTCAAAACCGGCGTATTTTTGTTTAGATCCGTGACATGAGCTAAGAAAGCTTGACATCCGTTTTTCAATAAGCGAATAGCATTATGGCTTGAGATGGTAGTGATTGATTTTAATGGTTTAGTCGCTTGAATTAGCATAATAGGTTGATTAGGAATATGAAAGCTAACAACCTTACGAAAATAATCAATTTTTGCATGATAAGTAGTTAACCAATCAATCCCAGAATCACGTTAAATGCAAGTATTTTCAATGAAATAAGATCGACAAGTAATATGAAGAGGGTACCGATTTGAACCAAACAAGACTTATAAGCAGTGGATGTAATGAAGGTTTCTCAAATGGAGTTTCCACGAGATAAGTCAAAGTCTAATTTCTCCGAGTCAAATTTAATCGTTGGCGCAAGTAGGAGAAATAAAAGAATGGGTAGAATCCAGCCGGTATCAAACAAAGTATAGACTTCACTAGAGTTTATGATAAAGCTTACCCGTGATGACCTCATTCGGGTTCCTTGCTTTTACAGGAGGTCACAACAAACGCTCTCCTTGCAGACTACCACTTTGACTTTTTACGGGAATGACCTTTGGTGCCTCCACATCTTGGTGAACTTGTCTTTGGTGAGCAGCAAAATCGGGATAAGTGACCTTCTCTTCCATAATTATAACATGCTTTGGGCCCGGCATCGCGCGCAGTTTGGTGATGTGTCCCTCCCTTCGCATTTGAAGCATATGATAGGTGGTCTTTCTCCTTCCTTAACAAGCTGGTCTTTGGTCTTGACGTCTTTCCATCATTGTTGAATCTCCTTTTCTTGAAATGTCCATTCTTATTATTTTGGCCCTGATTACCATCGAAGTGGTTACCACTTACGGCTGTTGATTCCTCCATGCTTGTTGTCACCGCTTCGATGATTTCGCTCTCATTGGTATTATCATATATTCACATTTGCTCTCTTTTGGTTGCGTTGACTCGTTATCGCGCTTCTACTAATTGAGCCCTATTTACAACATCGAATACAAACCGGGTTCTGAGTAATAAGATGTTGGCGATATCTCGGTTTTAAACCTCTTAAAAACATTAGCGTCATTCTCTCTTCATTATCCACCAAGTGGGGCCTTAACCAAGGACAACACGGCAAACTTTGCTTCGTCTTCGCAACACGGTCATATTATTATGTTCCAACTTGATGAACTCCACCTCCTTCATATGACGAATACTTTCGGAAAGTACTTGTCGTTGAATAGTTCTTGGAACTTCTCCCAAGACATTTTCGGTCTGGCGAGTTGAGTACGCTTTCCGATTTCCACCGATGAATGCGCTCTCCTCGCATAACACAAAGGCGGCGAAAAGGAACCTTTTGCTCCTCGAGCATCCCAAGACATCAAATATCTTGGTGATCGCTTTATCCATGCTTCGCCTTAAGAGGTTTTGGCTCTCCAATAAACTCCGGTGGTCCCAGCTCCTTGAGCATTTAGCGGTGACCATCCGAGAGTTTCCAGTGGTTCAACCTACATTTTGGATAGGAGCCGCTCTCGCCTGCTGTTGAATAAATTGCATAAATCCTTTGAACATTCCATCATTCATCATTTGGTCAATGTTGTTGTTTGTATAAGGATTGTCACCTTCCTGATGCACATTATCCTGATTATTGATATGTGGTTAATCAACGGTCGCCTGTGATCCATTGCTATTCTCAACATTCTCGGATGTTATTTTCAGATACTGCCACAAAACTAAAGTTAATTGATATGTAACATATTATCCCTATATTCTGACCGACCAATTAAATACCAGAAAAAACTTAGGTAGGTCATACTAGCGAAGGAATTTCCCGTCTCTCCCCTCCTAATTCTATTCTCACATCTTAGACAGGGATCATATCCCTAAGCTTTGATACCTAATTTATGGCGCCCCCAAAATTAGGTATACATCACTCATCTTGAGTCGCCCGGATACATGGTATGTAATTCAAATACAACTTAATAATACAACTATCGTGTACAATACGACAAAACATAAACTGTGAGTATGAATACAAATATTGTCTACTAGAGAGTATACAAACTCAAAAGAAATCCTCATTACAATTATTATCACACTATTTCATAGAATAGTTAGGACTACTAATGCACCATCTAGGACCATCACTCTATTCCCCGACTAATCCCAGCTAAGTTCTTATTTCCTGAAGAGAACAGTGAAAGAAAGGGTGAGCTCAACTAGCCCAATAAGAAATATTATGACTAAGATAATGCAGAATAAATTATCATTAGCCTTAAACAGTGTTAAACTGATACAATATAACAAACATCAAGTTTAAGCTGCGGTGAACAAGCAATCCATTAGAAGAGTCAGTAGAGAATAAAATCTACTATCTTCTATGATTTAAAAGGTTTTCATGACTTTTTATCACTGGACTCGACAATAAACAATCCACATCATCGAATCACCCCTGCACTACGGCCAATGATATTCTTTAGTATCACGATCACAACTATCCATGCACTATGAGCCAAGAATATTTGTGTATTCATTAATGGTCATGATCATGCCAACAACTATCCATCAATGCACTACGGGCCAATGAGGACTTTTTCCACATCATTTGTAATATTACGGTCATGATTTCACCGAATAATCCCTGGTCATAATCATACCAAGTCCATCTATGCACTACAGGCCACAGATGACTTTCAACATAATATAAACATGAGGATGATGACAATGATATAAGAATTCAATAAAACAAGTTCAAAAATTAATTTATCCATGAACCAATAACGTCCAAATTGTCAACATGATACTGCTTTATAGAGTAAAATTCAAGAATGCTCAGAAGAATATTTTCATGAAAAGATACTGGATGAATCGCAAATATCAAGGATATTCCACTAATTTCATGGAGTATAGAAGTCAAAGTTTTAATCAACTGAGTATAATAAAGAATGGAATAACAAAAGAAATCACCATACTGCAGTGCTTCAGCGTGAAACGAGTTATTCAGCGAGAATAATAAATAACGGAACCGAGTCAAAGCGAAATTCGCTTCAACAGGATGTTCAGCGAGTAATAATAAAAGCGGAACCGGTCCGGCGTAAAACGCCTTGTGACGAGGATATTCCAATGAATAATAATAATAAAAGCGGAACCGGTCCGGCGTAAAAGCATGCATGACGGGATATTCCAACAGTAATAATAATAAAAAGCGGAACCGGTCCAGGCGTAAAATGCACAAACAGGATATTCCAATAATAATAATAAAGGCGGAACCGAGTCGGTGTAAAACGCATGAGATAGGATTTTCTAATGAGAATAATAATAAAGATGAGAACCGGTCCCGCCAGAAAACGCATGCATGAGGATATTCAAGCAGAATAATAATAAAAGGCGGAACCCGGTCCGGCAGAAAACGCATGCACAGGATATTCCAAATGTAATAATAATAATGACGAAATAATAGAAGAATGTCACCAAGTATAGGGTAATTCGCGATATCTTTGGTTATTCAATGAGAATAATAAAGAATGGAATAATGAAGTTCTCTTCATGAATCAAAAGAAATAATACCTCTTCTTAGTAAAAGCTGAATATAAGAGTAGGGAAGTAGAGAAAATACTTTCTATAGTTTCTTTATAATTCTCTCTCTAGAGTTTCAGTGAATTCGTAAGAAATGATGAAGGAATGAGCTTCTATTTACGAAAGAATGGACTGCATAGTAACTAATCCATGAACGGTCCAGATTGATTTACTTTTAAACGGACGGTCCAGATTGATTTAATAAAATATTTTAATAAAACAAAATCTTTTAAAATAAAATATATTATATATATATAACATCTGTTAAAAAAAACTCACGGGATGCATTCCCATGATTTTCCACCCCATCACCACTTTATCATTATATATATAAATGTAAACCATTTATATATATATATATATATATATATATACATACATACTCCAGTACCTTATATATATATATAATAACAATATGTTCTCCTTCCCGTGAATCACTTTTGAAAAACAACATCCTAGCAAATTTCATCATTCCACCAACATGTGGCCTCCACCTGACCCACCACTATATATACACAGAATAATTTCTACCGATTATTTTGAAAAATGGGTAAATGGGGGTCCATAAAATAAGCAAAATTTATAATAGATACTATGCAGCAATTACTGTAGCAATAATTGAACAAAGCTGAGTGACTTCTCACGTAAGCATCAATAATCAATCTGTAGTGTCATCTTTGTGTAACTACGCGCGTATTCTTGTACTTTTAACACCGGGTGTTTCAACAGTTAACGGTAAAACTTCCACCGTTATTTTCATAAAGTATTTTTGTCATTTTCTCAATCCGACAATAATTCAGTTGTGGGGTCCACCAATGATCGTGCCGTCGTACGAATATTTCCTGCTAAAACGAATATTCCCTGCTAAAACGAATATTCCCCGACCAATCGAATATTATACAACAACTTGCGTACTTTGCAAAATTTATAAATATTACCCACAACTATAACATTATATCAATTTACTCCATAATATTCAAAAATGATATTTATAGAAAATTCATCTTTATTTATAAAAGTTGGGGTCTTACAGTTGCGAAGTTTATACCTTATTAGATACCAGTTCTACTTACTCTTTTATTTTACCTAGTTGTGTTCTATGTTTGAAGTTAACTCCGAAGAAGTTAGACTTTGATATATCCGTTTAAACTCAGTTGGGAGAAACCTTCGTTACCTCCACTATTTTTAAATCTTGTTCAAATCAACACTTTCACGTTACGTGTCGATCTTGTCTCTTTGAAAATACATGCTTTTGATGCGATTTTAGGAATTGATTGGTTAACTACTCATCATGCTTTTCGTAAGGTTGTTAGCGTTCATATTCTTAATCAACCTGTTATGCGAATTCAAGCAACCAAACCACTAAAGTCAATCATTGTCATATCAAGCCATAAGTAAAGAGCCCTGGTCCTTTCATTGTTGACTTCCTTGAGTGGAATGCACCGAAGCCAGACTTTCTGTAGGCGACGTTGTGAATGACGATGGCAAGTTGATAGGTATCAATGTGACGTACTATCCAAGTATTTGATGAGGGTCACAGATTTGAATGATATTTCTATTGTTAATAAATTTCCTGACGTATTCTTGAAGTCTTATTAGCCTACCCCTAGAGCGTGAAATCGAATTTTGTATTGACCCCAGTACAAAACCCATTTCTAAAACCTCAAATATTTCTTCAACTAAAGCGAGCGTATAACGTGCAAAGACGTTGACTCGGTACATTGAAGATTACGATCGTACCATTCAATACCATTGTGGGAAGCGAATGTGGTAGGCGGCGTGTTGAGTAGAAGATCGGATGCGTTTACGAGTGCGATGTTGTTAACACAAAGACTCATTTCGTATAACTTACAAGTGATAAAAATAGAGTTAAAGACTCTAGGGACCCACGTGAAGATAACGAATATACGATTAGAATCGACTTTAATCCATAAAGTTAAAGTCGCTCAAGCTACATACCCGGAGCTGATAAATGTGAAGAAGAAGGTTCAAGAGGGCGTTATTCTAGAAGCAAGAATCGACGAAGAGAGAAAATCTCAACCCTCGATATAATTGGCCCATTTGAAATCCTCGATGAAGTAGGAACTGTGGCCTATAGACTCGTTTTACCGCCAAGTATGTTGCGTGTTCATAACATTTTTAACGTATCGATGTTACGTAAAAATATGGACGACCCGAACCACATTATTAAATTAGAACTAAACGATATAACAGAAGATTTAACGTATGAGGAGATACGTGTTAAAATCTTGGATAAGAAGGATCGTATTCAACACTCAAAGGTTATACCTCAAGAGTTAGAATTTGAAGTGAAGTCAAGGTATCCTCACATTGCTCTAAGATACTAGGTACGTACGTAAATTTCGAGGGCGAAATTTCATAAGGAGGGGAGATTGTGAGACCCCAGATTTTATGAATAAAGATTTAATTTTCTCGAAATATTTTTTTTAAAATTATGGTGTGGATTTGAGATAATGTTATAGTTGTGGGTAGTATTTATAAATTTTGAAAAGTATGCAAGTTGTTGTATAATATTCTATTGGTCGGGGAATTTTCTTTTTGTCGGAGAATATCCGTACGACGGTACAATCATTGATGGACCCCACAACAGAATTATTGTCGGATGGAGAAAACGACAAAAATATTTTATTGAAAATAACGGCGGAAGTTTTACCATTAATACTGTTGAAACACCCGGTGTCAAAAGTACAGTAATACGTGTGGTTGTATAATAGCACACGGTATTGATTATTGATGCTTATGTGATAAGTCACTCAGTTTTGTTTTATTGGTATTATTAATGTAATAAAACAGAATACTTTTATAAAGTTATTCTATAAATAGAATATATTATATTCTATTATGCATAGTGTCTGCATAGTGTTTTGCATAGTAAAATCTTTTTATATAAAACATAATACTTTTATAAAGTTATTCTATAAATAGAATATATTATATTTTATTATGCATAGTATTGCATAGTGTTTGCATAGTGTTTTGCACAGTAAAATCTTTTTATATAAAACAAAATACTTTTATAAAGTTATTTGTTTTATTAGACAATAATTAGAATATGTAAAACCCCAACTTTTTGAATAAAGATGAATTTTCTATAAATATTATTTTTGAATATTATGGAGTGAAATTGATATAATGTTATAGTTGTGGGTAATATTTATAAATTTTGCATAGAATGCAAGTTGTTATATTATATTCGATTGGTGGGGAATATTAGTTTTAGCGAATAATATTAACTACAAGTAATCATCATTGGTGGACCCATAATGTAATTATTCATCGGATTGAGAAAACGACAAAAATTTTTTATGAAAATAATGTTGAAGTTTTACCGTTGATCATTGTTGAACTACTTTCGGTAGTAAAAGTCTGATGAATGCGTGGTTGCATAGAAATACACCGGTATTGATTATTGATGCTTACGTGAGAAGTCATTCGGTTTTGTTCAATTATTGCTATAGTAATTGTTGCATACAAGTATCTCACGTTATTTGATTCAATTATCATCGATATTTATTATATTGTTAAAATCAATAATTGAGACGATAAAATTATTAATATTATTATTTGCAGTATTAACGATGTCTACAAGTTCTGTCAAAGAGAGGTTTGGTCACCTAATTGCGCGCCAATATGGAGAAATCCTTATTGGAAAGCCCCCTCTTTCCTGGGAACGACCTGGTCGATTAATATTGTGAATTATAATAAAGGTGATAAATGTTGTTAAAATTATTAAGGTGATTTTTATGAAGATTTGCTTATTTTATGGACCCCTATTTACCCATTTTCCAAAATAATCGGTAGAAAATTATTTAAAAGTGGGGCCTACATGTGGGGGCCACATGTGGGGCCCATATGTGTTGGAAAAATGATTTTGGAAATGGAAGAGTATACGTATGAAAGTATATGTGTGTATTGAGTATATGGTGGGAGAAAATTAGATGTGAAAGTGATGGGTGTGTGATGTGTGTGTGAGTGGAAAATGGTGAAAAAGTGGTAGTGTGATGGTGATGTGTAAGAGTGTAGTAAATTTGATTATTGGGTGGGTGGGGGATTGATGTTGGTTATGGGGGAGAAAAATTAAGTGGTGTATATATAATATTGATATATATAATTTGAAAACATGTGTTTATATATATGTGTTATATTTTAATTTGTGTTGTAATCTTATTTGTGAGACCCCAGATTTATTCAATAAAGATTTAAATTTTGTCGAAATAATTTTTAATATTATGGTGTGAATTTGAGATAATATTATAGTTGTGGGTAGTATTTATAAATTTTGCAAAGTATGCAAGTGGTTATATTATATTCGATTGGTCTGGGGAATATTCGGGTTTAGCGAGGAATATTCAATACAACTACTCAATCATTGGTGGACCCATAATGTAATTATTGTCGGATTGAGAAAACGACAAAAATATTTTATTGAAATAACGGCGGAAGTTTTACTGGTTGATCTTGTTTAACTACTCGGTAGTAAAAAAAATGCGAATACGACGTGTGGTTGCATAAGTAAAGACACCGGTATTGATTATGATGCTTATGTGAGAAGTCACTCGGTTTGATTCCATTATTGTCGATTAATAATATGAATTATTATAGCGATAATGACGTTTTGTTTTATTCAGTATTATTAACATAATAAAAGCGAAACATCTTTTTATATAAAATGAATACTTTATTAAAGTTATTCTATATATAGAATATATTATATTTTATTATGCATAGTGTTGCAGATAAGTGTTTTGCATAGTATTTTGCATAGTGTTTGCATAGTAAAATGTTTTTATATAAATAGAATATATGATATTTTATTTAAAAGATTTTGCTTTAAATATGGACCGTCAGATTAAAGTAAATCAATCTGAATCGATTCATGGATTAATTACTATGCATTCTATTTTCCTATAAATAGAAGCTCATTCCTTCATTATTTTCTTACTTAATTCATTGAAACTCTGAGAGAGAAATTATAGAGAAGGTTTATAGAGAGAAAATCTATAGAGAAAGAAGAAAGTAGATACGGTACTTTCACTACTTTGATATCCAATTGTCTTTTACGGTAAGGGTATTATTTGTTGTATTCTGTAAAGTGTTATTCTTTTCTTATTCATGAAGAGAACTTACATTATTCCATTCATTATTATTACATTGGAATAACTTTGTAAAAAGTGGCATACCCTATACATAACCTTGTATATACGCCAGATACCCTATACTTGGTGAAATCCTTATATTATTCCATTCTTATTTATTACGTTGGAATAACTCATGTACGCTGAATCCCCTATACTTAGTGATCTTCTTACATTATTCCATTCTTTATTATTCATTTGGAATATCCATGCGCATGTTTTTGGGACACAGTTCCATTGTTTATTATTCGCATTTATTATTACATTTGGAATATCCACGTCTGTATGTTTTACACGGACACGGTTCCATTGTTTATTATTATTCAACATTTATTATTCATTGGATCATCACATGCGGTGTAATTTCACCTAACTTTGGTTCCGTTATTATTATTCATTGGAATAACTGTCATGCGCAATACCGCATGCGTGGTGATTTCCTTTGTTATTCCATTCTTTTTTATACCCGGTTGGTTAAAACTTTGACTTCTATACTCCATGAAATTAGTAGAATATTCTTGATATTTGCGTTTCATCCAAAGTATCTTTTCATGGAAACATTCTTCCCGATCATTCTTGAATTTTACTCTACAAAGCAAAGATCTTGTTGACAATTTGACGTTACTTAATTCTCGGATAAAATAATTCTTGAACTTGTTTTATTGAATTATTATGTCATTGTCATCATCCTCATGTTATATTATGTTATCTTTTGGCTTACGTGCATAGATGAACTTAGTATGATTATGACCGGGGATCATTCGGTATAATCATGGCTTGTTATAAATGATGTGATAAAAGTCCTCGGTTGGCTGTAATGCGGTGATGGATAGTTTTGGTATGATTATGACCGAGGGGTGATTCGGTAATAGTAATGACCATTGATAATTTGATGAAAATCCTTGACCGTGGTATACGGGGATAATTAGATATTGTGGTTTATTCATTAAAGCTGAGTCTTAGTGATAAAAATTTATGAAAACCTTTTAAAACCTAAAAAGAAAGTAGACTTTATTTTCTACTTGACTCTTTTAATGGATCGATATTCCAGCGCAGATTAAAGCTGGTTGTCTATTGTATTTTATCGGTTTAACACTTTGTTGAAGGCTAATGATAATTTATTCTACGCATTATCTTAGTCATAATATTTCTTCTTTGGGCTAGTTGAGCTCACCCTTTCTTTCACTTTATTCTCGTGAAATGAGAAACAATTTGAGACGAGTCGGGGAGCAGAGTAATGGTCCGGAGGATAGCATTAGTAGTTCTCACTATTACGTGAAATAGTGTGATAATAGTTGTAATGAGGACTCCTTTTGAGTTTGTATAATATCTAGTAGACAATATTTGTATTCAAACTCACGGTTTATATGTCGTATTGTATACTACAGTTATGTTAGTAAGTTGTTTTTGAATTTATGTACCATGTAAGTGGCGACCCAAGATGGGTGACGTATACCTAATTTTGGGGGCGTCGCGGTTGGTATCGAGCTTAGGATATGATCCTGGCTAAGATGTGAGATAAGAACTAGGAGGGAGAGACGGGAATTCTTCGCTAGTATGACCTACCTAAGTTTATTTGTTATTTAATTGGTTTGGTCGTATAGGGATAATATTTGATATATTAATTAACCCTTATTTTGTGGCGGTGTTTGAGAATGGCATCCGAAAATCTTTGAGATAAGCAATGAAGCACATGAGAGTGTTGATTCAAATTTCAAACAAAAGGTAACGACCAACAACACTATAATAATCATCTTTTGGTGGCGGCAATTTATTAGAATAATGATAACCATCGTGGGGAAATTATCATGCTAGAATGGTAACCACTTCGGTGGTAATCATGGCAAAGATAATGAAGTGGAAATTGCAAGAAGAAGGTCATTTAGCCCAATTTTGTTGTGCACCAAAGTCAAGTCTAGTTGGGGACGGTGGCACCAAAGGTGGATATGGACAAAACAAAGTCGTTGGTTTTAGGAAGTGCATTTTTCATGACTTCAAAAGCGAGTAAACCGAACGAAGTTATACGGGTTAGTTAATTATAAATTGCGAAGTCTATACCTTATAAGATACCTGGGTTCTACCCATTATTTTATCTCTCTTGCTTTGCGTTCAACGTTTAAATTTGACTCAGAAGAAGTTAGACTTTGACTTATTGGTTGAAACTTCGTTAGTAGGAGCCTTCGTTCGCTTACTATTTTTAAATCTTGTTTGATTCAAATAAACACTTTCACGTTATTCGTCGATCTATCTTTTTGAAAATACTTGCCTTTGATGTGATTTTAGGAATCAATTGGTTAACTACTCATCATGCTTTTCGTAAGGTTGTTAGCTTTTATATTCATAACCAACTTCACATGCGAATTCAAGTAACCAAACTACTAAAGTCAATTATTGTCATATCAAGCCATAAGTAATGAGCCCCGAACCTTTCGTTGTTGACTTCCTTGTGTGGAGTGCACCGAAGCCAGACTTTCTGTAGGCGACATCGTGAATGAAGATGGCAAGTTTATAGGTATCATTGTGAGGTGCTTATCTAGGTTAAGGGATAGAGAAGTCACGGTTGGTATCAATGTGACGTCTTAGCCAAGTCTTGGATGAGAGTCACAGTTTTGAATGATATTTCTATTATTAATAAATTTCTTGGCGTATTCTTGAAGATTTCCTAGCCTACCCTAGAGCGTGAAATCGAATTTTGTATTGACCCCAGTACAAAACCCATTTCTTAAACCCTCAAATATTTCTTCAACTAAAATGAGCAGGTTTAGTGGTTTATGATGAAAGTCATAATAAAAGCATTGGACTAATGAAAATCATGGGTATACGTGGTATTAGTAAGTTTTATGATGAGTTATGTTGGTTAGTAGTGTGAAAACATGAAAGTTTCTTAGAAATCACAAAGAGTTGAAAATCGATTTTGGTGAAAAGCGTAACATGAAATTCAATTGACTATATCTCCTATTATATTTTGAATTTTTGAGTGTGGTCAAGTCCTAGAGTTAGATCTATGAGTTACCTAACTAATCCAAGTGGAATTACTGGAAAAGGTGTTGTAGATTTATGTGTGGACTGATTTTAGCAAAGGAGTGCAAAAGCTGTAAAAAAGAAAAAAGCTCACGCCATAATTTTTAGAGGGGCTGTTTGACCACTTAAATTATATGAGAAAAATTCTGGCCTTTTGGGACATGAAGGTATATTGTATAAAGTACCTCCTGTCCAAAAATAAGCTCATTCGACTTAAAATGAGCAAGTTATGACTATTTCAATAATTAGGTTTTTCCGAAAAAACGCTTATAACCGAGTTCTATAACTCCGATGACCATGAAATTTAAACCTGAAGCTCACGTTAACATGTGTAAGGTCCTGCCAAGATTTGGGAATTTTGGAGTTAAACTTGAGGTAGCTAATTTCTTAAGGAATTAATTAGAAATTGATTTTTGAAAAATAGTAAATGAATTTTAAAATTCCGAGAAAAATATATTTTCATTATGGGACTATATTATGCTAAATCCCGAGAAAAGAAATATTTTGGGACTGATTTGGTATTTTTCATGAAAATAGTTTAATTCTGAACATATGAGTTAAATATGTTATGTGAAGTATGAAAGTTGAAAATAGGATTTTATGGCTAGAGAATCCTATATAGAGTATATGCATATTTTTTGATGAGGATTTGATAATTGGTGATGATATCTTATGAGTATGGCATTTTTGAATGATTAAATGCATTATATGGTAAAAGCGTAAACAATTGAGATAAATTATTTATAAATTTAAGAAGTGATTAAAATATTGTTATAATATTAATGATATTAGATTATGAGATTATTAAGTGATTGATAACATGGGGATATTCTTGAATCTCGGATAAATTATATTATAAATGTTTAATATTTATCCTTTATCTCATTTGATTGATTCTTTATATCATTATCCTCGTGTTTATATTATGTTGAAAGTCATCTCGTGGCGTCTGTAGTGCATAGATGGACTTGGCATGATTATGACGAGGATTGTTTCGGTATAATCATAACCGTAATTGAAAACACGATTATCTTTGGTAGTAGTGCATGAATAATTTGTGGTCGTGATACTTAATGAATACACGATTATCTTTGGCCGTAGTAGTCATTGGATAATTTGTGGTCGTGATACTAATGAATACACGATTATCTTTGGTCGTAGTGCATGGATAATTTGTGGTCGTGATACTTAATGAATACACGATTATCTTTGGCACGTAGTGCATGGATAATTCGTGGTCGTGATCTTAATGAATACACGATTATCTTCGCACGTAGTGCGTGGATAATTCGTGGTCGTGATCTTAATGAATACACGATTATCTTTGCACGTAGTGCATGGATAATTTATGGTCGCGTGATCTTAATGAATACACGATTATCTTTTGCACGTAGTGCATGGATAATTCGTGGTCGTGATACTTAATGAATACACGATTATCTTTGCACGAAGGCATGGATAATTGTGGTCGTGATCTTAATGAATACACGATTATCTTTGGTAGTAGTGCATGGATAATTCGTGGTCGTGATCTTAATGAATATCCTTGGCCCGTAGTGGTGGATGATTCGATGATATGGATTAATTATTGGTGAGTCTCGTGAATGAAATATTAATTCATGGATGTGGTAAAAGTCGTCTTTGGTAGTAATACATTGATAGACTTGGTATGATTATGACTGAGGATTGTTCGGTATAATCATAATAGTAATTGAAAACACGATTATCTTTGGCGTCAGTGCATGGATAATTCGTGGTCGTGATACTATTAAGGCTGCGTCTCAAAGATTATTGGTTTTTGTGTGTATATCTTTGGCTGTAGTGCGTAAAGATGAATTGATATCTTTAAATGGGATCGAAGATGAATTTAATATTTTTAACGATAAATGTATTCAAGGTATCCTCACCTCTTTATCATACAGTGTACGTACCCTAATTTCGAGGGCTTAAATTCCATAAGAGGGAGATTGTGAGACCCCAGATTTTATCAATAAAGATTTAAATTTTGTCGAAATAATTTTTAATATTATGGTGTGAATTTGAGATAATATTATAGTTGTGGGTAGTATTTATAAATTTTGCAAAGTATGCAAATGGTTATATTATATTCGATTGGCCTGGGAATATTCGGTTTAGCAGGGAATATTAAATACAACTACTCAATCATTGGTGACCCATATATGTAATTATTATCGGATCGAGAAAACGACAAAAATATTTTATTGAAATAACGGCGGAAGTTTTCTGGTTGATCATTGTTGAACTACCGGTAGTAAAAGTATAAGATGTACGTGTGATTGCATAGAAGACACACGGTATTGATTATTGATGCTTATGTGAGAAGTCACTCGGTTTGATTCCATTATGTCGATTAATAATATGAATTATTATAGCGATAATGACGTTTTGTTTTATTCAGTATTATTAATATAATAAAAGCGTAAACATCTTTTTATATAAAATGAATACTTTATTAAAGTTATTCATAAATAGAATATATTATATTTTATTATGCATAGTGTTGCATAGTGTTTTCGTGATAGTATTTGTATAGTAAAATGTTTTTATATAAATAGAATATATGATATTTTATTTAAAAGATTTTGTTTTAAATATGGACCGTCACGATTAAAGTAAATCAATCCGGACTGTTCATGGATTAATTACTATGCATTCTATTTTCCTATAAATGAAGCTCATTCCTTTATTATTTTCTTATGAATTCACTTTGAAACTCTAGAGAGAGAAATTATAGAGAGAAAGCTATAGAGAGAAAATCTATAGAGAAAAAAGAAGAGTATTACGGTACTTCACTACTTTGATATTCGATTGTCTTTTTACGGTAAGGGTATTATTTGTTGTAATTCGTAAGGGTGTTATTCTTTCTTATTCATGAAGAGAACTTCATTATTCCATTCATTATTATTCATTGGAATAACTTTGTAAAAGTGGCATATACCTATACATAACTTTGTATATATGGCGATACCCTATACTTGGTGAAATCCTTATATTATTCCATTCTTATTTATTCTGTTGGAATAACTCAGATACGCTGTGGAATCCCCTATACTTAGTGATCTTCTTCATTATTCCATTCTTTATTATTACATTGGAATATCACATGCGTGTGTTTTACAGGACGGACTGGTTCCATTGTTTATTATTCCGCATTTATTATTACATTGGAATATCCATGCGCATGTGTTTTACACCGAACACGGTTCCATTGTTTATTATTATTCAACATTTATTATTCATTGGATCATCCCTGCGAATTGTGAATTTCACTAACTTTGGTTCCGATTATTATTATTCTGCATTGGAATAAACGCGTATACATCACAATCTGCATGCACGTGGTGATTTCCTTTGTTATTCCATTCTTTATTATACCCGGTTGGTTAAAACTTTGACTTCTATACTCCATGAAATTAGTAGAATATTCTTGATATTTGCGTTTCATCCAAAGATCTTTTCATGGAAACATTCTTACGATCATTCTTGAATTTTACTCTACAAAAGCGATATCTTGTTGACAATTTGGACGTTATTAATTCTGGATAAAATAATTCTTGAACTTGTTTTATTGAATTATTATGTCATTGTCATCATCCTCATGTTATATTATGTTATCTTTGGCTTACGTGATAGATGAACTTAGTATGATTATGACCGAGGATCATTCGGTATAATCGTGGCTTGTTATAAATGATGTGATAAAAGTCCTCGATGGGTTCAGCTGTAATGTAGTGATGGATAGTTTTTGGTATGATTATGACGAGGGGTGATTCGGTATAGTCATGACCATTGATAATTTGATGAAAATCCTTGGATAGTAGATACGGGGATGATTAGATATTGTGGTTTATTCATTAAACCGAGTCTTAGTGATAAAAATTTATGAAAACCTTTTAAAACCTAAAAGGCAAGTAGACTTTTATTTTCTACTTGACTCTTTTAATGGATTCGCATATTCATTTGATTAAACCGGTTGTTTATTGTATTTTATCGGTTTAACATTGTTGAAGGCTAATGATAATTTATTCTGCATTATCTTAGTCATAATATTTCTTCTTGGGCTAGTTGAAAGCTCACCTTTTTTTTCCATTTTCTCTCGTGAAATGAGAACATAAATTGGGACGAGTCGAGGAGCGGAGTAATGGTCCGGAGGATAGCATTAGTAGTCCTCACTATTACGTGAAATAGTGTGATAATAGTTGTAATGAGAACTCCTTTTGAGTTTGTATAATATCTAGTAGACAATATTCAGTATTCAAACTCACGATTTATGTCAGTATTGCATACTTACAGCTTATGTTAGTAAGTTGTTTTTGAATTTATGTACTATGTAAGTGGCGACCCAAGATGGGTGACGTATACCTAATTTTGGGGGCGTCACATTATTGGTTAATGGTTTGACTTAATTGTAGTTGATTGAAGAAAATGATTTTGAAAAATTATTTCGTTCATGAACAATACACTTCCATTCTCCTATAAATAGAAGCTCATTCCTTCATTATTTTTTACTTAATTCACCGAAACTCTGAGAGAGAAAATTATAGAGAGAATGAAGAAAAGTTTTACGATACTTAACTACTCTTATATTCGCTTCTTTTTTTACGGTAAGTGGGTGTTATTCTTTCTTATTCACGTAAGAGAATCGTTGTTATTCCATTTCTTATTATTTTGTTGGAATAACTCGTATCTGGTCTACCCTATACTTGGTGACATTCTTCTATTATTCCGCCTTTATTATTATGTTAGAATATCGTATGCATGCGCTTTTACGTGGGACTCGATTCCGTCTTTATTATTATTCTTAGAATATCACATGCATGCGTTTTACGCTGCAGACCGGTTCCGTCTTTATTATTATTACATTTGAATATCCTCTCATGCATGCTTTTTCACTTGGGACGATTAAAATCTTATTAGTATTCATTGGAATAACTCGCCTACGCCAAGCACTGCATGCAAGGTGATTTCATTGTTATTCCACTCTTTATTATTCTATTGGAAAATCCTATCGGTCTTAATTTCGCTTACCGACCTGGTTCGCTTATTTAAGATTCATTGGAATAACCCGCTATACATCGCAATCGAGTATCGTGGTGATTTCTTTTGTTATTCCATTCTTTATTATACTCGGTTGGTTAAAGTTTTACTACTATCTTTCCATGAAATTAGTGGATTATCCTCGATATTTCGCTTCATCCAAAGATCTTTTTATAGAAATATTCTTCCGAGCATTCTTAAATTTTACTCTACAAAAAAAGATCACGCCGATAATTTGGACATTATTAGTTCCTAGATAAATTAATTCTTGAACTTGCGCCTCTTAAAAATACTAAATAGGCAACACTTTAGCTTCTACAACGCTTTTTATAAAAAAACGTCACAGATTTTTTTTCACAACGTTTTAAAAAAATACGTTATAGATATATATGCAAAAACGTTATCTATTTAAAAAGGCATTTTTTTTGGTTTTAACTAGATAACATTTTTTTTTAAAACGTTGTCTATTTATAAAAACATGGAGAAAAAAAAAAGACGCGAGAATGAAATACGGAGCAAAAAAAAAAAGACACGGACCAAAATCGGCTACCACTATATTCTGTTTGCTATTCTTTCTTCTAAATCCCTAAATCCCCATTCAGCATATTCAGATCTTCTTCGCCGCCTCACCGGAAGGTGAGGAAACCCGGCCTTCCGGCTTCTGGAGTTCGATTGAAGAGGGACGAAAGAAGACGAGTTCATGGACATGCTGCAGGGCACTCGAGATTATTCGATTTGCTTCAGCCACTACCGTTGCCGCCGTATCAGCTTCTTCTATCCCTGGCTTCCACTGTCCCAGAGTCATCGGACGTGGTTAACACTCTGGCGACCCCTAATTCTTCTTCGATCTCTTCATCGTCCACTGAAGGTTATTTCTTCTCTTTGCTACAGCCTCCGAATTAAAGGTCACTAATGCTTGGTGTTGTGGATTGGGGTTTCCTGCTTTTATCCACCTAATAGTGATGAGGATAAGGAGATGCTTAGTTGATTTTTTATCCTTATTGTAATTCTCAGGTCTGTGTGAGGGTGGATGTGCTGCAATTATGGATTCAAGGACATCCTTTCTAGCTGGTCCAACCGTACACGTGCACTCAGGAGGATTCACCTATTCAGGCTCTGTTTGTATAGTGGATCTCAATATTCAAGGTGAAGTTTTCATTATTTTTGCTGTTTTTTTTTTACCTTTTACTGGTAGGAGGATGAGTACTTTGTTTATTGTTATCTATGTAGTCCTGGAATTGAAACGGTGATTGAAGGTCAAAACATGGGGAACTTACAAACTGATGAGAATGTTGTATATAGTACCTGTGAGGCAATCGCAATCCGATTATAAATTAATTGCATCTTGTTGTAATCCGATTATAAATTAGTATGTATAAGTATTAGAAATTGCAGTTTGCGAGCTGTACCTGATCTCAACAGAATATCAACCCTTCACTATTTGTAAGTTTGGCTTTTAGATCTACTTTATCTTATCCTTTCATTGTACGAGTGTCATACATTGTTTTTCTGTTAATTGCTTTGTCCTTTAACTTGATTGCAACAATAGCTCTGTAAATAATTGAATATTGTATTATACATTGTTATACAATAATCTACTGTTATTTTTGTATTAACAAACTAGAATGACTTGTCCTGCTATGGAGATGTTTCAGGAAGTATTAGCTTCTTCTGGTGCCCTTCTTGAAGTATCCTTTCAGAAGGCTGCTATATGTTGTACGGCTATGCATCGTGGAGCAGCACTAGCAACAATGTCATATATGTCCTGTGAGTATAGAATTTTGTCTGAATTCTGATCTGAGTTATAATACTGCAGCAAGTAGATTGCTTCTATAATTGACACGAGGATGAGAAACTGAAGATTAATCTGAGTTATAATACCTGATTCATGTTATTGTGCTTGGTTAGATTCAATGAGTTTCTGTTTATATAGCATTTGTTCCTCTAGTTTTGTTATTTTTTCTGACTCTTTTGATCATTGCAGGACCTAACTTGAATGGCCTTTTTGGAAGGCAGTCTAGCACAGCTCCTTGATATTCCTACTCTGCTGCTAACAAGAACATGGCTGTGATCTGGGGAGAGAATACTCTGTATGATTACTTTTTCAACCCTAAGAAGGTAAGGGATGAATTTTCTATTGTTTCTTGTTTTCTTTAAATGCTTGCTAACCTCTATTTCAGTTTGTTCTCTCGAGGATATTGGATTCTGGGTTATTGTGAAGTGAGCCCCTAATATAACTAGAAATGGCTACTGGTAGTGATGCTTTCTGTGTGTAAATAATGAGGGGAAGTTGGCCACGTAACATGATACAGGTGCTGTACAACCTAGTCTATAAAGATTCTGCACATGCTGCACGAGAGAAGGTCAAAGAGTTATCACTGGATCTGAGGAGTATTACTCAACTATATAATGAATATGCTGTTACATTTGAGCTGTGGGAGCCGGGAGGTACATACTTCTATGCACATCTCTTATTTTCTTTCTTTGTCATCCTCAATCTCCAAGTAATCATGTGCTTGATCTTATTGATGTGTATCTGTGAGCTATCAATCAACCTTTCCCTAAAAGTATTGTATGGTAAATGAGGCCTAATAGAGAAAGTGTAAGGAAATCGAAAATTCCTTTCAAAGGGAAAATTATAGGGCCTGCTTAAGCCAATTATTATATTAACAGAGTTTCATGTTGGGAAGAGTTTCATATTAACAGGATTAGCTGCAGACTGCAGTACTATCCATATGTTCTCTCTTTTTCTTGCCTTTTGGAGTTTTCTTGGTATGGTATTATTGGTTTCTTCTGACCTTGAATCACTTGCGATTTTTGTTATCTTTCTCTTTTATATCTCACAATGTTTCACTTAGTCATGAATTTATCTCTACGAACTCTCAGCCAAAAGGTACCCTATATTCAGCCGGACAACCATATTACTGATTGGTTTGGGGGACTCCTATATTCAGCTGGACAGCAGGCAAATGAAGTTGTCCTAGCATTTGCTTATATTCTAGTTTATGTTCTGGATGAGAACTTATTACTATTCTAGTTCAGATTTAATGAATTGATTCACTTTTTATGTGTGATGTAAATAAATATAATTTTTGCTGTTATATTTCCAACTTGCTGGTGGTTTTAACATGTGACATTCCTCTGAACACGCTGTGATTGGATTTAATGGATATATTTATTCATTTTTCTCTAGTATCTAGAAGTTGATTCAGAATAGTCAAGTGCAGTGCTTGACCCTGGAGTTAATTTGATGAAATCAAATTCTCAGACGGAGGTATTCAAGTGAGAATATCTCTAAAATGAGCTGTAAATAGTTTTTCGTAGGATAGTTGTATTGTGCACGAACTTCATTACATAACATAATTAATTTTTTATTCTGTAGTGCCCAGAATTTATGATACTTCAAGGATGCTCAGGAAGCAGCTTATGGAAGAACATGAACATGCACTTGAGCTTGACAGAATGTGTCTCTCTGAGATGCAGTTAGCAGCTAAAACTGTGAACTAGCAGCCCTATTTTGGCTACACACTCAACGAATTGAAGCTTTCAGAAGGTTTTTTCTCAAAATTGGCAGCCCTATTTTGGCTACACACTCAGAAGGTTTGATTGACTTGGCTTTGCATCATCTGGCTTCTGCTGTTTTTGTCAAACATGTCTATTAATCATCAACCTGCAACTTCTTTGTACAGATGTTGACTGTAAGCCGAGAGGCTGCAATTGAAGTTCAGGTATTTCTTCTGTAAGTTCCTTTCTATTCTTTAGTGTGTTCTGTCCCATCTACATTCCCTACATTACACATGGCATTTTAACTTTAGAAAGAGCAGTCTGTCAAACTTTTCTTTCTAAATTTAGGTAAGTTTCATGTTTTGGCATGCTGCAGCAGCTAACTAATGTTGGTTAGGACGTTAGATTCACTAGTCACACGATTTGCACTCTCTCGCTGAAAATGTTACTGTATTATACTCTTCATCATGGTTGTCCAGTAGAGTTGGATTTTATATTTTAGTTCTCACACAGCTAAAGAAGATTTTATTAGAAATCTATTTTATCTTTTTGGTAACACTCAATTTCATTACCTTGGCAATGCAAGCCCAACTCATACAGGAGATGAGCCCACAATTTCATTAGCTTACTTGATTGCCTTTTGCTATGTTATCTAGTCTGAAGATGAAAGGGAGATGTGTGCAAGGACTATTTATTGTATAAATATAGATGTTGCTACTGCTATGGGCTTCATATGTCCTTATTGTGGATCTTATTTGGCTATGTACAAATGATAGTTTCTGTTTGCTTTGTTCCCAGTATAACATATTTGTTATTTTGTTTCTTTTCCAGTATGCCGGAGGTCCGCGAGTCTGCGGGATTAGCATTCAGTACACTCTATAAGGTATTCTTTTCTATTATCAGACACTAATTATATATATATATATATATATATATATTTGTATAAGTATATTTTTGATATGTTATTTTACAAGTAAAATAACTAATAAATTGTCATAATATAGAGCGTAAGAATGCAAGCAATTGATGAAATTGTTCCAACACTTCTGCATGCTTTGGAAAATGATCAAATGTCTGATACTGCACTTGATGGCCTTAAACAAATTTTAAGGTAAGATGTTATAACATCTTATTAATTTTTTAATTATTATCATTTTACTATTTTTTAGTGCTAAAATTTCTCTGTTATTATTTTTAGTGTCAGGACTACAGCTGTCTTGCCGCATATGTTGCTCGAGCTTGTCCAACTTCCTCTTTCGTATGTATTTATAATATTCATTTATATGTCCAAGCCTCTGTTTATTTTTTGGTGAGTTTTGTTACTTCTGATTCTTTGATGACTTGATGTAGTCTCTCACAGCTAATGTAGTTCTGGTTTTTCTTTGTAGAGGGCTTTTTACTTTATTTGTAACTATTCTGCTAGCTGTGAGAATGAAATACATCAAGCTACCTCCAGGAATACTATTTTAAAAAGATGTTTAATTTTATTGAGATGTAAACGTATTGTATGGTATTAATATTCTTTGTAATTGGAATTACAAAGAATTATTAGGATTTAAATGTATTGTATGGTATTAATATTCTTTGTAATTTTAGTTATATATCATGGCATTAGCATATTGTAGGTGCATTGGTAATATAGGTGAACCACAATTTTTTTTTCTTTTTCTTTTTTAATCTACAACATTTTAAAAAAGTTGTGTGAAAGTGCCTAAACGTTGTCTGATATATTAAACTACAACGTTTTTATCCAGAAAACGTTGTAGAATCATACATTCTACAACGTTTTTAAGCATCTGCTAATTTATGAAAAATAAATCTACAACGTTTTTTTCTTAAAAAACGTTGTGGAATGTGCTTAACTACAACGTTTTAAAAACGTTGTGTAAGGGTGTCAAATAGATGATACTCTTAACCACGACGTTTTTCTGACTGAAACCACAACGTTTTTTTTGCATTGTCTATTTACTGTTTTGTAGTAGTGTTGTTTTATTGAATTCTTATATTATTGTCATCATCCTCATATTTATATTTTTGAAAGTCATTTGTGGCCTGTAGTGCATAGATGGACTTGGTATGATTATGACTAGGGATTATTCGATTAATCATTTAGTAATAATACTACAAATGATGTGGTAAAAGTCCTCGTTGGCAGTAGTGCGTTGATGGACGATTGTTGACATGATCATGACCATTAATGAATACACAAATATTCTTGCCCGAAGTGCATGGATAATTGTGGTCGTGATCTTAAAGAATATCCTGGCCGTAGTAGTGAAAGGGTGATTCGATGATGTGGAATATTTATTGTTTGAGTCTCGGCGATAACGAGAATGAAAAACCTTTTAAATCATAAAAGATAGTAGATTTTATTTTTACTTGACTCTTTTAATGGATTGCTTGTTCACCGTAGTTAAACTTGATGTCTATTATATTTTATCGGTTTAACATTGTTGGAGACTAATAATAATTTATTCAGTATTATCTTAGTCATAATATTTTTTTCTTCGGGCTAGTTAAGCTCACCCTTTCTTTTAATGTTCTCTTCTGGAAATGAGAATATAAATTTGGAGCGAGTCGTAGAAGAGCGAAGTGATGGTCTCAGAGGATAGCATTAGTAGTCATCACTATTCGTGGAATAGTGTGATAATAATTATAATGAGGACTCCTTTTGAGTTTGTATAATCTACAGTAGACAATATTTGTATTCAAACTCATGGTTTATGTTTTTGTCGTATTATACACGACGGTTGTATTATTAAGTTGTATTTGAATTACATCACACGTATGTCTGGCGACCAAGATGGGTGATGTATACCTAATTTCAAAAAGGCGTCGCAATTCAGTATCAAAACTTAGGGATATGATCCACATTAAGATGTGAGACTAGAATCAGGAGGGAGAGCGGAGAATTCTTCGTTAGTATGATTACCTACCCAAGTTTATTTGGTATTTAATTGGTCGGTCAAAGTATATGGATAATATATTATATGTTAATGAACCTTTGTTTTGTGGCAAGATGTCGAAAATGACATCCAGAATGTTAAAATAGCGATGGAGCCACAAGAGAAACGTTGAGTCTCCACATATCAATAATCGAGAGAGAATGTGCATCAAGAAGGCAACAATCCTCATGCAAATAACAACACCGACCAAATGATGAATGATGGATCATTCAGAGGCTTTATCGCAATTCATGCAACATCAAAGCGAGAGCGGCTCTGTCCAAAATGTAGGTGGAAACACTTTGGAAACTCTGATTTGACCAATCATTAAAACAGATTCAAGGAGCTGGGACCACCGGAGTTTATAGGAGAGCAAAAAACCACAAAAGGCGGAAGCATGGATAAAGCAGATCACCAAGATATTTGATGTCTTCGCCACCTTTATGTTGCGTGAAGAGGCAGATTACTGGCGGGAATCTATAAAACATACCCAGCCTGAGGCACTCAAGATGTCTTGGGAGAAGTTCCAAGAGTTATTCAACGACAAGTACTTTCCCGAGAGTATTCGTCACATGAAAGAAGTGGAGTTTATCAAATTGGAACAAAACAATACGACCAGTGTCGCAATACGAGGCTAAATTTGCGGAGTTATCTCGGTTTGCATCCAATTTGGTCGTCGATAATGAGGAGCGAATGGACGCAAATGTTTTAAGAGGTTTGAAAGCAGGAGATACGTCAATATATTATTTCTCATAAACCGTGTTTGTACTCGAGATGTTGTCGATAGGGCTCGATTATTGAGCGCTTGAACGCAGTCAACGAACTAAGAGAAAGCACGTGACAAAGATGAAAATACCAATGGTATCGGTCATCTAAACTACGACAACAAACCCTGGAGGAATCAACATGCCGAAATGGTAACCGCCGGTGGTAATCATGGCAAGGTAAAAATGGACATTTCAAGAAAAGAAGATTCAACAATGATGGAAAGGCGTCGACCAAAGACCCATTGTTAAGGAAGGAGAACGACCACCCATCATATGCTTCAAATGCGAGAGGAGAGGACACATCACCCAAATCTGCGCGATGTCGTCCAAAGCATGTTATAATTGTGGAAGAGAAGGTCACCACTTCGATTTTTTTCGTTCAATCAAGACAAGTTCAACTAAGATGGAGGCACCAAAGTCCGTCGAGAAAAGTCAAAGCCGATGAAGATACAAGGGAGGCGTTTGTAGTGACCTCCCGAAAGCAAGGAACCCGAATGAGGTCTTCACGTGAAAGCTTATCATAAACTCTAGCGAAGTCTATACCTTATTTGATACTGGGTTCTACCCATTCTTTTATTTCTCCTACTTATATTTCAACGATTAAATTTGACTCGGAGAAATTAGACTTTGACTTATCTGTGGAAACTCAGTTGGGA
Source organism: Panax quinquefolius (assembly GCA_020205615.1). NCBI lineage: Eukaryota > Viridiplantae > Streptophyta > Magnoliopsida > Apiales > Araliaceae > Panax > Panax quinquefolius. Next base: position 29,992,964 of record CM035151.1, read on the forward strand.
GAAACCTTCATTACATCCACGGTTTATAAGTCTTGTTTGGTTCAAGTTGGTACCCATACATTACCTGTCGATCTTATTTCATTAAAAATACTTGCATTTGATGTAATTCAAGGGATTGATTGGTTAACTATTCATTATGCAAAAATTTATTATTTTCGTAAGGTTGTTAGCTTTCATATTCCTAATCTACCTATTATGCAAATTCAAGCAACCAAACCATTAAAATCAATCATTGTCATCTCAAGTCATAAAAAGCTATTCGTTTATTGAAAAAGCGGATGTCAAGCTTTCTTAGCTCATGTCATGATCTAAACAAAAATCGACGATTTTGAATAATATTTCTATTGTTAATGAATTTCCGACGTATTCCCTCGAAGAACTTCCGCCTACCCCCAGGCGTGAAATTGAATTTTGTATCGACCTTGAACACGGTATAAAACCCATTTCTAAAGCCCATATCGAATGGCTCTATTGAACTTCGAGGAGTTAAAGACTCAACCGCAGGAATTGTTAGACATTGACTTTATTCGTCCTAGTACTTCTCCTTGGGGTGCTCTGTTTTATTCGTGAAGAAGAAAGATGGGAGTATGCGACTTCAGTATTGATTATCGGGAGTTGAATCATGTCACCATCAAAAATAGGTACCCATTGCCACGTATTGATGACATGTTTGACCAAATTGCAAGGAGCCAAATTCTTTTCAAAGATTGATCTTCGTTTGGATATCACCAATTGAAGATTAGAGCAGATGACATTCCAAAGATCGCTTTCGAGAACTCGATGCGGGCATTATGAATTCTAGTCATATCCTTTGGATTGACTAATGCTCTCGCCGCCTTCATGGATATGATGAACCCGAGTATTCAAGGAATATTTAGATCACTTTGTGGTCGTCTTTATTGATGACATCCTTATTTATTCCAAAAGCCGTGAAGATCGTGAAAGCAACACTTAAGGTCGATACTCCAAAAGCCGTGAATATAAGCTTTATGCCAAGTTCAAGAAATGCGAGTTAAGCCGAGGAATTAGCATTCCTTGGGCACGTGGTATCAAGTCATGGAATATCCATTGACCCAAAGAAAGATTGAAGCTATTCAAAGTCGGGAGCAACCTAAATCAACGATCAAGACGTAGCTTTCTCGCTTTATTTGGTTATTATCGGAGATTCAGTAAAGGGTTTTCTCGAATCGCTACTCCATTAACTTAATGACTCGGAAAGATACAAAGTTCTATTGGGCGAGAATATGAGAAGAGTTTTCAAGAACTCAAGAAAAGACTCATTTCAAAGACTGTTCGACAATACCATCTAGTTCGGAGGATTTGTCATCAATAGTGATGCTTGAGCAAAGGGTTAGGATGTGTTCACATGCAACATGGGAAAGTCATAGCTTTATGCCTCACGATTAACTTAAAAAGAATATGAGAGGAATTATCCTACTCACTAATGACCTGTAGTTAGCAAATGTGGTCTTCGTGACTTAAAATTTGGAGACATTACTTGTATGGGGAGAAGGTGGAGATCTTTTACGGATCATAAAAGCCTCAAATATTTCTTCACTCAAAAGGAACTCGACATACGACAACGACGTTGGCTTGAATCATTGAAAGATTATGATCATACCATCCAATACCATCCTCGAAAAGCGAACGTGGTAGTGGACGCATTGAGTATAAGATCATATGCAAAGCATCTGAGTACGATATTGTCAACACAAAGACCCATTTTGTGTGACTTGCAAAGGATGGAGATAGAGTTAAAGACCTCAGGACCCATGTGATGATGGCGAATATCTGAGTAGAACCGATTTTAATTGATAAAGTTAAAGTCGCCAAGTTCTGGAATTGGGCCGATGCGTATGAGGAAGAAAGTGCAAGAAGGTCTATATGCAAAAGCAAGAATTGATGAAGAAGGAATACTTGAGTCAACTCTCGGACTTTGTGTTCTAACGACCCCGATTTAAAGTATAAAATCATGATGAGGCGCACAACACACCATTTGCAATCCATCTCGGGAGTACCAAAATGTATCATGATCTTGACATATATTTTGGTGGGGCAATATAAAAGAGAGATAATATTTGTTTATCTTAAGGTGTCTAACGTGTCAACGAGTCAAGGTGAGCATCAAGTACCAAAAGGTCCATCAGAACCACTTGAAATTACAGAATGGAAGTGGGAGCACATTACCATGGATTTCGTTCATCGATCTTCCTAAGGTTTCTCAAGGTATAGATGCGATTTGGGTCATTGTTGATAGATTGACCAAGTCCGCTCATTTCTTACCGACACGAAAAATTTATACACTTGAACGTCTTGCGTTCAGATGTACATAAACGAGATCAGAAGATCGCATGGTATGCCAATATCCATAGTTTTCGATTGAGACCCAAGATTTACTTCACGATTTTGGGTTAGTTTGCAAAAAGCTATGGGCACGCAGATTTACGATTTAGTTCAAGATATCATCCTCAAACCCGGACGGACAATCGAGAGAGGACTATTCAAACTCTCGAGGATTTATTAAGACTCGTTGTCCTTAACTTCAAGGGAAGTTGGGACATGTTCTTACCATTGGTGGAGTTTTCCTACAACAACAGTTATCAAGCAAGTATTGGCATGGCTCCATTCGAGGCGTTGTATGAAAGAAAGTGTCGTTCTCCAGTATGCTAGGAAGAGGTGGGTGAAGCAACGTTGTTGGGACCGGAGTTGGTACGTATGACTACGGAAAAGATTCAAATGATCCGACAACGTATAAAAATCTCACAAGATCGACAATAGAGTTATGCTGATCTTCATCGAAAGGACGTGGAATTCGATATAGTGGCATTAATAAGGATTGGACAGTTGGCCAGCGGTGGACAGAGGGGATGGGATTAAAAGGTGTCAGGAGGTGATGGGTGGCACGGTAAACCGGGATTAGAGTACGTATGGGGCTAGGATCACAAAGGAGGTAAGTAACAAAACAAAACATACACATTCATTTTATTATTCTCTCTCAGGCATTAGACATTATTTTCTCTCCATTGTTAACCTTGTGATCGCCGATACTGACTCTCACGCCGGAGCTATCCCTCGATGGTCAGGCCGTCAAGCTTTTGGTGTTGACTTGTTGAACTGTGCAGGATATCGGACGCGTCTTGATGATTGGGACGTGGAGAAAGATCTTGGCATTAACAAATGGGATTCTTCAAATTGCCAAGGTGTTAAGATTTAGCTGAGCTGGCATTCAGAGACTTGAAGAAAAGGAAATATGTCTGTTTGTATTTGCTCTCTCCATTTGAGTAAAAATTTAGTTATTATGATTGCATAAGGACTTATGTTTCACCCGATATGGATTTAAATTTTGAATTCAGATTATTGAAGCATGCTCTAATAATTTAAGATGGTCAATTGAAGCAATAGATATTGATAAGAATTTAAGTTGAGTGAATAGAAAGATTCAAATCTATGGAAGGAGCTGAGAAAACAAATTCAAATTATTTGTTACCATGAACATTTTAAGGCGAAATTTGGGGAAGATGGAGAAAATGAAGAAAACCCTAAATTTTTCCTTTTGTTTTGATGAAGATCTGTTTTGATGAAAATGGTTAGATCTGTTTTGCAAAAAAAATGTTTTGATTTTTTTGTTTTTATTTTCAAGTTTTTTTTGCCACATAAGCAATATTTTTTATTTTTTTATGTTGTCTTTTATTTTCCATGTTATTTTCTTTTCTTTTTTCTTTTTTATACGTCCACGTCAGAGCCACGTACATAAAAAATTAACGTCTGTCAACTTTTTTTAACGGAATGACCCAATTTGAAAATAAAAATTAGTTCAGTGAGTTAATTTGAAAAATTAAAAGTTCACTCAGGTATTCAATAAAATGTGCCAACTTCGGTGGCTAAATCACTAGTTTTACCTTTTATGTTCTGTTCCGCAGATTGGTGATGTTTGTTCCTTCTGATTTTACATTTGGATTCGCAGTCCAATGTTTGTGACTTGCCTTTGTGGCATTATTGGACTAACTTGTGTGGCAAGGCATATTTCTGTTTTGTTTGAGATCAGTATGAAATAACACCCATCCATTTGATTCAACCTACTATTTCGTGTGTTAGTTTTGTTTGTTTCGGTTCAGTTCAGTTCATTTAATTGAGTTAGTTATTTCGTTCCATTATTCTTTAATTCTATATTCGTACTAGGTATTTGGCTCATGCTGTGTTTTTCTTTCGGCAGGTAATCAGAGGGATCAAGGGAAAGTGTGATGAGAGTTCCCTTCTTTCCAATGGTTTAGAAATATTATGTTTAGGTTTTGATATATCAGTTTATTTGGAGTTGTAATAATTATTTTAGATTATGATTTGAGCCACTTTGGCATTGATTATGATTTGACGTGTACTATTTATCATTATTGGAGGTATTCTTTTTGTGGAATAGAGTTCTCTACTTATTTTGTAGTTTTTTATGTTTTGTGTGTAACCTCTCTTTCTATTTTGGAAAGGGGGTGCTTTATATCCTAAGGTATTCCTACTCTAGAGCTATAACGCTTTGATACCAACCTGTGACGCTCCAAACTCGTACTCTCCACAGTGGATCTGGAACTTACTTGTACACATCATCCATAAAATCTATCAATAAATTTATTGGTTTAACTAGTCTACTATAAACATTACATAAAATTCTTTACCTTCATCCCTGAATCATAACATGGTCTCTAAGGCTGTAAACGAGCCAAACAGTTCGGGCTCGACTCGAAAAAATACGAGCGAGACTCGGATTCGTTAATAATATGTTCCAAATCTGAGTATAAAAAAATAGTTCGAATAAAATATGAGTAGAATCTGAGCAATGTTATACTCGACTCGTTTAAAATTCAAACTACTCGAATTCTCAATTGTGATTCGATATATACTCAATTGATACAGATTCGATTAGATACTCGATACACTCTCTTATAATATATACAAAATTAAATCAAATTAATTATTATTATTATTTTGTTTTATTTTTAATTGTGATTTTATATTTGTGAAGTGTAATAATAAATATATTTTCTCATTTATAAGTAAAATAACAAATTCAATTTATAATTATATTTATTATAAAACTAGTTATTATATGGATACTTGAATTCGAGCTTGAATTTGAAGCTCTCGAGTAGTTTGAATATAATTCGATCCGAGTCGGATCAAATTAGAGTAATAAATATTCGAGTCAAGTCGAATTCGAGTAGCTCTCTGTTCGCTTCGATTATACTCGTTTACACCCTTAATGGTCTGATATCAAATGTATGTTAAAGTGCAACCGAGAAACATAAGCATGTAGTTTACAAGTTGAGAACAATATAGACCAAAAATAACTTGTCAAACAATAGTAACAACCAAATATCAACAACAACAATATTATTACCACCTCCACCACCATGATATACCCAAATTAAATACCATTGAGTACCATTATTTCGTTACACAATTATAATCTAAAATCAAATAAACATAACTACATAAGTCTAATTTCAAATATTAAATTAGCAAACATAAATAATAATTTTTTTAACAATTTCATAGTTGCAATTCTTCAAATCCCCAAACCAAACTTCACATCTCCATTAAATTCTACCATCCATATTCAAAACTTCCACAAATTCTAAGAAGATCAAAAGAAAATAAAACTAGTTAAAGAAGGTCATTAATATATAAACATTATAGATGAAAACTATATAATTTAAAATTAAGGATTACCTTTCTCAATTGTTTTAAGTGAATCTAATTTCTCCTCTACAGACATTGGTTATTTGCTTAAACGAAGCTAATCTTGAACACAAATAAGAGGTTGTACCATTCTAGGAGTTCTTCATTAAAGAACTCCTAAATGGATTAAGTACACAACCACTGGTGCTAAATGCCGACTCGAAACTCGGAAGCAACAGTTGACATAGGAACCGTCAATACATCCCTAACCATTTGAGAGAATGGGAAATCTAGAAGAATTATTTTTCCACCAACCCAAAATATTATAATTCGAAGTCATTTGATCAACATGTTCACTCAAATACTTATCCAATTCGGTATTATCCCCTCCTTGAACATCCATAATGCGTTCTACAATAAATTTTGTCATCCTCCTCCTTGCCTTTTCTCGACGATGCACATCAAAATTTTCACTAAACATATTAGATTGTGCCTTTTTGGATGATTGTGCACTTTGGGATGCATATTTGAGACTATAACATTTAAACAATTCGTCAATATATGACATCATACACCTATTTTATCATTTTATTTGTCATTTTCCCACTCCCATAAATTGCATTAAAAGCAAATTTCACAAATGTAAATTTATGTTTAAGATCTAGAACAATCACAATGTACAACAATTTATTCATCTAATCAAACGTTCTCCCAATATTTATTCAATTTTACTCTCATCCCCAACGCCAGATATCTCATGCCATAGTCAATCTCATCTAACAATTCATTTAAAGCATCGTCAAGATCAATAAATTAATGAAAGAAAGTATTTGATGTCACATAGAATGTATCCAAAGCCTTCATCGTAATGTTGAAGAAATAATTCAAGAATACCACCAATTTTCTCACAACTCCCCAATCTTCTATGGTAGGCCATCACCCATCACCCGATTTAATTTCCAAATTGAATAAATGGTCTTTGCTTGCAAGCTTATTAAAAGCACGTTCGAAGTCTATGGCCACATTCAACATAAAATACGTGGAGTTCCACCAAGGGGAGACATTTAGGATCAAAGAAGTTTTTTTTAATTTCTCAATTTCAACACATTCTTTGAATTATTTTGATCCTAGAGGGATATTGTCGCACCCACCTAACCAATGATCGAACACGATATATCGAAGGACTCATATCTTTCAACCCATCACATACAACCAAATTAACAATATGAGCAACACCTCACATGGAGAAATTTATTGTCTCAAATGATATGACCCAAAATTTTCAAATAGTAAATTGCAACATTATGGGAACTAGCATTACCAATTGTGATTGTGAAAACTTTATCAATGGCCCATTTCCTTAAACAATTTTCACTCGACATACATATGTCTTTCCCTTTATGGCTAGTATTTGTGACAGTTAATAATTTTCTTTTGCACATTCCACTTATCATCAACATAATGAGCAGTCAATACCATGTAATTAATTCTTTATATGGAAGTCCATGTATCGGTAGTAAAAGAAACCCTTTTATGATGTATTTTTGAAGTAAGCTTTCAATTTCAATTTTTTCTCTAAAAAGTGTTTCAAACAATCTCTAGTTATGGTGGTACGAGAAGGAACATTAAATTTTGGACATACAACCAACATCAAGTATTTAAAGCCACATTTTATACATGGCTAAAAGGAAGTTCATCTATAATTATTGTAACGCCCCAAAATCTGGGTCTACCTTCAAACCTTGAATATTGTGTTAATAATACAATACATCTCATTATAACATAAAGATAATTACGTTATCCTTACAAACTTATGCGGAATCTTACGCTTATACTCGTAGATACGAAGACCTTTACTAATACATCGTCTAATATCCTTTATAATATTACATTGGTACTAATATTATAATTAATACAACATTGTCTATACATTAACCCTTTTTTCTCTTCGGCTCTACCGAAATCTTCAGTCCACTCTGGCTTAGTTGCTACACGATTTATCATAATACTAACACAATTATTCTTGAATAACATTTTTGGTTCTTCTTCTTTTAATTGCTAGACGATGTTAGCTTGTTAATCCTCTCTTTCTTCCTTCTTGCTCCAACCGAGCTCATCCTCACTATCTTTATTTCCCCATAGTTTCTCCTCTTGATTTTATAATTGGCAAGGATTAATGAAGGAATGGTCTTTTATTTATAGGAAAATCAAGAGTTGGGGTAGATTGTTCATTTGATCAACCAATACTTTGGCTCCAAGTCACAAGCTATGACTCAACCCTAGCCAAATCATTCAAACACTAGGCTCAATTCTAGCTAAACCATACAAACCTTAGGCTCATCTGATTAGTCAAAACGTAAATTTTGACTTTTTCGTACTTTCGATTAAGGTTTACGTCCCCATTTTTTGAATAAACGTTATGTCGTAATTTGAAAAAATTAATAATAAAGCGTTTTTAATGTGAATAGTGTGTTTACATCTTTTTTCGAAAAAAATTTATTTTCCTCCTACGAGCTAACAACACACATTCACTGACATATACATAGTTTAGGTCATAATACGATCCTAAATCACATAACATATAATAATATCCATAAAATTTCATTTTATTAAATATTCACATCGAAAACCTAATTACAAAGACTATACGATTTCTCGGATTGTCACAATTATCATAAAAGAAACTGCCCTCCTAATTAAATCTTGATAAAATTTCCATAAACACACACATTATTGGTTGATTCTCCGTCCAAGTCTTGACCACCTTCATTAATACTTGATGAATGTGGAAAATTTAATTGTGATTTTTTTCTTTAATTGAATATTAGGAGGGTAAAATTTACATATCGCATTATAATTTTTTAAACCACTTGTCCCATTATTTCTCGAGTAGATTTTTAAAACTTGACCATAATACTTGCACTTTGCCTTCATTTTTATCATTTTGTTTTAATCTTATATAATGTTCCCATATAGTAGTAGCACAAGTCTTATTAATTATTTGTTCAATCTTTTCAACTTCATTTGATTTTGTATCTTGAGGTTCTCGCATCCTCCATTGTCTCCTCTATTATTTGGGACTTGGATTAGATTGGTATCCAACGATATTGTTATATTATTATCCATATTTTTCATCAAACTGTACATAAAAACACAAACAAAATATTTTATATACTAAATGAATCAAATAATAAAAAGAAGATACATTCACTAACTAGCATGCATTTGCATTGAGAATACCTAATATATTTAACAATTAATTAAGTTTAATATTTCATTAGAACAAGAAAAACTTCTATAATAGATCAAAATATTGTGGCAATATTTAGCAAAAAAAAAATATTGTGGCAAGAAATAACGATAAAAGAACATGTGGATGTATTTTATTTTACTACTAAGAACATGTATTTTATTTTATTTTATTTTTTACTATTTATTAATGCTGAAAAATAGTTGCATGTTCTTAATTAAAGTATTTTCTTTTTAGTTGTTATTTATATATTGTTCAATTTTCAAATGGAAGTGATGGATGAATATGAAATTAACTGCAGACTTCATGGGTCGAAAGTTAAATTAACCTACTTTATTATGGAAAATGTAAACACCCAAAAACATGTTCCAGAAAATTGTAGTTTGGAACCCCTCTTCCAGTTGATAAACCCTAAACCATTTTAAAATTTCAAATTTCTTGGAATAGAATGAGGAGACGAAGTCTCAAGGTTTTTCTCAATCACTCAATCACACAATCTCTTACAATTATCAGATTCCTTCCTTCAATTGTTCACTCATTTAAATTATCCCGCCAAACTTTATCCTCCATGTTCAGCAGATTCATTTCCACTTCATCCCCTGACAATCTAGACGGATTAATTGATCCAAACGTCAACTTTCCGGGAAATGATTTGCATTTGCAGGAAAATTCACGGGTTGATTCCGGTTTGGCTGAAGAGTTTGCTCTTCTGCGGGAGTCATTGTTGGGTTCAGCTGCTGATTCTCTCCCTTCAAAGCCAGACTTCGAATTGGGTAAAGTCTCCAATGATGCTTATTTGATAGCTAATGCAATAAAGAATGATAATGATAAGTTCCTTAGGCAGTTCAGAGGGAAATTGAATGAAACTTTGGTAATTGATGTGGTGAATGTTATACAAAATGCTGAGTTAAGCGTAAAGTTTTTTATTTGGGCCGGTAGACAAATTGGTTATAGTCACACAGTAGCTGTTTATAATGCGTTGTTGGATGTATTGGGTTGCGGTAAGAATGATAGAATATCTGAACATTTTCTTAATGAGATTAAGGAAGATGATAAAGAGGTACTTGGGAGGTTGCTTAATGTGTTGGTTCGAAAGTGTTGCCGAAATGGGTTGTGGAACATAGCATTGGAGGAGCTAGGCAGGCTTAAGGATTTTGGGTATAAGCCGTCGAGGGTGACGTATAATGCTTTGATTCGGGTGTTTTTAGAGGCAGATAAATTGGACACGGCGAATCTGGCTCACAGGGAGATGGCAGATTTGGGTCTTAATATGGACAGGCATACGTTGGGTTGTTTTGCTTATTCTCTTTGCAGAAAGGGAAGGTGGAAAGAAGCCCTTGATTTGATTGAGAAGGAAGAGTTTACCCCTGATACTGTAATATACACTAAAATGATATATGGCTTGTGTGAAGCTTCACTTTTTGAAGAAGCTATGAATTTTTTGAATATAATGCGGTCTAATTGTTGCCTTCCTAATGTTGTAACATATGAAATATTGCTCTGTGGGTGCTTGAATAAAAGGAAGTTGGGGAGATGTAAGAGAATTCTTAGTATGATGATCACGGAAGGTTGTTATCCAAGTCCTAAAATATTTAATTCTCTTGTTAATGCTTATTGCAGATCAGGAGATCACACATATGCCTATAAATTGCTTAAGAAAATGGTAAGTTGTGGTTGCCCACCTGGTTATGTGGTGTATAATATATTGATTGGTGGAATCTGTGGCAATGAGGAGTTGCCGAGCTTAGATGAGCTAGACTTGGCTGAGAAAACTTACAGTCAAATGCTTGATGCAGGGGTTGTACTAAATAAAGTCAATATCAGCAATTTTGCTAGATGTCTTTGTGGGGCTGGGAAATTTGAGAAAGCTTATAAAGTGATTCGTGAAATGATGAGTAAAGGTTTCATACCTGACATTAGTACATACTCAAAAGTTATTGGTTTTCTGTGTAAAGCCTCCAAAGTAGACAAGGCTTTCCTATTGTTCCAAGAACTTAAAAAGAATGGCATTGTTCCACACGTATATACTTACACAATTTTGATTGATAGTTTTTGTAAAGCTGGCCTCATTCAGCAGGCTCGCAGCTGGTTTGATGAAATGGTAAGGGATGGTTGTGCCCCTAACGTGGTGACTTATACAGCTCTTATACATGCTTATCTCAAAGACAGAAAGGCATCCGATGCAAATGAGCTCTTTCAGGTAATGGTGTCGGAAGGTTGTATACCAAATATTGTTACATTCACTGCGTTGATTGATGGGCATTGTAAATCTGGAGAGATTGAAAAAGCTTGTCAGATTTATGCAAGAATGAAAGGAATTACAGAAACCCCTGATGTAAATATTTATTTTAAGACTGATTACAGCAAAACTATGGAGCCAAATGTTGTTACCTATGGAGCTTTGGTGGATGGTTTGTGCAAAGCACATAGGGTTGAAGAGGCTCGTAACCTATTGGATGCAATGTCTTTAAAAGGTTGTGAGCCAAATCATATTGTATATGATGCTCTTATTGATGGATTTTGTAAGGTTGGCAAGCTAGATGAAGCACAAGAGGTATTTGTTAAAATGTCTGAATGTGGGTACAGTCCAAATGTTTACACTTACAGCTCTTTGATTGACAGGTTGTTCAAGGATAAACGACTTGATCTTGCACTAAGAGTCTTGTCCAAAATGCTAGAAAATTCTTGCCCACCAAATGTTATAATCTACACAGAGATGATTGATGGTCTTTGTAAAGTTGGGAAGACTGATGAAGCCTTCAAGCTTATGCTGATGATGGAAGAGAAAGGTTGTCATCCAACTGTTGTCACTTATACTGCCATGATCGATGGGTTTGGGAAAGCAGGTAAAGTGGATAAGTGCCTTGAACTCTTGGCACAGATGGGAGCCAAGGGTTGTGCTCCGAATTACGTCACGTATAGGGTTCTAATAAACCATTGTTGTGCTGCTGGTCTTTTGGATGAGGCCTACAGACTCTTGGAGGAAATGAAGCAAACGTATTGGCCAAGGCATATAGCTGGCTACCGTAAAGTCATTGAAGGCTTCAACCGAGAGTTCATAGTCAGTCTTGGTCTGTTAGATGAGATAAATGAGTATGAATCTGTTCCACTTGTTCCAGTGTACACATTTATGATTGATAGTTTTTGCAAGGCGGGAAGACTGGAAGTGGCTGTAGAGCTACATAAAGAAATTTCGTCATCGTTAATGTCATCATATAAAAACAAGAATATGTTTTCTTCTTTGATTGAGAGTCTCTCTCTTTCACATAAGGTTGAGAAGGCTTTTGAGTTATATGTGGACATGATACAAAAGGGTGGAGTTCCTGAGCTGAGTGACTTCACTAACCTCATCAAAGGACTTATTAAGGTGAACAAGTGGGAGGAAGCACTTCAACTTTCGCATAGCGTATGTAACATGGTGCGCAACTTTTAACTCTTTCTCATCTTTAAAGTGCACATGCATGAATTCAGTTACTTGTCGGGTGCTCATGTGTTCAAGTCTTTTTTCAGAATATTTTAAGTCTTCAGAATATTGAATGCCTATTTTTTTCAACTTGAACTGAACTATAATCTACTGTATCAAATGCGTTTATTTAGCAACTTTTATTATAAATAGTAATTAAAAATGTTTTAGTGGCTGACCTCTTTAGAATTTATTTACTGTTTTCCCAAGTATTAATTTTTAGTTTTTTACCATTTTCAATTAAAATACCATGCGGAAATAGCTGATGGGAGAGGTTGACTATGGGGTTGGTTTAATTCTCTTTTGGTCCATTGAAATATTCCTTATGCTCAAATTCTTCTAAAACTGTTGCACTTTGTAGAACTCTTAGCCCAGGCTTATAGTGGAAAGTGTTTAGCAGGAGCATCCTAATTGGAAAATGAAAGACAGACTTTGTGTGTACCATTTGTTCCCTTCATATTAAAAGCTGAAATTTATTCCATGCATCAGAAACTGCTCTGCATAGCTGGTTCTGCTGGAAGTTCTATAGGAAAACACATTTATAATATTGATTCACTATCCTGCATTTTGTATTATATTTTACTGTAATTTAATGATTCCATAAAGTAATTCTTTTCTTGTGGAAGGATATCTTTTGGCTTCGTAGTGAGGATACACATGAAGGAAACTAATTATGCATATTTGCTGATCTTACTCATCTGCTGTCCTGACCACATGCACCTATGGTGGATGAATATGTTTCAATTTTCTATTCATGAATATAAATGCTCAACTGATGATGCACAAAATGTGTGGAGATTTCAATATTCAAGTTTTGGGGGATGTTTGTGTCAAGCAATCATGTGATAAAGAAGGCTCATCCAGTGGGATCCTTGGCATGAAGAAGAGAATACAGACTCCTTGATTCTAAATACATATATATTCAGTATGTCCTCAACTCTGCTCACAATTATTTACACATATAGTTGAGTTACAAGTGATATATCATGAAACTTATTTGCTTATGAAGCATGATGCAGGTTTATCTTGCTGCCAGAGCTTAATTTTTTCTGCAAATTGGTAAGTGATCCAAACAAGGTTGGTGTGGCCACTAATTTTGTTTGTGAAATATATAGATCTAAATTTTCTTGTATTTGTTTACAACTAAAAGCTTTGTTAAATTAGAATACATCTTTGTAGAAGCCTAAAGGTTTTATATATATATTATATGTTACATATAAATATATTATTTGTTCCACGGTATTATGTAGGAGTCTTCTCCAGTTGTTAAATCTCGAATATTACGTAGACTTGGTTCTGGCTAGTTTCATTGTTGTTGATTTGGATAGAGGCATGTGATGAGCTGCCACTCCTTCAGTAAGCTTATCTTTAATTAAAATTATTGGATGTAATCCTATCCTCAGTCAGGATTTTTGTATCCAAATTCTGATGTTTTTGACGCTCTTTTAAAACCTTCAAATCTCTTTAGCTGACATTAGCAAATGTGCTGTAGGACTGCTAGATGTTGTCAACTTTGTCCTCGAAGACAATATGCATCATGAAATGGACACATTCATACGTGAGCAGTGACAATATAATCACCCCTTCTATTTTACTCTCTTCCATCACTCAAAACGGTCACTTATCTTGAGAGAGAGAAAGAAAGAAGCTACTGTGTGCGATTTTGTGTGTGAGAGAGAAAAAGGTTAGAAATGGAGGGGAAAGCAGAGGATTTGAGACTTGGAGCCAACAAGTTCAACTAGAGGCAGCCGATTGGCACGGCGGCTTTCAGCCAGGACAAGGACTACAAGGAGCCACCCCCAACACTGCTGTTCGAGCCAGCTGAGCTGAGCTCCTGGTTGTTTTATCAAGCTGGAATCGCCGAGTTCATCGCCACTTTCCTCTACCTCTACATCACCGTTTTGACAGTGAGGGTGTCTCCAAGTCCTCGTCTAAGTGTGTGTCAGTTGGAACTCGGAATTCAAGGCATCGCTTGGGCTTTTGGTGGCACGTTCATTGCCCTTGTTTACTGCTGGCATCTCAGGTCCTCTTCTCTATATCTCATACTCTTTGTTCCAAAACGGGGGGAAATCTTATTTGCAAAATTTACTAATTTTAAGATTATATTTTGTTTCATGATTATCCAAAATTTATTTATAAAGATAAACGCACTGAAATAATAATTAGAAAAAAACCATAAATACAACTTTTTCTTATATAATTAGCATAACAAAGACTTGCATATGTGTAGGAAAGAGTTGTATCTATATAAAAAAAGTTATTATCTGCTGTTTTTGTCGGGCTTTAGTGTTGGTGATGACACAATTATGAAATTATAAAAATAAATTTGAGGCTATTGTCTCACTTAATATTATCTTGCTTTTGTTGGAGAGAGTCGTGACAAATTAATCTTGTTCCTTATGTGGCCTCGTTAGACAGTACAACTCAAGAAGAAGATTAGACATGGCATGTTGTCGAACAATTCTCACATGGTCCTTTTTTCAAAGTCCCCATCTTCTCTCTTCATCTCTTTGACTGTCCAACTGAATTTTATATTACTCGGTTTAACAGGGACAAGCAAAGACCTTGCAATTTCTTATTTGCATTCATACTGAAGCCCCCTTAGAGAAAGCAAGCTGTCATAGAAATCAAATGGGCATCAGTTTCTCATTTTAGGATTTGAAAACTTCTTAGGATCAAGGAGATCTCTATACACTTATTATCTTGAGAAGAAGATGCTACATTGATCTAGCGTTTGCATCTTTGCACCATGGTAAGACTAAAAATTGTTTCTTTTCTTGTTAGAAACCTTCTGATAATGATTGGACGAAATAAGGATCCTGCTTTATAACTTTATGAATTCTTCCATGTTAAGGATTTTACATTTCTTTTGCTACCTCAATTATTATTTATTTAAAAAATTGTAGTAATTTTGGATATTAAATGTTTCCATTGTCAATGCAGATTTCCTCCAGCAACAAAGAATGTTAAGGCAGTATCACTTCTAACCAGTACTGGAGAAAGTTGTAATAATGATTTAAATAATTATGGTGCATCTACCAGAGATGATTCTTCCCGTTTGGTTTGCCATTTTGCTTCTGGACGTTATGTAATGTTCTTCTGTAATGCAGTTGTAATGTAACACTAATCTGTTACTCCCTCCGTCCCAAATTAATTGCTCAGTTTTGACTTTTTAAAGTCAAATTGACCATTTTTAAAACTAATATTTTTACTATTTTTGTTAAAATATAGGTAAAGAGATTATAACCAAAAGAAAGTATATACAATTTATTACTAATCTCAATTTTTATAATTTTAGAAATATATTTATATATGCTTAATTATTAATTCTAACAATAGTCAATTTGACTTAAAAAAGTCAAAACCGAAGCAATTAATTTGGGACGGAGGAGTATAATATATGATAAATTTAGAAGAAATTTAAGTGTAATGAATAAATTGATTTCACTAGAATTTTATAAAAATTTAATATCTGGGTTTAATTGAATTTTTTATTACTTTTTCTATTTTATACTACTTTTACTCCTTAATATTTTTAAAATAAATAATAATTTAATTTATATTATTTTTATAACATAAGAAATTTAAATATATATTAACAAATTTATGATTAAAAAGGCGTATTAGGGGTCAATAAGGCGTGTGTGTGTATATATATATATGATGTTATTACATGTTACATTAATAATATTGTAACTAAATACATGTTTTATATATGCAATCGGCCAAAAAAATACAAAATTATCTAAAAAAATTGGCTCGGAGACGCTGCTTCCGAACCCTCGCTAAATTATTTATAGCATCATAATATTTTGACTCCACTGAATACAAATCCTCACTTCTACACTCGTTATAACAAGATAACACCCATTTGCTTTTGGGCGTAATGTAATGTTCTTCTGTAGTGTAGTTGTAATTGTTATAAAATTATAATATATGGATGTCTAGATACATTTCTCTCATTTTTATTATTTGGAATTTGTTAAAAATGAATATCTGATAGTTGTCTTTATCTGTTTAGTAAAGAATACTAGTTTATGTAAGGGAACTCACATTAATGGGAGACTAAATAAACAATCTTTAGCATTTGATGTGTGTTGAAGTTAAGTTTTAAAACATAATTGGTAAGAGTATAACATGGTCTAAAAGGTGATCATTATGTTAAGAGGCATGAACTATTATCATTTATTCTTTACATTTTTATAGGTCTTTAAATGGTGATCGGTACGTAGCGTTGTTATTATAATAAATCAAATTTTCTAATAATTTTCGATATTTTTTTTTTTGAATTTACAATGATAAACCTTGTCAAACTTGAGTTCGTGGCACTTGATATTACGGGTAAGAATTATTTGTCATGAATTCTTGATGGCGAAATTCATCCAAATGACATGGGTCTTGGAGACACCATTAAAGATGGTAATAAAACATCTAGCCAAAACAAGGCAAAGGCAATCATATTTGGTCCTCACTTTTATAATATATTATAATCATGAATTGTTCCTCACTTTCGTCTCGAAAATAATCATATTTGGTTTGAAGTAGAAAGTATGTTTATCTACTATATATATAATATAATCTCAAAAGCTAACCATGATTTTGAATATTATCTATTTGTTGCCAATCCCATTATTGTCATAAACAATTTATGGTAAGATTAAATATATTAATTAAACATAGATGGCCATCCCCAATTATATGTGCATGTGATCACAAATAATTCAGTTATCCTGAAAAACCAACAGCTTGTTTAATAATTATTATCTAGAATTTGCTATAAAAAGACATATCTGATAGTTGTCATTAGTGTTTAATATTGTGAATATTTTTTTCAACTCTTCGAAAAATCAAGATATGCTTTATTTGTTTAGTAAAGAATACTCCCTCTATTCCTAAATAAGTGACGTTTTAGAGAAAAAAAATTGTTCCAATTTATTTATAGTTTAGAACTTTCTAGGAGAATAAATTATTTACTTTCCTATATCACCCCTACCTTCTCTCATTATCCCAAAAAATTATCACTCTTAGTATTAATAGTTTTCAACTTCCCAAAAAGGGGTAGTGATGAAATTTTACACATATTTTAACTATTAAATGATAATATTAATTAACTTTCTTAATTTATGTGCAAAAACCTTAAACGATAATTATTTAAGAACGGAGGGAGTACTAGTTTATGCATTTGATGTGTATTGAAATTTCGTTTTAAAATATAATTGGTAAGAGTATAACATGGTTTAAAAGGTAATCATTATGTTAAGAGGCATGAACTATTATCATTTATTCTTTATATTTTTATATATCTCATATAAGTTTTTTGGTCTTTGAATGGTGATTGGTACGTAGCGTTGTTATTATAATAAATTAAATTTTCTAATAATTTTTGATATTTTTTTATGAATTTACAATGACAAACATTGTCAAACTTGAGTTTGTGGCACTTGATATTACGAGTAAGAATTATTTGTCATGGATCCTTGATGCCGAAATTCATCCTAATGCGTCATGGGTTTTAGAAACACCATTAAAGATGGTAATGAAACATCTAGCCAAAACAAGGCAAAAGTCATGATTTTCTTACGCCATCATCTCCATGAGGAGTTGAAGTTACGCTCTGTTTCTGAGTTTTAAAATGGACAGAAAAGAAAAAAAATAAACGGAAAATTTAAATTTTCTTTTCAATTCTTATGTTTCTGAGTTTTTTAATAAACAGAAAAGAAAAGAAATGGATAGAAAACTTGGCCACTTTTCCTGCCAAAGTTTTCCGTCCAAAATTGGCCTGATTTGAACGAAAAAGAAATTGAAATAAACAATATTTTTATAATTCCCATATTATCCTCAATTTTTAATATAATAAATTTTAAATTATAACTCATGTTCTCAATTTTAAATTTTCTATTCTTTTCTATTAAAAATTCAGAAACAACACAAAGGAAAATTTCAAGTTTTCTATTCTTTTCTTTTCTGTTTTAATTTAAGTTTTCTATTCTTTTCTTTTCTGTTCAAAACATAGAAACAGAGTGTTAGAGTACCTCACAATAAAAGATCCTCTTATTCTTTGAAAAATTTAAAAGAAAGATATAACCATCAAAAGATAGTTATTTTCCCAAAAGCTCGTTATGATTGGATACATTTACGATTGCAGGATTTTAAATCAGTACGTGAATATAATTCTGCAATGTTTAAAATCAATTCTAAATTGAAATAATGTGGGGATAATATCTAGAAAAAAACATTCTCTACTTTTCAAGCCTCGAATGTGCTCCTGTAGCATTATAGAGAACGAGGTTTTAAAAAATACTCTGAACTGATTCCATGTCTCCTTGTTGCTGAACAAAATAATGATCTTTTAATGAAAAATCATGAATCACGACTGTGACGCCCCCAAAATAGGTATACAACACCCATTACGAAATAGCCAAAATACATGTATG
Organism: Panax quinquefolius; assembly: GCA_020205615.1. Lineage (NCBI taxonomy): Eukaryota > Viridiplantae > Streptophyta > Magnoliopsida > Apiales > Araliaceae > Panax > Panax quinquefolius. Next base: position 30,011,778 of record CM035151.1, read on the forward strand.
CGTAAACAACTACAACTTTATTAATACAACATAAAAACTGTGAGTTTAAATACAAATATTGTCATCTAGACAATATCCACACTCAAATAAGTTCTCATTACAATTATTGATACACTATTTTATAGAATAGTGAGGACTACTAGAACCACTTCTAGAACCATCATTCCACACTCCGACTAGTACTCGCTACATTCTCGCCTCCTGAGAAGAAAAATGGAACAACAAGGAAAAGGGTGAGCTCAACTAGCCCAGTAAAGAACATTATGACTAAGATAATATAGAACAAATTATCGTTAGTCCTCAACAGGGAAAAATCTAATAGAATACAATAGACAACCAGTTTTAAATCAATCTTCGCAATGAAATAATAATTCATTAGAAGAGTTAAGTAGAGAATGCAAACTACTATCTTCAATATATGAATTTAAAAGTTCATCGTCGATATTTTATCCTGTAACATCAATCAATATATATCGGAATCAAATATTCATCTTTGCACTACAGGCCAAAGATATTCATCGATTAAGTCATGTTCATCTAAACACTGCATTCATCTTTGCACTACGGCCAAAGATATTAATCGATCGGTCATGTTCATCTCAACACTGCTCATCTTTGCACTACGGGCCAAAGATATTCATCAAGAAAATCATTCATCTTTGCACTACAGCCAAAGATATTCAAGAATATCATCATTTAGGACCGAGGATGATGAAAAATATTTTAAAGAAAAGCGAATCCGGTGAAACAAAAGAACAAGTATTAAGGATTCGTACTTTAAATAATCCAAGTTCAAAAATACTTCATAAATAACAGATTGGAGTAAAATTCAAGAATGAAGATCAAAACATAGATCCAATCAAAGATAGGAATCATAACAGACAATCTTGGACACGAGAAAAGAAAATTTAATTTTTACGTGAATAGTGTCGATTCGAATGAATAGTCTTAGTATCACGTGAATAGTGTCATTATCACGTGAATAGTAACTCAGACCTCAAAAGATAGAAATTTTACAAAAAAAAAATCATCAAGCTTCGTGAATAGTACTCGTGAATAGTAACCCGTGAATAGTAACTCATGAATAGTAACCCCGACATGAAAAAGTTCCAAATTTGATAAAAATTTCCAACAAAAATTTTGGCATAATGATATTGAAAAAATAATATCATTTTTGAATAAAATAACATCCCTTACCTCGAGAAAGAATAGTACTTCCGACCGAATCTTTGGATATAGTCTTTGAAAGAACTTGCATCAGATATAGCAATACTCAAAGTACTAAAATACTCACAAATACGCTTCGATATTATAGAGAGAGAAAGAGAGAAATCTTTAGTTTCGTGTGTGATTTTCAATTCTAACCTAAGCACCCTATTTATAGGAAAATGCTTAGAACACCAAAGCAAAAAATTTAATATAATATTAATATTTAAAAAAAATTCTACGCCTACTTTGAAAATCTGATTTCAGCCATTTGCAACACATGAGGGGCCAACCAAAACAATAAAAACGTTTTTCTAACTATAAATATTTTAAACTTTCAAAAATCAATTATTCTGGAACCTCGGAACTTCAATAATTCATAATAAATAGCCCTTTTATCGTAAAAATTGAATCTCGTGACTTTTTATAGGAAATTCAATTTCTACAACTTTGGAGAAGAAAGTTTTTCCAAATTCCAAAGTAAATTGATTTGAAATCCATAAACGGACGATTTTACATGCTATAATCAAATTTCAGTCAAGAAATGGGTCCACCAACATGTTTAACATGTTTTAAACAACTTTTGCAACAAAATTACTCTTCCTTCTCATATACTCATATATCTCACATTCATTGTAAAAATATCACCATTATTATATTATTAAAATATAATAATAAATTATTTTATCAGAAAAGATAAAATATCATTTTTTAACAATTGTCACTTTAAAAATTTTCTCCATCTATATCCACATAAAATTAATATTTTCTCATCATATAAATCAATAATTAATTATTCACAAATAATATTACAGAATCACAAGATCTTGGCAACTGCATCGCTCCCTAAGAAAGATGGGGCTTTCAATAAGGATTTCTCCTTCCTGCAAGTAAATTAGGTGACCAAACCTCTCCTTAGACAGTAACTTTCTAGACATTACCAATAATGTTATCTAATAATATTATTCAGATAATATGAATTATTGTCTCAGATAATGGAAAATATATTGTGTAGTGACAATTATTGAAACAACAAGAATATAAAAAATCAACGCAAAGAATTATTGAATCAATAAAATAAAATATTGAATAAGTAATTTCGTGTAACAATTATTGAGTAGTGCCTTTCACGTAAGAATCAATAATTGGTGCAATACCGCAGGTGCTATCTTGGCAACAACGGCAGACATCGTGTGTTTTAACCACGGGTATTCCAACAAGATTAATTCAGAATAACTACATCGTTATTTATAAATAACTTATACTGCTCGTTTTCTTCATCCAATCACTTTCCGTTATGGGCCCACACAAGGCTGCGCCGTCGTACGAATATTCCCCGACAGTAAGAATATTCCACGACCAAACGAATATTCCCCAACAACAATGAATATTTTATAACCACTTGCTTATTTAAAATATATGCGCATTTTATCCATAACTAACCACATTAATCAAATCAACATTTACTATTTCAAAATAATAAATAGAGGAAATTAAATTTTATTTATTAATAATTTGAGGTCTTACAACCTCCCCTCCTTATGAAATTTCGTCCTCAAAATTGACATGCGTAGGACATGCTCCTTCCTATCCAAGATCTTGACTGGTACCTCCTCGTACGTTAAATCTTCTGCTATCTCGTCTGGTTCTAACTCAATAATGTGGTTCGGGTCATCCACATAATTACGTAACATCGATACACGAAAAACGTTATGAAAACGCGTCATACTTGGCGGTAAAACGAGTCTATAGGCCACAGTTCCTATTCGATCGAGGATTTCAAATGGACTAATAAATCGAAGGTTTGAGATTTCCTCACATCGCCGATTCTCGCTTTTAGAATAACGACTTCTTGTACCTCCTTCTTTATATTCATCAGCTCCGGTGTGTAGCTTGAACGGTTTTAACTTTATCGATTAAAGTCGATTCTACTCGTATATCATCACATGGGTACCTAGAGTCTTCAACTCTATCATTTGTAAGTCATACAAAATGGGTCTTTGACAATATCGCACTTGTACTCGTATACGATATTTTACTCAACACGTCAGCTACCACGTTCGCTTTTCCAGGATGGTATGGTCAAAACATGTACCAAAATGAGTCTCCCCTTGAGTTCTTCGAAGCTCTTCCCACATTCCTTGCTCCATTCGAATTTTGTATCTCTATGAGTCAACTGAGTTAATGGAGTAGCGATTCGAGAAAATCTTTCCACAAAATCTTCGATAATAACCAGCTAAGCATAGAAAGCTACGTATTTCGATTACTGACTTAGGTTGCTCTCAACTGTGACTCATATCCCAATCTTGGATAGCACATCACAATGACACCTATCAGTTTACTACCGCACGAATATGGCGTCCCCTGCGGAGAGTCTGGCTTCGGTGCATTCCACAAAGGAAGTCACCAGATAAAGGCTCGGGTACCAAATTCTATAGTTGAATTTTTAACTCCTGAAGTTCAATAGGAGCCATTCGATATGAGATTTTAGAAGTGGGTTTTGTACCGGATTCAAAGATGATACAAAATTCAATATCACGCTCTGGAGGTAGGCCAAGAAATTCTTCAGGAAATACGTCAGGGATTTTACCAACAACAGATATCATTCAAATCTGACGTATTTTTTTTTCAAGTCCATGACATGGGCTAAGAAAGATTGACATCCGTTTTTCAATAAACGAATGGCTTTATGGCTTGATATTAAAGAGTTTGACTTCAATGGTTTGGTTGCTTGAATTCGAATAACAGGTTGGTTAGGAATATGAAAACTAACAACCTTACGAAAATAATCAATTTTGGCATGATGAGTAGTTAACCAATCAATCCCTAAAATCATGTCAAATGCAAGTATCTTTAAAGAGATAAGGTCAACAAGTAATGTGATGGTGCCAACTTGGATCAAACAAGATTTGTAAGCGATGGATGTAACGAAAGTTTCTCTAACGGAGTTTCCACAGATAGGTCAAAGTCTAACTTCTCCTAGGAATCAAGTTTAAACGTTGAGCACAAGTAGAAGAGATAAAAGAATGGGTAGCAACCCAGATTCTAATAAGGTATAAACTTCGCATGAATTTATGATTAGCTTACCGTGATCACCTCGTTTGGGTTCCTCGCATGTTGACTAGTCACGACAAACGCTCTTCCAGAACCGATTGACTTTGACTTTTCTAGGATGACCTTTTGAGTCACCATCCCACTCGGGCTTGGTTTCGCCACCGCATAATCTCGAAGCGATATGTCCTTCCTTTCCACAATTATAGCATACCTTGAACTGTTGTGGACAGTTTGGACTGATGTGTCCCTCTTTTTCACATTTATAGCATACGACCGGTGGTCGTTCTCCTCCCTTAAAACCGATTCTTCTTTGGTCGACGTCTTCAAAGTGTCATTGTTGAATCTCCTCTTTTAAAATCTCCCCGACTCTTCGCTTCTTCTATTTTCATGGCCACGAGTACCACCAGAGTGGTTGTCGCTCTTGTCCGTATTTTTCTTTCTCCGCTGGTTATCGTTGTTCTGATGACTGCTGTCACCGGTATGATCCTGGTTGCGGTCTCTTGGTTGAACATACTCGCTATCTCGCTCTAATAATTGAGCTATGTTGACAACATCTGAATATAAAGAAAATTTATGAGAGATAAGATATTGCCGAATCTCGGGTTTTAAACCTCTCAGAAACATCCTCGTCATTCGTTCCTCATTCTCTACCAAATGAGGTGCAAACCTGGATAACTCTGCGAACTTCGCCTCGTATTGGGATACCGTCATGTTGTTTTGTTCTAGTCTAATAAACTCTACCTCTTTCATATGGCGAATACTTTCAGGAAAGTATTTTTTGTTGAAAAGTTTCTGAAACGTTTCCCAAGACATGTTGGGTGCGGCAGGCTGGGTCCGTTTCACAGACTCCCACCAGTAGTCTGCCTCGCCACGGAACATAAAGGTGGCGAATGGAACCTTCTGTTCCTCCGTGCATCCCAAGAAATCGAATATCTTGGTAATTTGCTTGACCCACGTTTCCGCCATGATTGGATCTAGCTTTCCCTTAAATTCTAATGGTCCCAACTCTTTGAATTGCTTGGCTGTGACAAGCCGCGCATTGCTAGCATTTCCACCCGTATTTTGTGCACGAGTCTCCTTCGTCTGGTTTTGCATGAACTGCAAAAAGCTCCTAAACATCCCGTCGTTCATAAATGCGCTTTCGGTGGTGTTGTTTACAGGAGGAATATTGCCTTCCTGTTGCACGTTCTCCTGGGTGGTGATTAAAGGTGTTTTCACGGTCTCATTAACTCCACCGTTAATATTCTCAGCTGCCATTCTTAAATACTGCCATAAAACAAGGGTTAATTAAACAAATTAACATATCACATATTAACCATATAGTTCGACTGACCAACAAATAAGCTTAGGTATGACATACTAGCGAAGGATTACTCGTCTCTCCCCTCCTAGTACTATTCCCCGATCTCCTCTAGAGACCATATCCCTAAGATCTGATACCAACTGTGACGCCCCCCAAAATAGGTATACAACACCCATTCTGAGTCGTCAAAATACATGGTACAGAAACAACTACAACTTTATTAATACAACATAAAAATTGTGAGTTTAAATACAAATATTGTCATCTAGACAATATTCACACTCAAATAAGTCCTCATTACAATTATTGATACACTATTTTATAGAATATTGAGGACTACTAGAACCACTTCTAGAACCATCATTCCACACCCCGACTAGTACTCGCTACATTCTTGCCTCCTGAGAAGAAAAATGGAACAACAAGAAAAAGGGTGAGCTCAACTAACCCAGTAAAGAACATTATGACTAAGATAATATAGAACAAATTATCGTTAGTCCTCAACAGGGAAAAAATCTAATAGAATACAATAGACAACCAGTTGTAAATCAATCTTCGCAGCGAAAATAATAATTCATTAGAAGAGTTAAGTAGAGAATGAAAACTACTATCTTCTATATATGAATTTAAAAGTTCATCGTCGATATTTTATCCTCGTAACATCAATCATATATATATCCGAATCAAATATTCATCTTTGCACTCAAAAGCCAAAGATATTCATCGATTGGTCATGTTCATCTAAACACTGCTCATCTTTGCACTACGGGCCAAAGATATTAATCGATCGGTCATGTTCCTCTCAACACATTTCATCTTTCAGACTACGGTCAAAGATATTCATCAAGAAATCATTCATCTTTGCACTTCACAGCCAAAGATATTCAAGAATATCATCATTTAGGATTGAAGATGATGAAAAATATTTTAAAGAAAAACGAATCCAATTGAAACAAAAGAACAAGTATTAAGGATTCGTACTTTAAATAATCCAAGTTCAAAAATACTTCATAAATAACCAGATTGGAGTAAAATTCAAGAATGAAGATCAAAACATAGATCCAATCAAATATAGGAATCATAACAGACAATCTTGGACACAGAAAAGAAAATTTAATTTTTCTGTGAATAGTGTCGTATTCGTGAATAGTGCCGTATACGTGAATAATGTCGTATACGTGAATAGTAACTCCGACCTCAAAAGATAGAAATTTCACAAAAAAAAAATTATCACGCTTCGTGAATAGTACTCGTGAATAGTACTCGTGAATAGTAACTCGTGAATAGTAACTCATGAATAGTAACTCATGAATAGTAACTCATGAATAGTAACCCCGACATGAAAAAGTTCCAAATTTGATAAAAAATTCCAACCAATATTTCGGCATAATGATATTGAAGAAATAATATCATTTTCGAATAAAATAACATCCCTTATGTGACACCCCCAAAATAGGTATACATCACCTATTCTGAGTTGTCAATACATGGTACAGAAACACTACAACTTTATTATTACAACAGTAAAACTGTGAGTTTGAATACGAATATTATCTTCTAGACAATATCTATACTCAAATAAATCATCACATTTATTGATACATTATTTTACAAAAATGGTGAGGACTACTAAACAATTCTTTCTAAAACCTTCATTCCATACCCCGACTCGTACTCATTATATTCTCGCCTCCCGAGAGAAAAATGGAACAAAAAGGAAAAGGGTGAGCTCAACTAGCCCAAGTAAAGAATATTATGACTAAGATAATATACAACAAATTACCGTTAGTCTTCAACATGGAAAAATCTAATAGAATACAATAGACAACAAATTTTAAATCAATATTCGCAATGAAATAATAATTCATTAGAAGAGTTAAGTAGAGAATGCAAACTACTATCTTCTATGTATGAATTTAAAAGTTCATCGCTCTATCTTTTATCCCCCGTAACATCAATCAATATACATCGGAATCAAATATTCATCTTTGCACTACTGAGCAAAGATATTCATCGATTGGTCATGTTCATCTAAACACTGCTCATCATCTTTGCACTACTACCAAAGATATTCTTCAGAAATCATTCATCTTTGCACTACTGTGCCAAAGATATTCAATAATATCATCATTTAAGACCGAGGATGATGAAAATATTTTTTAAAGAAGCGAATCTCGTGAAACAAAATGACAAGGATTAAGGATTAAGGATTCGTACTTTGTTTTATCCATGTTCAAAAATACCTCAAAAATAATCATAGTGGTGTAAAATTCAAGAATGATCAAAACATGGATACAATCAAAGCTAGTATCCGAATAGATATTTTGGACAAAAGAAGAAATTTTATTTTTCTATGAATAGTGTCAGATATCGTGAATAGTGCCGATATCGTGAATAGAAACTCAGACACCAAAAGATAGAAATTCCACAAAAACATCTTCATGACTTCATGAATAGTACTCGTGAATAGTAACTCGTGAATAAGAACTCATGAATAAGAACTCATGAATAGTAACCTAGATACATGAAAAAGTTCCAAATTTGATAAAAAGTTCCAACCAACATTTCACAAAATGATATTGAAGAAATAATATCATTTGAGAAGAAATTAACATCCCTTACCTCGAAAGATTAAGATTACAAATTTGGAATAGGGTATAGTCTTTGAAGGAAACTTGCACCGCCTAACAATACTCAAAGTATACTCAAAATACTCACAAGAATACATTTCGATAATATAGAGAGAAAACTTCAGTTTCTGGTGTGATTTTCAAATCTAACCTAAGCACCCTATTTATAGGAAAATGCTTAGAACACCAAAGCAGAAAATTTAATAAAATATTAATATATATATTAAGATTTCTACGCCCACCTTCCTAGATCTGATCTCAGCTCATTATGCACATGTTGTAGCCCACAAAACAAACAAAAAACGTTTTTATTATTTAAAATATTTTAAACTTCCAAAAATTAATTATTTCGGAGCTTTGGAACTTCAATAATTCATAATAAATAGCCCTTTCATCAGAAAATTCGAATCTCGCAAGTTTTTATAGGAAATTCAATTCTCTACAACTTTGCGAAGAAAGTTTTTCCGAATTCCAAATGTAAATGGTAAAGAAATCCACAAACGGGTGATTTTCTGTGTTATAATCAAATTTTCATCAATAAATGGGGTCCACCGACATGTTTAACATGTTTTAAACATTTATTGCAAATAAAAATACTCTTCCTCCTCGTATACTCATATATCCCACATTCATTGTAAAAATATCATCATTATTATATTATTAAAATATAATAATATATTTAAATGAATTATTTTATCGAAAAAGATAAAATTTCAATTTTCAACAATTGTCACATTAAAAATTTTCTCCATCTATATCCACATAAAATCATTATTTTTCTCATCATATGAATCAATAATTAATTATCCATAAATAATATTATGTAATCACAATATCGACAACCGTGCAGCGGTTCAGGAAAGAGGAGCTTTCAATAAGAATTTCTTCTCACTTGCAAGCGCAATTAGGTGACCAAACCTCTCCTTAGATGAGAACTTTCTAGACATTGCCAATAATGTTATCTAATAATATTATTCAGGATAATATGAATTATTGCTTCGATAATGAAAAATACCGTGTAATGACAATTATTAAAACAACGCAATATAAAATATCAACGTAGCAATTATTAACTCAATAAAATCTTTGAACAAGAATTCGTAACCATTATTGAGTAGTGCCTTCACGTAAGAATCAATAATTGGTGCAATACAGGTGTGCTTCTTGTGTTTAAACCACAGGGTATTTTAACAAAGATAATTCAGAATAACTACGTAGTTATTTTTAAACCACTTATATTTGTCGTTTTCTTCATCCAATCGCTTTCCAGTTATGGGGCCCACACACATCGGTCACTGGTGGTCGCATTTAATATTCCCGACAAAGCATTTAATATTCCACGACCAAACGAATATTACCCAAACAACAATGAATATTTTATAACCACTTGCTTATTTTCAAGATATTTGCGTATTTTACCCCTAACTATCCACATTAATCAAATCAACCCTTACTATTTTAAAATAATAAATAGAGAAAATTAAATTTCATTAATAATAAGTTGGGGTCTTACAACCTCCCTCCTTATGAAATTTCATCCTCGAAATTGACGACGTGCACAGTGTTTGAAAAGGTGAGGATACCTCGCTTTCATTTCCGTTTCCAATTCCCATGTCATTTCCTCTATAGCATGATTCCTCCATAAAACTTTAACTTGTGGTATGACCTTTGCGCGTAGGACATGCTCCTTCCTATCCAAAATCTTGACAGGTACCTCCTCATACGTTAAGTCTTGGCTATCTCGTTCGGTTCTAACTCTATAACGTGGTTTGGTCTTTCACATATTTGAAATACGATATGTGAAACACATTATGAACATTTAGACATACTCGGAGGTAACGCGAGTCTATAGGCTACATTTCCTACTCGGTCAAGAATTTGAAATGGACCAATAAATCGTGGATTGAGCTTTCCTCTCTTCCCAAATCTTGTAACTCCCTTCCGTGAAAGCAACTCGCAATAATACATGATCCCCTACACTCAATTCCACGTCCTTTCGATGAAGATCCGCATAACTCTTTTTTGTCGATCTTGTCTTGGTTTGTATACGTTGTCGAATCATTTGGATCTTTTAAAGTAGTCATACGTATTCAAACTCGGGTTCCAACAGTGTTGCTTCACCCACCTCGTCCCAACATACTGGAGAGCGACACTTTCGTCCATATAATGCTTCAAATGGAGCTACACCTATACTTGCCTGATAACTGTTGTTGTAGGAGAATTCCACCAATGGTAAATACTTATCCCAACTGCCCTTGAAGTCTAGGACATAGAGTCTTAATAAATCTTCAAGAGTTTGAATAGTCCTTTCTGATTGTCCGTCCGTTTGAGGATGGTATGCCGAACTGAATCGTAAATCCGTGCCCATAGCTTTTTGCAAGCTAACCCAAAATCTTGAAGTGAATCTTGGGTCACGATCCGAAACTATGGATACAGGCATGCCATGCAACCTCACAATCTCATTCACGTACATACTAGCAAGACGTTCAAGTGAATAAGTCTCCCGTATTGGCAAGAAATGAGCAGACTTGGTTAATCTATCAACAATAACCCAAATAGCATTGATGCCCTGAGAAACCGTAGGAAGACCCGTAACGAAATCCATGGTAATGTGTTCCCACTTCCATTTTGGAATCTCAAGTGGTTGCAACGGACCCTTAGGTACTAGATGCTCCGCCTTTACACGTTGACAAGTTAAACACATTGAGATAAACTTTGCAATCTCTCTCTTCATATTGTTCCACCAAAATGTATGTCGAAGATCACGATACATTTTAGTACTTCCAGGATGGATTACAAATGGTGTATTGTGTGCCTCCATCATAATCTTGTACTTCAAATCAGAGTCGTTAGGAACACAAAGTCTAGAGTGGACTCGAAGTATTCCTTCTTCATCAATTCTCGCTTCCGGAATAGCTCCTTCTTGTACTTTCTTCTTCATACGCATCGCCCGATTGCCGGTGGCTTGAGCAACCTTAACTTTTTCTATTAAAGTTGGCTCTATCGTATACTTGACATCATCGCACTCGTTCCCGCATATGATCTTCTACTCAACGCGTCAGCTACCACGTTTGCTTTTCCGGGATGGTATTGAATAGTGTGGTCGTAGTCTTTCAATAGCTCGAGCTAACGTCATTGCCGCGTATGTTGAGTTCTTTTTGAGTGAAGAAATATTTAAGGCTTTTATGGTCCGAATATATCTCCACTTTCTCCCCATATAGATAGTGCCTCCATATCTTTAATATGAAAACGATCACGCTAACTCTAGATCATGAGTAGGATAATTCCTCTCATACTCTTTAAGTTGTCATGAGGCATAAGGCTATGACTTTCCCACGTTGCATGAGAACACATCCTAACCCTTTGCACGAAGCATCATTTGTAGATAATAAATCCATCCGAACCGGATGGTATTGTTAGAACAGTCTTAGAAATAAGTCTCCTCTTAAGCTCTTGGAAACTCTTCTCGCATTTCTTCGCCACAAACTAATTTTGTATCCTTCCGAAAGTTAGCCGAGTTAATGGAGTAAGCGATTCTAGAAAACCCTTCCACGAATCTCCGATAATAACCAAACTAAGCCCAAAAGCTACGTGACTTTGGGCCACCGACTTTGGTTGTTCTAACTTTGTATTGCTTCAATCTTAGCGGGATCAACAGATACTCCATGTTTCGACACCACGTGCCCAAGGAATGCTACTTCCTCAAGCCGAACTCGCATTTCTTCAATTTGGTATATAGTTTGTTTTCACGAAGCCTTTGGAGTACCCGCTTTAAATGGTGCTCATGATCTTCACGACTTTTGGAATATATAAGGATGTCATCAATAAAGACAACAACAAACTGATCCAAATATTCCTTGAATACTCGGTTCATCATATCCATGAAAGTCATTAGGAGCATTAGTCATCCGAAAGACATGACTAAGAATTCATAATGCCCGCATCGGAGTTCTAAAGCGGTCTTTGGAATATCCTCGATTCTAATCTTGGTGATGATATCCGAAGCGAAGATCGATTTTTGAAAAGAATTGCCCCCCTTGCAATTGGTCAAACAAGTCATCAATACGAGGTAGAGGATACCTATTCTTGATGGTGACATGGTTCAATTCCGATAGTCAATCTAAAGTCGCATACTCCCGCGTCTTTCTTCTTTACGAATAAAAGCAGAGAGCACCCCAAGGAGATGTACTAAGGCGAATGAAACCGATGTCCAACAATTCTTGTAGTTGGACCTTTAACTCTCAAGTTCAATAGGAGCCATTCGATATGGGGTTTTAGAAATGGGCTTTGTACCAAGTTCAAGATCAATAAAGAATTCAACTTCACGTTCGGGGTAGACCGGAAGTTCTTCAGAAATACGTCCAGAAAGTTAATAACAACGGGAATATTATTCAAATTTGACGTGTCTTTATTCAAATCCATAACATGGGCTAAGAAAGCTTGACATCCGATTTTTCAATAAACGAATAGCTTTATGATTAGATATGATGATGATTGATTTTAATGGTTTAGTTGCTTGAATTGCATAACAAAGGTTGGTTAGGAATATGAAAACTAACAACCTTACGAAAACAATCAATTTTGGCATGATGAGTAGTTAACCAATCAATCCCTAAAATCACATCAAAAACAAGTATCTTTAAAGAGATAAGGTCAATGAGGTAAGGTAATGGTGCCAACTTGAATCAAACAAGATTTATAAGCGAGTGGATGTGATGAAAGTTTCTCCTAACGGAGTTTCCACAGATAGGTCAAAGTCTAATTTCTCCGAGTCAAGTTTAAACGTTGAGCACAAGGCGGAGAGATAAATGAATGGGTAGAACCGTAGATCAAGTAAGGTATAAACTTCGCAAGAATTTATAAATAGCTTTACCGTGATCACCTCGTTTGGGTTCCTCGATTTTGACCGACCACAACAAACGCTTCTTCCCGGAATCGTTGACTTTGACTTTTTTCGGGGACGATCTTTTGAGTCACAATCCCCTCATTGAACTAGGTTTTCGCTCATCGCATAATCTCGAGCGATATGTCCTTCCTTTCCACAATTATAGCATACCTTGAACTGTTGTGGGCGGTTTGGTGATATGTCCTCTTTTCGCATTTCAGAAGTAGCATATGGCGGTGGTCGTTCTCCTCCCTTAGAACCGATTCTCGCTGCAAGACCTTTGTCGTCTTCACATGGTCATTGTTAAATCTCCTCTTTTAAAATCTCTCCCACTCGCTTCTTCTATTTTCATGGCCATGATTACCACCGAGTGGTTACCATTTTTGTCCGTCTTTTTCTTTTCTCATTTGGTTATCATTATTCATTGTTGATCGCTATCTCTCGTACGATCCGGTTGTGGTCCTCGGTTGACCGTACTCGTTATCTCATTTCTAATAATTGAGCCCTTTACAACATCCTGAATAGAGAAAATTTATGAGAAATGAGATATTGTCGTATCGCCGTTTCAAACCTCTCAAAAACACATCCACGTCATACGCTCCTCATTCTCCACCAAATGAGGTGCAAACACGGATAACTCGCAAACTTTGCCTCAGATTGAGACACCGCCATGTTGTTTTGTTCTAAACCGATGAACTCCACTTCCTTTATATGACTAACACTTTCAGGAAAGTATTTGTCATTAAATAATTTGAAATGTCTCCCAAGACATGCTTTGAGTGCATTTGGATGGGTACGCTTCACGCACTCCCACCAAGAGTCTCCGCCTCGCCACGGAACAAAAGGTGGCGAATGGAACCTTCTGTTCTCCGCATCCCATGACATCGAATATCTTGGTAATTTGTTTGACCCATGTTTCCGCCATGATCGGATCTCGCTTTCCTTAAATTCTGGTGGTCCCAACTCTTCGAATCGCTTGTCGTGATGAACCCGTGAATTGCTATCATTTCCTCCTCGTATTTTGAACACGAGTCTCCTCGTTTGATTTTGCATGAACCGCAAAAGCTTCTAAACATCCCCTCGTTCATCATCGCTTTCGGTGGTGTTGTTCACAAGAGGAACATTGTCACTGTTGTACGCGTTCTCCTCGTTGGTGAGTACATGTCAGCTCACACGGTCTCATTTCCATTGTTAATATTCTCACGACATTTTCAAAACATCGTCATAAAACAAGGGTTAATTAAGGAAATCAATATATCACATAATATCCCTATATATGAGACCAACTAACAAATAAGCTTAGGTAGGACACACTAATGAAGGATTTTACTCGCCTCCCTCCTAGTTCTATTCCCCGATCTCCGCTTGGAGATCATATCCCTAAGCTCGATACCAACCGTGACACCCCCAAAATAGGTATATGTGACGCCCCAAAATTAGGTATACGTCACCCATCTTGGGTCGCCACTTAAATGGTACATAAATTCAAATACAACTTACTTAATATAATCGCATGGTACAATACGACATAAATCGTGAGTTTGAATACAAATATTGTCTACTAGATATTATACAAACTCAAAAGGAGTCCTCATTACAACTATTATCACACTATTTCACGAATAGTGAGGACTACTAATGCTATCCTCCGGACCATTACTCCGTTCCCCGACTCGTCCCAAATATGTTCTCATTTCACAAGAGAACGGTGAAAGAAAAGGGTGAGCTTAACTAGCCCAATAAAAATATTATGATTAAGATAATGCGAGAATAAATTATCATTAGTCTTCAACAATGTTAAACCGATAAAATACAATAGACAACCGGTTTAATCTGCAAATAAATATGCAATCCATTAAAAGAGTCAAGTAGAGAATAAAATCTACTATCTTTTAGGTTTTAAAAGGTTTTCATCAATTTTTATCACGAGACTCATTTTAATAAATAAACCACCACATCTAATCATCCTCGCACTACCACGGCCAAGGATTTTCATCAAATTATCAATGGTCATGACTATACCGAATCACCCCGGTCATAATCATACCAAAAACTATTCATCAACGTGCATTAAAGCCAATCGAGGACTTTTGTCACATCATTTATAGCAGGTCATGATTATACCGAATGATCCCTGGTCATAATCATACCAAGTTCATCTATGCACGTAAGACATAGATAACTTTCAACATAACATAACATGAGGATGATAACAATGACATAATAATTCAATAAAACAAGTTCAAGAATTAATTTATCCAAGAACCAATAACGTCCAAGTTGTCAACATGATACTTCTTTGTAGAGTAAAATTCAAGAATGATCAGAAGAATATTTCCATGAAAAGATACTGGATGAAGCGCAAATATCAAGGATATTCCACTAATTTCATGGAGTATAGAAGTCAAAGTTTTAACCAACTGGGTATAATAAAGAATGGAATAACAAAAGAAATCACCATGCATGCGGTACTTCGCATAGACATGTTATTCCAACAGAATAATAATAACGGAACGGTCGTGAAATTCACAACGGATGGGATGATCCAATGAATAATAAATCTTTGAATAATAATAAACAATGGAACTGTGTCCGGTGTAAAACACACACGACGAGGATATTCTAATGAGAATAATAAATGCGGAATAATAAACAATGGAACGGTGTGTCCTGTAAAAACACACATGAGGATATTCCAAATGAGAATAATAAAGAATGGAATAATGAAGAAGATCACCAAGTATAGGGGATTCAGCGTATCTGAGTTATTCCAAGAATAAATAAGAATGGAATAACATAAGGATTTCACCAAGTATAGTGGTCTGTGGCATATCAAGGTTATGTATAGGGTATACCACTTTTTACGAGTTATTCAACAGAATAATAATGAATGGAATAATGAAGTTCTCTTCATGAATAAGAAAGAATAACACCCATTACGGTACAACAAATAATATCCTTACCGTAAAAGTAAAAGACTTTGGATATCAAAGTAGTGAAGTATCCAATATCTTCTTCTTTTTCTCTCTATAGTTTTCTCTCTATATAGCTTCTCTCTATAATTTCTCTCTACAGAGTTTCAATGAATTGTAAAGAAAATAATGAAGGAATGAGCTTCTATTTATAGGAAAATAGAATGCATAGTAATTAATCCATGAAGCGGTCCAGATTGATTTACTTTAATCGACTATCCATATTTAAAGCAAAATCTTTTAAATAAAATATAATATATTCTATTTATATAAAAACATTTTACTATGCAAAAAACTACTATAAAAAAACACTATGCAAAATACTATGCAACACTATGCATAATAAAATATAATATATTCTATTTATAGAATAACTTTAATAAAGTATTATTTTTTATATAAAAAGATGTTTCATTTTATTACGTTAATAATACGAATAAACAAAAACGTCATTATCGCTATAATAATTCATATTATTAATCTAATAATAATGGAATCAAACCGAAGTGACTTCTCACATAAGCATCAATAATCAATACCGGTGTCTTCTACTATGCAAACCACACGTATTCATCATTACTTTTACTACTGAGTAGTTCAACAAAGATCAACCAGTAAAACTTCCGTCGTTATTTCAATAAAATATTTTTGTCGTTTTCTCAATCCGACAATAATTACATTGTTGGGGTCACCAATGATTGAGTTAGTAGTTATGCGAATATTCCCGCTAAACCGAATATTCCTGAACCAATCGAATATAATATAACCACTTGCATACTTTGCAAAATTTATAAATACTACCCACAACTATAATATTATCTTAAATTCACACCATAATATTAAAAATTATTTCGACAAAATTTAAATCATTATTGATAAAAATCTGGGGTCTCACAATCTCCCCTCCTTATGGAATTTTCCTCGAAATTAGAATGCGACGCACAGTATGATAAAGAGGTGAGGATACCTTGAATACCTTTATCATTAAAAATATTAAATTCATCTTCGTAATCCGCCAAAGATATTTAACAATTCATCTTTGCACTACAGGCTAAAGATATACAACTGTAAAACCAATAATACTGAGACTCAGCTTAATAGTATCACAACCATGAATTATCCATGCACTACTGGCTAAGGATATTCGTGTTTTCAATTACGGTCATGATTATACCGAATAATCCGTGGTCATAATCATACCAAGTCTATCAATGCACTACGGCCAAAGATGACTTTTACCACATCCATGAATTAATATTTCATTGCTGAGACTCAGCTCAATAATTAATCCATATAATCGAATCATCCCACGCACTCTGGGCCAAGGATATTCATTAGTATCACGACCACGAATTATCCATGCACTACGACCAAAGATAATCGTGTATTCATTAGTATCACGACCACAAATTATCCATGCACTACGGCCAAAGATAATCGTGTATTCATTAGTATCACGACCACAATTATCCATGCACTACGGCCAAAGATAATCGTGTATTCATTAGTATCACGACCACAAATTATCCATGCACTACGGTAGAAGATAATCGTGTATTCATTAGTATCGCGACCACAAATTATCCATGCACTACTACCAAAGATAATCGTGTATTCATTAGTATCACGACCACAAATTATCCATGCACTACTACCAAAGATAATCGTGTATTCATTAGTATCACGACCACAAATTATCCATGCACTACTACCAAAGATAATCGTGTATTCATTAGTATCACGACCACAAATTATCCATGCACTACTACCAAAGATAATCGTGTATTCATTAGTATCACGACCACAAATTATCCATGCACTACTACCAAAGATAATCGTGTATTCATTAGTATCACGACCACAAATTATCTATGCACTACGGCCAAAGATAATTGTGTATTCAATTACTGTTATGATTATACTGAGAACAATCCTCGGTCATAATCATACCAAGTCCATCTACGCACTACGAGCCACGAGATGACTTTCAACATAATATAAACATGAGGATAATGATATAAAGAATCAATCAAATGAGATAAAGGATAAATATTAAACATTTATAATATAATTTATCCAGATTCAAGAATATCCCATGTTATCAATCACTTAATAATCTCATAATCTAATATCATTAATATTATAACAATATTTTAATCACTTTTAAATTTATAAACAATTTATCTTAATTGTTTACGCTTTTACCATATAATGCATTTAATCATTCAAAATGCCATACTCATAAGATATCATCACCAATTATCAAATCTCTCAAAAAATATGCATATACTCTATATAGGATTTTCTAGCCATAAAATCCTATTTTCAACTTTGTTACTTCACATAACATATTTAACTCATATGTTCGTAACTAAACTATTTTCATGAAAAATACCAAATCAGTCCCAAAAATATTTCTTTTCTGGGATTTAGCATAATATAGTCCCATGATGAAAATATATTTTTCTCGGAATTTTAAAATTCATTTACTACTATTTTTCAAAAATCAATTTCTAATTAATTTCTTAAGAAATTAGCTACCTCAAGTTTAACTCAAAAATTCCCAAATCTTGGCAGGACCTTACACATGTTAACGTGAGCTTCTAGTTTAAATTTCATGGTCATCTGAGTTATAGAACTCTCGGTTATAGCGATTTTTCATCGAAAAAACCTAAATATTGAAATAGTCATAACTTGCTCATTTTAAGTCAGAATGAGCTCATTTTTGGACAGGAGGTACTTTATACCATATACCTTCATGTCCCAAAAGGCCAGAATTTTTCTCATAATTTAAGTGGCCGAAACAGCCTCTCTAAAATCATGGCAGAAGCTTTTTTCGGTTTTTGCAGCTTTGCACTCCTTTGCTAAAATCAGTCCACACAAAAATCTACAACACCTTTTACAGTAATTCCACTTGGATTAGTTAGGTAACTCATAGATCTAACTCTAGGACTTGACCACACTCAAAAATTCAAAATATAATAGGAGATATGGTCAATTGAATTTCATGTTACGTTTTTACCAAAATCTGATTTGTCAACCCTTTGTGATTTCTAAGAAACTTTCATGTTTTCACATAATAACCACATAACTCATCATAACACTTACTAATACTTCATATACCCATGATTTTCATTAGTCCAATGCTTTTATTATGACTTTTATCATAATCCTCGTAAACAGATCCTTTTAGTTGACGAAATATTTGAGGGTTTAAGAAATGGGTTTTGTCCTTGGGGTCAATACAAAATTCGATTTCACGCTCTAAGTAGGCTAAGAAGTCTTCATGAATACGCCAGAAATTTATTAATAATAGAAATATCATTCAAGCTCGTGACTCTCATCCAAGACTTGGATAAGACGTCACATTGATACCAATCGTGACTTCTATCCCTTAACCTAGATAGCACCTCACAATGATACCTATAAACTTGCCATCTTCATTCACGATGTCGCTTCTGAGAAAGTCCTGCGGTGCATTCCACACAAGGAAGTCAACAACGAAAGGTTCGGGGCTCTTTACTTATGGCTTGATATGACAATAATTGACTTTAGTAGTTTGGTTACTTGAATTCGCACAACAAGTTGGTTATGAATATAAAAGCTAACAACCTTACGAAAAGAATGATGAGTAGTTAACCAATTGATTCCTAAAATCCCATCAAAGGCAAATATTTTCAAAAGATAAGATCGACGAAGTAACGTGAAAATGTTTATTTGAACCAAACAAGATTTAAAAATAGTAAGCGATAACGAAGGCTCCTACTAACGAAGTTTCAACCAATAAGTCAAAGTTTAACTTCTTGAGTCAAATTTAAACGTTGAACACAACTAGGTGAAATAAAAGAGTGGGTAGAACTGGTATCTAACACGGTATAGACTTCGCAAGAGCTTATGATTAACTTACCCGTGATAATTTTATTAAGGTTCCTCGTTACGAGAAAAAAAAAACGCTCTCTCTTAAACTATCGGCTTTGGTTTGTCTGGGACAGCCTTTGGTGCCTCCATCCTAGTTGAATTTGTCTTCGGTAAACGACAAAATCGAGCTAAGTGACCTTCTCTTCCACAATTATAACATGCTTTGGACGGCATGGCGCAGTCCGGACTGATGTGTCCCTCTCCTCCGCATTTGAAGCATATGGTAGGTGGTCTTTCTCCTTCCTTAACAACGGGTCTTGGTCTTGACATCTTTCCATCATTGTTGAATCTCCTTTTCTTGAAATGTCCATTCTTATTATTTTGGTACGATTACCACCGAAGTGGTTACCATATCTCGCTTTGTTGATTCCCTCCACGCTTGTTGTCACCGCTCGATGACTACTCTCCGGTATTATAATTTTGCGAAATTGCTCTCTTTTTATTTGCGTTGACTCGTTATCGCGCTCCACTAATCGAGCCCTATTTACAACATCCGAATAAAAACACGGTTTATGAGAAATAAGATGTTGACGTATCTCTCGCTTCAAACCTCTTAAAAACATTCGTCATTCTCTCTTCATTATCCACCAAGTGGGGACGAATCGTGATAACTCCGCAAATTTTGCCTCGTATTGCGACACGGTCATATTGTTTTGTTCCAACTTGATAAACTCCACCTCCTTCATGTGGACGAATACTTTCGGGAAAGTATTTGTCGTTGAACAACTCTGGAACTTCTCCCAAGATATCTTGAGACAAAGAAGTTGAGTACGTTTACCGATTCCCACCAAGAATGTCGCCTCTCCGCGCATATATAAAGGCGGCAAAAGGAACCTTTGCTCTCGGAGAATCCCAAGACATCAAATATCTTGGTAATCTGCTTTATCCATGCTTCCGCTTGAAGTGGTTTTGGCTCTCCCTTAAACTCCGGTGGTCCCGGCTCCTTGAATTGTTTAGCGGTGTGGCCGAGAGTTTTCCGTGTTTCCACCTACGTTTTGGACAGAGTCGTTTTACTTTGATGTTGCATGAATTCTAAAACCTTTTAAACGTCATCGTCATTCATCAATTGATCGGTGTTGTTGTTTACGAGGAGGATTATCGCCATCCTGTTGCACATTATCCCGATTATTGATCCGTGGAGAATCAGCGGTCTCTTGTGCTCCATTCTTTATTCTCAACATTCTCGGATGCCATTTTCAAACACTGCCACAAAATAAGGGTTAATTGACATGCAACATATTATCACTATACTCTGACCGACCAATCAAATACCAAATAAACTTAGGTAGGTCATACTAGCGAAGGAATTCCCCGTCTCTCACCTCCTAGTTCTTATCTCGCATCTTAGCCAGGGATCATATCCCTAAGCTCTGATACCAACTTTGACGCCCCCAAAATTAGGTATACGTCACCCATCTTGGGTCGCCACTTAAATGGTACATAAATTCAAATACAACTTACTAATATAAGCGTGCAGGTACAATACGACATAAACTATGAGTTTGAATACAAATATTGTCTACTAGATATTATACAAACTCAAAAGGAGTCCTCATTACAACTATTATCACACTATTTCACAGAATAGTGAGGACTACTAATGCTATCCTCTAGACCATTACTCCGTTCCCGACTTCGTCAAATTTATGTTCTCATTTCAAGAGAAACGGTGAAAGAAAGGGTGAGCTCAACTAGCCTAGTAAAAATATTATGACTAAGATAATGCGAGAATAAATTATCATTAGTCTTCAACAATGTTAAACCGATAAAATACAATAGACAACCCGGTTTAAGCTGCGGTAGCGGAATATGCAATCCATTAAAAGAGTCAAGTAGAGGATAAAATCTACTATCTTTTAGGTTTTAAAAGGTTTTCATCAATTTTTATCATTTGAGACTCGATTTTAATAAATAAACCACCACATCTAATCATCCCGCATACCACGGTCGAGGATTTTCATCAAATTATCAATGGTCGGCGACTATACCGAATCACCCACGGTCATAATCATACCAAAACTATTCATCATTTGCATTACTGAGCCACCGAGGACTTTTGTCACATCATTTATAGCAGTCATGATTATCGAATGATCCCTGGTCATAATCATACCAAGTTCATCTATGCACGTAAGACATAGATAACTTTCAACATAACATAACATGAGGATGATAACAATGACATAATAATTCAATAAAACAAGTTCAAGAATTAATTTATCCAAGAACCAATAACGCCCAAGTTGTCAACATGATACTTCTTTTGTAGAGTAAAATTCAAGAATGATCGGAAGAATATTTCCATGAAAAGATCTTTGGATGAAGCGCAAATATCAAGGATATTCCACTAATTTCATGGAGTATAAGTCAAAGTTTTAACCATTTGGGTATAATAAAGAATGGAATAACAAAAGAAATCACCATGCATGCGGTACTTTGTGATGTATATGTTATTCAACAGAATAATAATAACGGAACCGGTCGGTGAAATTCACAACCGCATGGATGATCCAAGCAGAATAATAAATCTTGAATAATAATAAAAATGGAACTGTGTCCGGTGTAAAAACACGCGACGAGGATATTCAATGAGAATAATAAATGCGGAATAATAAACAATGGAACGGTGGGTGTAAAAACACGACGAGGATATTCCAATGTAATAATAAAGAATGGAATAATGAAGAAGATCACCAAGTATAGGGGATTAAGCGTATACTGAGTTATTCCAATGCAGAATAAATAAGAATGGAATAACATAAGGATTTCACCAAGTATAGATTATGGCCATGATATACTCGGAGTTATGTATAGGGTATACCACTTTTACAAAAGTTATTCAATGAGAATAATAATGAATGGAATAATGAAGTTCTCTTCATGAATAAGAAAGAATAACACCCATTACAGGTACAACAAATAATATCCCTTACCGTAAAAGACACTTTGGATATCAAAGTAGTGAAGTATCGAATCTCTTCTTCTTCTTTTCTCTCTATAGATTTTCTCTCTATAGCTTCTCTCTATAATTTCTCTCTCTATAGTTTTAGTGAATTCGTAAGAAAATAATGAAGGAATGAGCTTATTTATAGGAAAATAGAATGCATAGTAATTAATCCATGAACGGTCCAGATTGATTTACTTTAATCGACGGTCCATATTTAAAGCAAAATCTTTTAAATAAAATATAATATATTCTATTTATATAAAAACATTTTACTATACAAACACTATACAAAACACTATGCAAAACACTATGCAACACTATGCATAATAAAATATAATATATTCTATTTATAGAATAACTTTAATAAAGTATTACATTTTTATATAAAAGATGTTTCATTTTATTACGTTAATAATACTGAATAAAACAAAAGCGTCATTATCGCTATAATAATTCATATTATTAATCGACAATAATGGAATCAAACCGAGTGACTTCTCACATAAGCATCAATAATCAATACCGTGTGCTACTTATGCAACCACTGCGTATTCGCATTACTTTTACTACCGAGTAGTTCAACGAAGATCAACCAGTAAAACTTCCGTCGTTATTTTAATAAAATATTTTTATCGTTTTCTCAATCAAAACAATAATTACATTGTGGGGTCCACCAATGATTGAGTAGTTATGCGAATATTCCTGCTAAACCTAATATTCTCCCACCAATCGAATATAATATAACCACTTGCATACTTTGCAAAATTTATAAATACTACCCACAACTATAATATTATCTTAAATTCACACCATAATATTAAAAAATTATTTCGACAAAATTTAAATCATTATTGATAAAATCTGGGATCTCACAGTATACATCACCTATTCTGAGTTGTCAATACATGGTACAGAAACACTACAACTTTATTATTACAACAGTAAAACTGTGAGTTTGAATACGAATATTATCTTCTAGACAATATCTATACTCAAATAAATCCTCATCACATTTATTGATACATTATTTTACAAAAATGGTGAGGACTACTTAACAATTCTTTCTAAAACCTTCATTCTATACCCCAGGCTTGCATTACTCGTTATATTCTCGCCTCCACGAGAAGAAAAATAGAACAAAAAAGGAAAAGGGTGAGCTCAACTAGCCCAAGAAAGAATATTATGACTAAGATAATATACAACAAATTACCGTTAGTCTTCAACATGGAAAAATCTAATAGAATACAATAGACAACAAATTTTAAATCAATATTCGCATTGAAATAATAATTCATTAGAAGAGTTAAGTAGAGAATGCAAACTACTATCTTCTATGTATGAATTTAAAAGTTCATCATCTATCTTTTATCCCCGTAACATCAATCAATATACATCCGGAATCAAATATTCATCTTTGCACTACAGCCAAAGATATTCATCGATTGGTCGTGTTCATCTAAACACTGCTCATCATCTTTGCACTACTACCAAAGGTATTCTTCAGAAATCATTCATCTTTGCACTACAGGCCAAAGATATTCAATAATATCATCATTTAAGACTCCGAGGATGATGAAAATATTTTTTTAAAGAAACGAATCTGTGAAACAAAATGACAAGGATTAAGGATTAAGGATTCAGTACTTTGTTTTATCCATGTTCAAAAATACCTCAAAAATAATCATAGTGGTGTAAAATTCAAGAATGATCAAAACATGGATACAATCAAAGCTAGTATCCGAATAGATATTTTGGACAAAAAGAAGAAATTTTATTTTTCTATTGAATAGTGTCAGATATCGTGAATAGTGCCGAGTATCGTGAATAGTAACTCCGACACCAAAAGATAGAAATTCCACAAAAATATCTTCACGCGCTCATGAATAGTACTTTCATGAATAGTAACTCGTAAATAAGTAACTCATGAATAAGAACTCATGAATTGTAACCTCGACATGAAAAAGTTCCAAATTTGATAAAAGTTCCAACCAACATTTCAAAGAAATGATATTGAAGAAATAATATCATTTGAGAAGAAATTAACATCCCTTACCTCGAAAGATTAAGTACTTTCTATTTGGAATCACGGTATAGTCTTTGAAGGAACTTGACAAATCTAACAATACTCAAAGTATACTCAAAATACTCACAAGAATACGCCGATAATATAGAGAGAAAACTTCAGGTTTCGGTGTGATTTTCAATTCTAACCCAAGACCCTATTTATGTAAAAACGCTTTGTAACACCAAAGCAGTAAAATTTAATAAAATATTAATATATATATTAAGATTTCTATGCCCACCTTCCTAGATATGATCTCAGCTCATTATGCACATGTTGTAGCCCACAAAACAAACAAAAACGTTTTTATTATTTAAAATATTTTAAACTTCCAAAAATCAATTATTTCGGAGCTTTGGAACTTCAATAATTCATAATAAATAGCCCTTTCATCAGAAAATTCGAATCTCATGAGTTTTTATAGGAAATTCAATTCTCTACAACTTTGCAGAAGAAAGTTTTTCCGAATTCCAAACAAAAATTGACCGAAATCCACAAACGGGCGATTTTATAATTTATAATCAAATTTTCATCGATAAATGGGGTCCATTGAGCATGTTTAACATGTTTTAAACATTTATTGCAACAAAAATACTTTTCCTCCTCAGTATACTCATATATCCCACATTCATTGTAAAAATATCACCATTATTATATTATTAAAATATAATAATATATTTAAATAAATTATTTTATCGGAAAAGATAAAATTTCAATTTTCAACAATTGTCACATTAAAATTTTCTCCATCTATATCCACATAAAATCAATATTTTCCTCATCATATGAATCAATAATTAATTATCATAAATAATAATATTATGTAATCACAATATCGACAACTGAGGCAGTTCTGGGAAGAGGGGCTTTCAATAAGAATTTTTCTTCTTGGTAGCATGATTAGGTGACCAAACCTCTCCTTAGATGCAGAACTTTCTAGACATTGCCAATAATGTTATCTAATAATATTATTCAGATAATATGAATTATTGCTTCGATAATGAAAAATCTTCGTGTAATGACAATTATCAAACAACAAAGAATATAAAATATCAACGTAGCAATTATTAACTCAATAAAATCTTGAGCAAGTAATTATCGTAACCATTATTGAGTAAAGTGCTTCTTCACGTAAGAATCAATAATTGGTGCAATACTGGTATCTTCTTGTGTTTTAACCACCGGGTATTTTAACAAGATAATTCAGAATAACTACGCTGTAGATTATTTTTAAACCACTTATATTTATCGTTTTCTTCATCCAATCGCTTTTCGTTATGGGGCCCACACATGGTCGCTACTGGCCGTCATGCGAATATTTCGACGAAGACGAATATTCCACGACCAAGCGAATATTCCCAAACAACAATGAATATTTTATAACCACTGCTTATTTTGAAGTATTTGCAGTATTTTACCCCTAACTATCCACATTAATCAAATCAACCCTTACTATTTTAAAATAATAAATAGAGAAAATTAAATTTCATTAATAATAAGTTGGGGTCTTACACCTTACCTCGAGAAAGAATAATACTTACATTTGGAATCTTTGGATATAGTCTTTGAAGAGAACTTGCAGTATAAATAATACTAAAGTACTAAAATACTCACAAACACGCTTCGATATTATAGAGAGAGAAAGAGAGAAATCTTTAGTTTACGGTGTGATTTTCAATTCTAACCCAAGACCCTTATTTATAGGAAAATGCTTAGAACACCAAAGTTAGAAAATTTAATATAATATTAATATTTAAAAAAAAAATCCTCGCCTACTTTGAAAATCTGATTTGACCATTTGCAACACATGGGGGCCAACCAAAACAATAAAAACGTTTTTCTAACTATAAATATTTTAAACTTTCAAAAATCAATTATTCTGGAACCTCGGAACTTCAATAATTCATAATAAATAGCCCTTTTATCAGAAAATTCGAATCTCACGACTTTTTATAGGAAATTCAATTCTCTACAACTTTCCGGAAGAAAGTTTTTCCAAATTCAAAGAAATTGGTGAAATCCATAAGCAGACGATTTTCTGTGTTTATAATCAAATTTCGACCAAGAAATGGGTCCACCAACATGTTTAACATGTTTTAAACAACTTTTGCAACAAAATTACTCTTCCTTCTCATATACTCATATATCCCACATTCATTGTAAAAATATCACCATTATTATATTATTAAAATATAATAATAAATTATTTTATCAAAAAGATAAAATATCATTTTTAACAATTGTCACTTTAAAAATTTTCTCCATCTATATCCACATAAAATCAATATTTTTCTCATCATATAAATCAATAATTAATTATTCACAAATAATATTACAGAATCACAATATTGGCGCAACCAGTAGTTCCAGGAAAGAAGGGTTTTTCAATAAGGATTTCTCACTCTTGGTAGTATGATTAGGTGACCAAACCTTTCCTTTAGATGTAACTTTCTAGACATTGCCAATAATGTTATCTAATAATATTATTCGGATAATATAAATTATTGCTCGATAATAGAAAATCTTGTG